>JAUTXW010005292.1:0-134075 GCA_030620095.1 Kuschelorhynchus macadamiae | reverse complement strand
AGGATGTATTGCTAATCTTTAAAACATGATTTTTCTTAAGTATCCGTTAATGCCTCAGCTTACCCCCACTTTCGCTGTTCTACAAAATAAAAGTTTCAAGCTCAATTTGCTTATTTTTGATGGCAATTATAAAAATTGGCCTGGTTTTTTTGACTTATATAACAGTCTTATTTCATGATAATACTGCATCTATCGAACATTGAAAAATTTCAATACTTGTTGACGTCATTAGACAAGGAACCCTTGTCAGTTATGGGCATCCTCTACAGAACTTAACTATTCTGTAGCCTGTCGATATTGACAAACGTTATCAAAATAAACGTATCTAGCTACACAATATTATAATGAGCTTTTTCATGCTCCGTCTGTTCAAAAAAGCTTCCGCAAAGGAACTTAGACAAATTTTAAATATTTTTTCTGAGAACATAGCTGCTTTAGCCTTAAATTTCCCAGTCGAACATTGCGTTTTTTATTGTTTAATCTGTTGGATAAATAAATTGATTCAAAAAACTAGAACTGACTTTTGAGCTCGAACATGGTTAATCAAACCCCGCCGACCTTAGGCAATTAATCATTTTTTGGAAAACAGTGTTTAGCCTTGGAGTCAGTTAATTATTCTTTGAAAAGTGCGGAAATCCTAAAAGGTAATAAAAAATCGTTTCACCTTAATGCTTGACCCCGATGTTGATAATAGGAGTAACAAAAATGTTTTTTATGCTCGACTTCACGCATTATATAAGTGCCCTGCTTTTTTTGGCGAAATCGCCGCATGACAGGTTTTCATTTTGTCAAACAGCACAAATTATGCGTCAACTGTTTAGTATCTCCTCACTCTCTTAAAAATTGCGGGTCTTCTCACAAATGCAGGGTGTGCAAATCGCCACACCATACCACTTTGCACTTTGGTAAAACGTCTTCTACAATACCTTCAGTCCAAGGACAGCCCTCTCATTAGGGATACTTTTCAAGGAACTTCTATGCCCCACATTTCTAGTTCTGACCCCATTATTAATTCTACCGAGCCAATTACTAATACTCATTGTATTGCGAACCATTTCTTCTGCCTCTCAACAAACTATTCTTTTGTCTACGTGTGAAGTAGACATCAAAGATATTCGAGGTAATTTTCAGAAAATTCGATATCTGGATACCGGTCCATGGCAAATTTTATTTGAGTCTTGCGCAATGCCGACTTGGTCTTAAACGTAAAAGTTTTTCTGTCCCCGTTGAAGGTTTAAAATGGAATGTCTACTTGCACTAAAAAAAATGGTTCTACACAGTGTATAATAAACTCCTCATGGTGAACCAAATCCTTTACTGTGAAGCTATTATCATACCAAAGGTTTGTTCTAACCAGCTCAAGATTCCATATTAATCCTGATCAACTTTGGAACACATTAAATACTTGAAGCTTGTTGATAATAATTTTCACGCCGGGTCCTATCGACATGCTTATTGGTGCTGAACTCGTACCTCTTGTATTAAGATCTGGTCGTATTATTGGGAGTCCTGATCAGCCTGTTGCTTTGGAGACCATCTTGCTGCGTGTTGCAGGGAAACCAATGTTTCTTGCGAAGCTTCAACCTCTTTGAGTTGCTACATCTCAGTAGAGGATAATATTGATATTGTATTACGTAAATTTGGGAAATTGAGCATCTTTCCTAAACAATCGTTTTTCTCCCCTGAAGAAAAACAATGTGAGGAAATTTATAAAACTCTGACGTTTAGGGATACTTCGGGACGATTTTCGGTACCATTACCATTTCGTCAATCAAAGCCTAAATTTATTGACACTTACTCTCAAGCTTATCGCCGCTTCGGCATGCTTGAAAATCGTTTTTGCAAAAAACCCGACTTGCATACAAAATATGTAAAGTTTATGCAAGATTACTTAGATAAAGGTCATATGTCTTTGGTTCCCCAAGACGATTATAGATCTTTATCGGGTTACTATATCGCCCGCCATGCTGTCTTCAAACAAGAGGCATTTGACTCTAAAATTAGAGTTGTATTCGACGCAAGCTTGCGTGACATTAACGGTGTTAGTCTTAATGACACTCTTCTTGTAGGTCCTAAATTACAACAGGATATTTCTACGCTTCTTTTAAAATTTCGATTTTCGCCTACGTCTTTGTGACATAAAGCAAATGTACAGACAAATTTCTGTTCATCCTGAGTTTTGGACCTATCAACGAATTTTATGGCGTTTCAAACCGAGCGATCCTCTTCAGGAATATTTCTTACGTACTGTGGTTTATGGAATTAATTCTTCCCATACTTGGCCTTAAGGACTTTAAAAGAACTTGCGGCGCAGGAAGACTTCTTCCCTAAGGCTGCTCAGGCTATTCGCAGTCAATTCTATATTGATGATGGACTACTTAGGAAGTGATTGTTTGGAGTCAGCTTTAGCACTTCAATCTGACGTCATTGAGGTTATGAAAAGGGGAGGTTTCGAAATGAGCAAATGGGCAAGTAATCACCCTTCTCTCTTGACTTCTATTCCATCTTCTGATGTTCAAAGTTCTTGTACTTTTGATAAGGAGGAACCATCATTTATTAAGGTACTTGGTCTCAAATGGAATACTAATTCAGATGCTTTTTCATATACTTACACCCCTGTCGACCGTCCTTGTACAAAAAGAAATATGTTATCGGAGATTAGTCGAATCTTCGATCCCCTTGGATTTATTGCTCCTTGCCTTCTACTTGCCAAACTTCTTTTGCAGCGTTTATGGGAATCTAAAGTTTCCTGGGATGAACCCCCGTCTAAGGCTATTTCAGATATTTGGGATACCTTTAAAGCCGAAATGCCTCAACTTGGTATTATAAAAATTCCTCGGTACGTCGGGTCTACGTTAATATCTCGAATTGAATTACACGGTTTTGGCGATGCGTCACAAAACGGATATGCCGCTGTTTGCTATTTTCGTGTGGAGGAAACATCTGGAACAGTAAAAACCTTCCTTGTTTGCTCGAAATGTCGAGTAGCGCCATTAAAAACTCAGTCTATTGCTAGGCTAGAACTCATGGCCGCCATTTTGTTAGTTGATCTAGCTATTTTCATTAAGGAAAGTTTTGCTGATCTTATTACTTTTGACGATCTATACTTGTGGTCAGATTCTATGGTCACACTTACTTGGTTGTCTTCTTCCCCGCACAAGTGGAAAACCTTTGTAGCTAATAGGGTTAACCATATTCAAGAGCTCATACCCGTTTCTTCTTGGCATTTCGTCCCATCAGCGTTGAATCCTGCTGATTGTGCCAGTCGCGGTCTTACCCCTGCGCAACTTTTAGATACAAAAATATGGTGGTCTGGTCCCGAGTTTCTTTCACAAGCAAAGGATTTCTGGCCAACACAACCTAATTTTTATTCCCCAACCGATCCTGACGTATCTAAGGAAGAAAACACTGTGGTTTTATCCAACATTATTTCTTCCCCAAATTTTATTCTTCTTTTGTTAGAGAAATTTTCTAGTTGGCTGAAAATTCTAAGGATAGTTGCTTATATTCTTCGTTTTATTTCAAATATAAAATTAAAGTCAAACCTTCACGGTATTTTAAGTTCTCGTGAAATTGGCTCTTCACTTAAAGTTATCGTAAAGCACGTCCAACAAGAGACGTTTTCAGATATTATTTTAAAAATAAAGCAAAATTCCTTGCTACCTAAACCTTTTAGAAAACTTGCTCCTTTTATCGACGCTGATGGTTTACTAAGAGTTGGTGGTAGACTCAGAAAATCTCAATTTTCATATGATGTCAAACATCCAATTTTACTGCCTAAGTCCCATAGGCTTACTGAGTTAATAATTGAATTTACTCATAACACATATCTGCATCCTGGGCTTAAAACGATGCAATATTTATTACTTCAACAATTTTGGATCCTTTCGCCTCGGAGTGCCATCTATAAATGCCTTTCAAAGTGCATTAAATGTTTCCGATGTAAACCCAAGTCATACAATCCCTTTATGTCCGATTTGCCTGCTCTCAGGGTTTCTGAAATCAAAGCATTTTCTTCTGTCTGTGTGGATTTTGCTGGTCCCTTTTCTCTTTTAATGACTAAACATAGGGGTGCTAAAACTTATAAGGGTTACGTCTGTGTATTTGTTTGTACAACTAAATTCAAGGCCACTATGTGCTATGAGCGAAGATCCAAACGACCTTCAGCCTTTGACCCCTGGTCATTTTTTAGTTCTCGAGCCTTTAAACAGCTCTATTCCAGACCCTGATCTCAGTCATTTAAACCTGAACCGGTTAAATCGTTGGCAATTAATTCAGCGAATCCAGAGTGATTTCTGGAAACGGTGGTCCACCGAATATATTCATTCCCTTCAGGAAAGATCCAAATGGACAGTGCCGTCGCCTCCAGTTAATCAAGGCGCTCTTGTTCTCATTAAAAATGAACAAACCACTCCTCTTCACTGGGAGTTAGGTAGGGTAATTAAATTGCACCCTGGACAAGACAATGTAGCTCGCGTGGTAACACTGAAGACGGCTCGCGGAACTTTACAAAGGCCCGTTCTCAAGATATGCCCGTTACCAGGCAACTAATTTTTTTATTTTTTTTTTTTTTTTCTTCTTTAATATTATTTACTTTTGAAATTAAGTTTAATTTTTTTTTTTTTCTTATTCCTAAGTTTAAAAACATTCGTTTTGGTGGGGTGAATGTTTGTGTAACTCTGTTTTATTTTACTTTTGTTCATTAATTTCAAAACAAATCAATTAATAATTAATTTTAAATCTTTTCGATATTATTTTGTTTCGTATTCAAATACACAATCGCAACCCTGTGATTCGTCAAGAATACGGAAGAAACTTCCTGGCTCACGCAGCGCAGGTCAAGATACATTTTAAAAATCAGTACTGCACTAACCACATGTGACAACGGAACTCGTTCATTTCGTCGGCCGACGCGTATTTTCGGATCGGTTTCCCGAGAAAATTGGAAAATTGGCAAGATTGATGTAGTGTGATGGTCTTCTAGGGTGAACTGAGTAACCCAGCCACTGAAACTATTCGGTTCTACTGTGATAGGTAAGCGATTGTGTTTCCTTTCATCAATTAATTAATTTTGCTAATTATCAACGTTTTATTGTTTTAAAAGTTACCCAATACAGTCCGCCATATATCGAATTTTCATATTTCCTACATCAGTCTTATATTTAAAAAATTAAAGTTGATGTTCATTACAGACTAGACACTTCATATATCTGTAAATAACACAAAAAAAAATTGCTATAATGTAAAGAAACTTTTGTTTTTAACTTTTTTTTGATATCTGGAAAAATACGAAAGATAATGAGTGGGTAGATTTATAACGAAAAATCCTAACATGGATATTAAGAGTGTTGCCAAACTTGAAAAAATCTGTGGTTTATAACTTTTTTGTCAGCAAACTGAGAGGTTAAGTTCTATAGATTTTTTGGGTACTGGTAGTATCCCCACTTAAACCAGCCTAGCAGCCTATGGTCGTTTTTTTTTTTTATTCCTAACGGATGTACCATTTATTAGTCACTCGGCTCATAATCGGAGATCGATTCAGGGTCAAACAGATACTACATTTTTCACATCTACATACATCCTGTCCAATCGAAAGTCAAAAATATCAAAATTATTTGCCTCGATAGTTTAGTTGAGCCCACCCATGTCTCCAAGAAAAATTGAAAAAATGGTATTTGTAGATTTTGCAACTGGTCACTCAAATAATTAAAAATTTTTGTGCAGCAATTCTTCAATAACGTTTTTATTGTTTAGTTTATGAATACAGTCCAGTTAGTTTAGATTAATACTAAAATGTTATATTTGATCGGTATCATAAAATACATTTTTTTGTTTAGATGTCTTTCAGACGCTTTAGGTATGAATGAAATAGAAGATGATGACGACGAAAACGAATCAGAATTCAGTTCTATGGGGAGTGTTATGTCTTTGAATGATCTTTGCAGATCTACTGGTGCTTTGAGCTTCAGGGGATCGGGTATACGAAGAAATAGATGGATATCAAGGTTGGTAGTAATATAAAATGAGTCAAACATTTAAGCTGTAAATATTTGGGAAATATTTCATAATTTATTTGAGTGTATCGACCCGATTCACTCCAATTTTACTATTAAATATTATTATTTCGTCTGGTGCCGAGCTATGGTCTTAAGTAATGTTATTTCTCGTTGTATGATATATTGGTGTAAGTGGAATTTATTTCCTTGGGTGAGTTAAGAAAAAATATATATTTATTTTATTTATTATTGTTTCTTATTGTCATCTAGATCTACAAAGTATTGTCATAGAAATATGTTAATATATATAACACTTAATCTACTTCAGACATAAACTAATAAAACAAAAGCCATATATATATATATATATATATATATATATATATATATATATATATATATATATATATATATATATATATTATATATATATATATATATATATATATATATATATATATATATATATATATATATATATATATATATATATATATATATATATATATATATATATATATATATATATATATATATATATATATATATATATATATATATATATATATATATATATATATATATATATATATATATATATATATATATATATATATATATATATATATATATATATATATATATATATATATATATATATATATATATATATATATATATATATATATATATATATATATATATATATATATATATATATATATATATATATATATATATATATATATATATATTTATGACTACCCGAAAATGGCGCCGTTACGAGAATGTCAAGTGAATGATCCGAAAGGGAAAATTCATTTTAAATGTTGTAAAACTAAGTATTCTAGTGCTGTTATATGTGTTAATTGCGGCAGTATATTTCACAATTCATGTGCAGCTCGAGATTGGGCTGAAAGATTAAAAATAATAGATGAAACCCGTATAATGTGTTGTGATGCAGTTTTGGAGGTTAGGAAACAATCCATGTCGGAAGTTGACGTGATGGAAATTAAATATCTTAAAAAGTTGTTATCCGAGCTGGAGGAGAAGAATAGACTGCTTCAAGAAAATTCTGACCTCTGGAAAGAGAAGTTTGAAGCAATGAGAAATATTACAGGTAAAAACATAACATCCCTGTTACATAACCAAGCGGATCAGGCCCTCTTCCACCCCCCCGACCAAGGCCAGGACCGCCTATCAAACGCAAGGCGCATGAGCGCGGACGAAACCAAAGAGGTTGCACCACAGTCAACAGATGGCGCTACCGGACTTATCGAGGTTCCTGAATCCGAAATCTCGAAATGCGAAAGTCAGCAAGTTTCTTCACAAGCAACAGATGACGCCACTGAGGTGACTGTTGATTTCGAATCCGCAATCAAAAATTCCGAAAATCCAAATTCTCTCGATTACGTTGGTGTCGAATTACTGGCGTCGAATTCTCAGATGAATGAAAAAACGAATGAAGGAAGTCAACAAAATGAGGATGAGTGGACTACTGTTCAATCAAGGAGACGTAAACCCCAACCCGTAAGAAAGGATGTAGTAAAACAAAGTAGCCTACAAAATAACGATGGCAATATAGTGACTATCCCAAAACATAGGATGAAGTTACTGGCTTTAAACCAGAAATGACTCCAAAGAAAGTACAGGAGTATATAAAGTTACATCTAAACATAAGAACTTACTGTGAAAAACTTAGAACAAAAAAGGACCACTTAAAAAACAGCTTCAAAGTGGCTACTGAAGAAAAACACATAGATCTGTTCTTAAATCCTGAAATGTGGGAACAAGGAATATCTGTACATTTTTTTATGAATATCCGACGAGTCCTTTAAACAAAAGGGATGAAACTTATATTCCAGAACTACAAGAGATAGAATCATTGGTGCAATTACTTCATACTAATGTCAGATCATTAAGAAACAAAACCGGTCAAGTAGAAGCTTTCCTCAGCGACATGGGTATTGATGTGGTCTGTATATCAGAACACTGGCTGAAGGAAGAAGAAATACTGGAAACCAGACTTGATGGCTACCGATGTGCTGGTTATTCCTGTAGAAGACAACAGAAAGGAGGAGGCACTGCAATTTACTGTAAATCGAGTTTGGATATACAGCCAGTTGATGTCTTAAATCATAACATCGATAAATGTATAGAAATGTCTAGTGTTTATGTAAAAAATTTTAACATGTTTATTTTACTTATTTATAGGTCCCCATCTGGCCATTTTGGCACTTTTCTAACTGTACTAGAAGATTATTTGAATAGGTGGTGTGCAAACAAGAACCTGGTTGTGGCTTCAATGTGCATTTTGGAACGGAACAACCTGAGGCTGTCGCACTGTGTGATTTGTTGGGTGGCTTTGGTCTCTGCGGAACTATTGAAGCTCCAACGAGGGCGGGCTCTTGTCTAGACAATATTTTTGTAAATGTCTCTGCCAGGGGAGTGTCGTCTATGAATCTAGAGTCACATTTCTCTGATCATGTTTCTCAGCTGCTCACAGTAGATCTGATCCATTCAAATCCTGCTTTCAGGGAGGAGAGTAGGGTGTGCAGACCAATTACTCAGCAGGGTATGTCCCTTTTTTACAACATGGTGGGGAATACAACATTTGACTTTATTGATGACCCAAATATGAACATTGATGGTAAGGTCTCTGAATTTGTATGGAAATTAGAGCGTGCCTATCTCGAAGCCTTTCCGGAGAAAAACATAAGGGTCAGGACTAACGAGCCAGGTAATACTTCATGGTTTAATAACAGCTTAAGAACTATGAGGAACATCTGCATTTTTTGGGAGAGTTGAGTACGCAGTACAATCAGCCAGTATGGACTGAACAATATAAGTCTTTCAAAAAGATGTACAAGGTAGCAATAAGGGATGCCAGGGTGGCAGCAAAGGACAGGGCCATCAGCTCTTCAAGAAACCCAGTCAAAACAATGTGGAATATTATTAACAGTCGGCGTAGAGCTCACGAACACTTCCATATACCCTCGGACTTGACCCCTGATAATTTTAACGAATTCTTTACTAACATAGCTCATACATTAGTGGAAGGGATCCAAAACACTCAAATGGATACACTGGAGTATCTCACAGCAATACTCAAACCAGCAGCATCCTTTGATTTTCAGGAGGTATCTTTTATTGAGATGAGGGACATTATAGATAACATGCAAAACAAAACAAGTCGTGACATATTTGGACTTAGCATCAACATCTTTAAATCAATAAAAAACCTTATTATAGTTCCTATGGCAAAATTGGTAAATCTGTGTTTCAGAGAAAACAGCTTTCCGGACATTCTTAAGAAGGGTATGGTTATCCCAATCTTTAAAAAAGGAGATAAAAATGAGATCACCAACTATAGACCGATCAGCCTCTTACCCATTGCATCCAAAATCGTTGAGAAGTGCATAGCCCTGAGCATCGTGGGATTCCTGGAGGATAATGGTTGCTTTGTGGGTTCTCAATTTGGATTTCGGAAAGGAAGGAGCACAGTTCTGGCCCTGCTTGATCTGGTAGACAGGGTGCTGGACTCGTTCGAGCTATTGCAGTACAATGCCTCACTTTTTTGTGACCTGAGCAAGGCATTCGTTTGTGTGGACCATGACCTCCTCTTAAAAAAGCTTAATTTTTACAACTTTTCCAAGAACAGTAAAGCATTACTCAAATCTTACCTCGAAAATAGAGTGTAGATTGTTAGGGTGGGAGGGGTTGCTTCTGCGGAGAGGGAAGTAACCATAGGGGTACCCCAAGGCTCAATACTGGGACCCATTCTTTTCTTGATTTACATCAATGATCTGCCGTTTGGCTGTGTACGTGGTGACTTCACTCTCTATGCGGATGACACCACTCTCTCTCTTTCAAAAAGTTCTCTGGATGAGGTTCTAAGAGGTCTTGAGGAAGCACGATCGAGTGTAGAAGCCTGGTTTGATGCAAATGGGCTACTTCTGAACCGGGATAAAACTCAGAGGCTTGTGTTCTCATTGCGTGATCTTGATGGTGTAAATGGGGACACTGCTTCTGTCAAATTTTTGGGTGTTCATATCGATCCAAAACTCAAGTGGGATGTCCATATACAGCAGTTGGCACTGAGGCTCAGGAGTGGTCTGTATGCCCTTCGACAGTTAGCAGAATGTGTTAGTATTATGGTACTTAGGACCACATACTATGCGATATTCCATTCAGTCATGACTTACTCTGTGTTAGCTTGGGGGAATGCCCCAGGAAGCAGTCGTATCTTTGGTCTTCAGAGAAAAGCTGTTCGAATCGTGGCCGGACTAGCTTTCAGGGATGAGTGCAGGAGGGCATTTGTGGATCTTGCTATTCTGACGCTGCCTTCCCAGTACATACTGGAATGTCTCCTCTATGTAAAACGGTGTCAGGGTTCTTTTGTAGTGCACAGTGAGGTCCACAGCCATGACACTAGGAACAGAAATAATCTGATACCTGCATACTGCAGATTGACAAGATGCCAGAATGGTCCACGATATTGGGGCATAAAATTTTTTAACCACCTGCCGGATGACATTAAATCCCTGGACGTAAAACTATTTAAAACTAAAATAAAAAGCATTTTGATGTCTAAAGCATTTTATTCATTTGATGAATTTTTAAAATACATATTTTAGTGTGTATATACCTCTTTTGTCAGATTTGTATATATATTAATGTTTGTGTAGACTGTACAGTGGACTCTTGTTTTTGTTTTTAATGTTGATTTTACTTGCCTAAATGTCTTTTATAAGCATATTTTACAATTTTCTTTTTTTTATATACCTTTTGACTTATGTAAGTGCAATTTATGTACATTAACATTAATAAATAATTTTGATTTTGATTTTTGATATATATATATATATATATATTTTTTTTATATATATATATATATATATATATATATATATATATATATATATATATATATATATATATATATATATATATATATATGTGTGTTTTCATTCCGGGTGTACATCCGTTCACTACTGTCGTTCTGAAAAGAACAGTTTTGCTGACGTTTCGCCAAAATCACATTTGGCATTTTCGAAGCTTTCTTTCTCGCGTCCGAATAGAGACTGTCTCTATTCGGACGCGAGAAAGAAAGCTTCGAAAATTAAACTTAAACTCTGTTCAAAACATATTGTATGTAATAAATATGATTAGCCAGTGTTCGTGTCTCCTTAAAATTGACCCAATATCTAATACTTATTTTGGCGACGAGGATGGGATCACGACAACGTACATAAATTAATAAAATAGTCCAGATTTACTTAGAAGAGTCGCTGTGCTGTTTAAATTCCAAATGGCTACCATTGGTAACATTGAACAATTCAATTCCAACGATTCGTCGAGATGGTCAGCTTACAAGGAAAGGTTCAAGTTTTTTCTTACAGCCAATGATGCTAAGAAAAGGGCTCTTTTTCTTAGCATGTGTGGGCTATCGACATATGAAATTCTTCGGATCCGTGTTAGCACTTGAAAAGGTGTGTGATAAATGCTACGAGTAATAATAAATTGGAAATAGTTTGTCCTTTTAAGTTTTATTGGCGCGGCCAACAATCCGGAGAATTTATCATAGTGTTTATTAAAGAGCTCCGTTTAGTGTGCAGTGTCCGCGACGAAGCGGTACAGCGATGCCTACTGTCTGAAAAGAATTTATCGTTTAAAAAAGCTGAAGAACTCTGCCTGGCACAGGTAGCAGCGAGAAGTTTAATTATATTGAAGGAATCGTCAATAGTGGGCACTGACCTGGTCGATCAACAAAGAGTTTTCAAGCAATACGTTGCGTGACAAGGTCAAGGAAGGACGGAACAAATCAGCTGATCGAAAATGTTTTCGATGTGAAGGTAACCGTTTATCTGACAGTTGTAGTTTTGAAAATGCGCGGTGCAGGTTTTGTGATAAACTAGGACACATTGAACAAGCGAGTTTAAGTAAGAAACGCAGTAAAAAATCACCAAAAAAGGTGCTTGATCAGATATATATACGAAACTGATTCGGAAGACATTAACAATCAAAACGATGACGATATTTTCTGTAACCTGCCTTTCCTCTAAACAATGTTTTCAACAACAAATTTAGAGATAAATGCATGGTATCGGTCACCCTAAATGGTAAACTAGTGGAAATGAAAGTAGATTCAGTTGCTGTTCATAGTGTCATTCGTGAACAAACTTTTCAAATCATTGGAAATGAGAAGCCTCAAATTTTAGAGGGCGCGAGACTACTAAAATTATTTGATATCTGCATAAAATTTTTTAAAAACACACATAAAACAAATAAAACAGAATTGCAACAAGCTTTTTTGGGCCTAGTAAATTTTTATCCTTTTTTTTTATATAAGGCTACTATTGCAAAGCACTTTCATAAACTTTTACATAAAGACAATCAATGGCAGTGGCGGAGAGAACAGGACAATGCGTTTAAGGAACTTAAAAGTATTTTAACAAGTGAAACTATGTTAGGACATTATGACGGAAAGAAACCGCTGCTATTAAGCTGTGATGCAAATTGTTATGAGGTACGTTCTTTGATCAGTCAGCCCAACGAGCAAAGAATAGAAATGCCAGTAGCGTACCATAGTCGAACTTGGTCAGTATCTGAGAAATTTTGCTCAGCTACACAGAGAAGCTCTCGCAATTATTTTACGCACGGATAATAAACCCTTTTGGGGCACTAGAGCGGTAGTTCCACCAGGAGGGAGGAAGAGTTTTAGATATATTACATGCTTCACATCCTGAAATAGTGAAGATGAAGGCCATTACAAGATCATATGTGTAGTGGCCAAATGTAGATGAGCAAATTTAGGAAAAAGTGGGGACATGTGACCAGTGTCAGGAAAATAGAAACATGTAAAAAGGTCGACAATTCAACCATAGGAATGGGCTCTTATCCACATAGGTTTCGCCGGTCCCATGAATGGGCAGTATTTTCTGATTGTGACTAACTCATTTTACAAGTGGTTAGAAGTGCGAATTAAGCGTAGCCCTACTTCTAGTTGGACAATAAAAATCCTGCGAGGGTTGTTTGCCACTCACGATATACCAGGTCGTTTGATCAAGTTAGAAAATGGATACCTCTACAGTTATTGAAAGTACAGGTCCATACCAAGATGAAAGTGCTGAACCCACCAGAGATGAAGTACAAGTGAAAGAAGCTTTGGTGTCACTAAATCCCGCGTCTGAAACTGTACCAGAAGTCCCAGAGAGTCCAGTCAGCGGTTCAGAACAAGCAATCCTGCGTAGTCGTAGTCAAATAACAGAAGCTCAAGCAAGATCAAAAAGACACTGTCGTGCTCCCACTTACCTGAAGGACTATGAAAAATTATTTATACCAGAGATGTGTTGTGTATTAAGAGTAACCCTGTAGAAATATGGGCAACAGGTAATACAGGTATGCAAGAATGGTTGTGAAATAACAAACAGGCCTGGCATTAGATTTTTAGTATTTACTGTCCTTTCAAGTTGTAAACTTTGTAATTGTATGTAATAAAAACATTTAGCAATACTCAACATATTGAATTCATTTTTAACGTTCGGTATCACATGTTAATGTCTTAGACAAGGAAAGAGAGGGGACGGATAACGCCAGCTGTTTTACTGAAGGCCAACTGGCACCACGCATGTTTGCTCAGTGGCGTATCACATGATTGATATTAGAAATAAATGTACATTTTTTGTGATGTAACTTATTTAGCGTTTTGGTTCACCGACGCATATATGAAAAGAGGTGATAAGTAAGAGGACTTTAGACGAAAATGCAATTTATTTTCTATCAAAATGAAAACCATGTGCAAAATTAAAATCTGCTTAAACTTTTACCGAGCGCCTGTTAGCTTTAAATTTTTGTAATGTAAATTATCTTGGAAAAATTAGTATTTCGCTATTCTGCTTTTTATGTATTTATGGACCTTCTTAATACTGAAATAAAACTAGGTATATAATTTAATTACGTTATATTTTATTTCATATAGCTGAAATATTTTACAGGGTTTCTACATACTAAATACAATTACAAAAAACTTAAAACTAAAAAAATTATATACATTATTATAAATACTAAAGCTAAACCAATACAATAAATGTTATTGTCCCTTAAACAAAATTAGCTTGGTATATTGACTTCTGATGGGATCTACTACTTCAGATTGCCTTTTACTTATAAAATGCAAACGAATATTTAAATACTGTAAAATGATAGATTCCATCAAAAAATATAAGTGGTTTGTAGTACCTTCTGATGCATGTTCTTTTAAATAATTAAAATATTTTGATTGTGTGCAGCTAAACATAATTTTGCTTTTTAAGATACTTAAAAAATTCTTCTTTTTGATATCGTGCTCATAAATTCGCAAAAAATGTTCGCTTAATTTACAAATTTCTATTACGTCTTTAGAGGGATATGTTAATCCACCTCGATTTTTTTGGGAAATTAAGGAGTTTAAATAATTTTCTTTTTCCCCAATTAAAGATTGTATGCACATTTCACATTTAATTAATGATTGTAACCTACGTGATACAAAACCCGCTATATAAATTATAATTTCTTTTGAACATTTACTAATTACATGGGTATTCATTATATATTCATGATCTTCCCAAATGCTTTGCAACATTGGATACTTTTCAGATACCTCTGGGAGAAAATCAGGTGGTGCAATATTGAGTTCTGGTTTTTCAAACCTGCTTGATCCCACTAGTATAGGTATGTCATCTAAGGGAATACAATTCCCCATTCCCCCTTCACGAATTTCTGCTCGGACTAAAAGTCGTTTGTAAGCAGCCGTAAATTGTCTACAGGTAGGATTATTATTCCAACCACCACTTGATCTTATGGATGAAAAAAATAGTTCAAGATGGTCTTGACTAATTTTATAACATGGAAGGTAAACAAGATAATTTTTTGAAATTGCTTCATCATACATCAGCAAGGCACTTTTTAAAGATATTATAAAACCTAGAAAGCCCGTTTTCCTTTTGGAATGTATTATTAATTGATTGTTTGTAAATTTTAATGTTGAAATATAATCAATTGCTTCAGAAATAAACTTCCTAGTTTGGAATATATTTTTGTTAAAAATGGGTTTTTTATATCTTGGTGCAGCAAGGGTTCGGCTGTTTAATACATCAAAAATATTATTTAACATTTTAATAAAATTGACTGTAGCCTTACAACCACGAAATTCGTCAAGGCCTAAAGTTTCCTCACAAAAAGTTAGAGCATCTGCTACTGATTCGCTTAATAATTGGACAGCTAATCCTAACTTTCATTTTTTGCTTAAAAAACTTGATGTGGGCTTTTCTAAGTTTGTTCCCTAAATGAAGTCCTTCAGATTGTTGTAAATTTTCTAATTTTTCTATGTACTCCCACTTAATTAAATTCCCCTGACCATCTACTAATTGTTTGCTCTCTCCGAATGTATTTCTAACTAGTTTAAGCATATGACATGGATCATAAAAAACAAAAATATTGCTGTTACGAATTGTAAAATATGTTTTCATATTTTGCAGTTCTGTGACACAGCCTAAAAGATTTGCCATTGCGACATTCGAAGGAGCACCGTCAAAAGTTAATGATAATACATGGGCACCAGTTTCTTTAATTAATTCTATGCATTGAGACACAAGGGAACTTTTTTGCATGCCAGTTAACCCGTCTACAAAAAAATACCCTACTGGTATTTTCCATGTACCATTTATGCAAACAGCCATTAAAACAAAAGCTTCTTTTGCTACTGCATTTTGATCATCGTCCAAGTCTACCCCATAGTAAACATATCCATGAAACTTTCTCCCATCCCATTCCACTTGTTTTCGAATTGAAATTTCGTCAATAACAAGTGCAATGAGAGTAGGTCTATCAGATATTTGGACATATTTTCTTAAAGTGTCAAAACACTCTTTGGTAAAGCCTGGTTCCGCGTTTATATTTTTAAACCACTTTCCTATGGTACTCCTATGGGGTAAACAAGTATCAAAAACTTTTCGAATGTAATCATAAGCTTTAGGTGAAAAAAAACTGACCGTTATTGCAAACTTTCTTAATTCTGGAGAATATTTAGCATTTTTTTTCAATTTACGTTTTTGCAGTTCTTTGGTTATTCCAGACATGTTGGAAAGTAATAGAGAATTTTCTGAGCTTATCAAATTTTTACTAGCTAAATGTTTTATGATTTGCTTCAATGACAAAACCTTCTTTTTATACCTTCGTACTTTCTGCGACAAGATTTTTATCTTCTTTGTTTTTTGCTGACTTTTTACCCTTTCCCTAAATAGCTGTTGACGTAGTTTTTTTTTCCTAGGAGTCTCTGGATGGATATCTTCCAGGGTACTACTTGATGTAGAAGCTACTGCTGATGTGGAGGCAGTATTCTGAATATTTTGTTCATGAGATCTCTTTGTTGTCTGCAACAATTTGATTTGTTAAATTTTTAGTACTGTACAGTCAAATAATATGCAGTACACCAATTAGTAACATTTTTCCAACCAAAATATATAAAATGGTAATCAAGTCTCATTAATATTTCTTTAAAAAATGTGTGTTATATAAATGTTATAGTAGTTTTTTGTGCCACTTTAACTTAACATTTGGTTTATAATAGGTTTATATCTTGAACATCTATAATTAGTTATGATTATTAAATTTTGCGTACCATTAAAGAGAAATTAACTATAGTAATAGTAAATAACAATAAATATTATATTAAATACCTTATAAATTATATAATAAAGTAAAAAAAATATAGCAATTACTTCTACTAATCAAACAATGTTATTTGGATAGTTACAAAAACTATACTTTACCTTTTTTGGTTGCATATATTTGGGCAGTTCTGGAAATATTGTCGGTACGGCTTCATCCAAAAGACAATTTCTTTCGCCAATGCGATAAAAGAATTTTTTTTCAAAATGCTTGGAACAAAGTCTGTGATTCTTTGTTGGAGACCAGTCTGCAAGTTTCAGATTCTGAACCCAAAGTTCTCGCCTTACCAGATTTGTAGGAAATCTTAAAAAAAAACTTATGTGAAACTTCAAAAGAATATGTTTTATTATCAAAATAAACCAATTTTCCTATTGCAGAACTAATAGTAATTAGATAAAATAATATTAAACAAAGTTAATAATAACAATATTAACATTATGGTTCAAAAATATAGTAATAAACAATTTTTCATAAGCGTAATTATTAAAATATATATGAACGCCACCACTGCTCAAATGACATTTACTCGAGGAGATTAACCCAATTATGAATACTTAATTAGGTAATCATGAATGAAAATAGTCATGTTTATGTCCCGCACTGCGCAGTATCGTGAAATCAGTCAGCTGTTAGATCATATTAAAATATTATACCAAATAACTACTTAGAACATGAGATAAATGGTTTTTTAAATGCAATTGAGAAATTACTTTATTATTTCTCACCTGTGAAACGTAACTTCAGGTTCCTTTCTGTCACTCCGACTTTTACAGTTGTAAGCACAACAAACCACCATTTTTCTAACACAAAATTTATAGTTTTTAACACACTTTCCGCTGAATAATCCACAAAAGAAACTGTGGTGACACCTCGATTGTCTGGCACCATAAAATGCGTCCTAATGAATTTCTGCTTCAATTTGCGCCAGCGCCGTAAACGGGTGTTACGCGTCCTCTCTCTTTCCTTGTCTAAGGTTAATGTGCTTTCTCGTACGTGAGTTATGAACAGCTTTCTGGTATGCTCGGTTTGCTATCCAGTACTTAGATAAGAATATGCATCCCGGTCCGGTCAAATTCAATTATTATTTAATAAAATTATGAATAAAAATAAATAAATAAAAATTGCACAGAGATTCTAAATTGTAAGTTTATTATACGCATGTATTTTTTATATTTAAGGTCTTGTAGAGCATTGCAAATGTCAGGTCCTCCACCTCAGCCTGCAGGACATCCTTTTACAGGTACCTTAACTAGTCAACTTCGATGCACTGAATGTGGATACAAGGTAAATCTATTAGACATTTTCTTGTTTGTGTCATTATAGTATTTTGGTATTTTCTCTGTAGTAGAGTTAATCTACCGAAATTTTTTTGCAAAAAAGGAGCTGTCCTCCTTCTCGGTTTTTTTTTATATAAAGATGGTGGTATTACAGGGGAGGGAACGAACGGAAGCCATTTTTTGACGCTAAAAAAATGACGTCTTTCACTTTTTTTAAACAGACAAGTATAGCGGCTTCTATTGGTTCGCTTTTCTAAACTTTAAGTTTGTTTAATTTCTTAGTAAAACAAAAAAGAGTAATTTTTATATTTAGTTGCAATTTTGATAGGTAGAATTAGAATGTTTCCTATTCATTACAATATCTAAAACACGGACAGGAATTTTACGCAGGACGATCATATTCTATATTGACATTTCGACGTCACTCGATTCATGAGCCACGCCGATATTTCTGCTTTTTGAACTGTTTCGATGTTGCCAAACTCAGAGATTTTTCTTAAGTTTTAAGGTGAAATTTGAATTTGCCGTTTATTTTCACAAGTCACTTGGTTGACCACTTCCGTCTTCGCTTTCTCGGTCGGTCAAGTATCTTCATCTCTTGGTACCCCATTCCGGTTATACCGAGGTATGTAAAACACTGTTGTGACATAACTTTCGTTATTGAAATGTTGGACTGACAGCTGGTGGCTCACAATTTTTTGTGAATTTGATCCAGGTCGAGTACAGCCGTCTGGTGAGACATCCCCACCAGGTATCCCAAGTTTTCAACTGGCATGAACATATGTGGTGGTATTTACATTAGAGTTATTGAAATTTAGATTTTCAAGCTTGTCAAAAGCACAGCACTCTGATAGGATGCCCCTACCAGGAACGCTACATCATTGGCGATGGTGATTTCGGTCATCGAAATGTGTAACAGGCATTTTGTGCTCATTAAAAAGCAAATCTCGAGTATAAATTTTGAAGCCGGTATGTTATAGAGGAATAGAATTTGCTATAAAAAAGTAAACTTTATTTTCATCTATCTCAACAAATAACATCAGAAAAACTAAGTAGACGATTTTCGGTAGTTGAGTTTTTGGGATTTTTGAAGGTAATTGTTTAAGCTCTAAATTATGCAACTTTAGTAGTTATAATAGGGGAGCGCCTCCTCCTCCTCCTCTTCCTCTCTCTCATGTCCCTCATTCTTAACTTCCTCCCCTTTTATTCTCATTCGCATCATATTTTTTAATTTTTTCTCTTTGTTCTCCCACATTTGATTTTGCATTCTTAAGTCTTATAAATAGGTGCATCAAGATCATTTTAGTATGTTAAGGTACGAGTGACTGTTAAAAGAAAAAAATCTGTTGAATAAATCTATTAATAATAATATTAAAATAAAATGAGTGAATCAGTTGGAGAAAGAAATCGATCCATTCCGCTTCAGACAATTAGCCTCGAAGAAATTATACCAGGAGTTCGAGAAGAAAATAATGGGATTGTTTTAAAAAATTTGAATAAAACTGAGAGTGAAGAGAAAAAAGTGTTTTGTGCTATTTGTTTTGAAATAATCGAATATTATGATTCATGTAGACCAAATACATGTTCCCACATTTTTTGTTTAAAATGTATTTTAAGATGGAATGATGAAAATGGTTGTTCTATAATGGTAAACAATTGTCCTGTATGTCGCACTAGATATTACTATTTGGTACAAATCTTCAAAGATGTAATTAGACATCATTTTGTTGTAATTTTAAAAAGAGGATAATATTTTTTATAATTTGTGTTTGTGAAAACTCTGGTAACAAATAATTTTGTAAAAAAAGTAAATGTAAATATATATAATAATTGACACACATTTTTTCCTTTTCCTATATTGAAACGACAACAATGATCTAACAAGTTTTTTAATACATACTAATTTTCACATTACATAACAAAACAATTGTTATGGGTTTACACAAAAAGTGCCACGCCCTAAAATGGCACCACTTTTGCAAATGGAAGCTTAAATTTTCTTATGGGAATTTACATGTAAAAATGACGGTTTTGATTGCCGGACCGGCATAGCCTAATCTACTACTTTTTAATTATACTAATAATATTAATATAATTTGCATCAAGTAAGAGAAAACTCAATTGAATACAGAAACAAGCGTTAACAAAATGTTATGCTAATATATGAGTGCTTCTAGTGGCAGTTGACATAATCGACACTTTTTTTACATATGATTAGCTATTTCATTTACAAATACAGTGTCAGATGTTAGAATAAAAAGAAGTATTTTGCATATAGCAATGAAAATATATAACCGCTTATAGTAACAGTTGACATTTTTTAAATTAATATTGTTGACATATTCTACTTATTATCTTTACAATTTATGTTTAAAATTAATATTTTTGATATAATCTACCCATTACGTTTATAACCTATATTTAAAATTAATATTGTTGAAATAATCTACCCATCACCTTTACAAACTATGCTTATTATTAATATTTAACAACATAATTTTCCATCTCTTTTTTTTCATTTTTGTTGCAGTAAAAGCAAGCATGTTCAGGAATTAGTAGAAAAAGATGTATCCTACAAATAGCACAATGTAAACCAGAAGCACTAACAACATAGGCTCTTTTGTAGTGGCAGCTCACATGATCGGACTCCCCTCTCCGTAAATATCTCATGTGAATTGCACTACAAGGAAGGCAAATAGCAAATGTTCCTAGTCTTCGACTTTCAATTTTAGAGTAGCTTTGTATAACACATACATCTTTTTCTTCAAAATTATTAAATAATTCACTAGCCCTAAACTTGCTTACTTTTACGTCAGCCTCGGTTCCTAAATTTAGTAGTTGTCCATCCATGTCCACTCCTTCGTCAATTTCCTGATCATCTTCCTCCATCTCTTCTTCTTCCTCCTCAATATAATTAATGTCGATGTTACATAAGAATGATCTTCTAACAAGCCTAGATGATTTGTCCAAAAATGAATGTTTATAAGTGATGGAATCGCCTTCCAAGTTAATAAAAATTTCTTTTCTTTCTTCAATTTGAGCGGCGTTCTCCACATTATTTTCTTCAATTTGGTCAGCGTTTCCAATCATATTTTCTGCCATCGTTAGGAGCTTTAGATTTAGATAGATATATTTGATAAAAAACAATTTTGGTTATAGCTTATAAAATAATATCGACAACTGATATTACAGCGAATGATACTGTATGATCGTCGAGTGGATGTTCTTAAGTATATATCCCATCAACCACCACTTTTACTACCTGCAATACTTAAGTTTTTTTTTTTTTTTTTTGTTTCTTTTTTCGCTGTCCCTTTCCCTGTCCGTTTCCTCGGGGGGGGGGGGGGCCAAGGGGGCTTCGCCCCCCTCCCCGCTCCGCCAACCCCCCTCACTCTCACCTTATCTTCTTTCTCTCCCTTCCTTCTTTCTCTTTTTTATATGTTTCTCCGTTTTCCTTCCTTCTCCTTTTTCCTTCCTTCTCCTTTTTCCTTCCTTCTTCTTTTTCTTTCCTTCTCCTTTTTTCTTTTCTTCTTTTTTAATCTAACCTAACCTAACCTAACCTAACCTAACCTAACCTAACCTAACCTAACCTAACCTAACCTAACCTAACCTTTTTTTTTTTTTTTTTTTTTTTTTTTTTTTTTTTTTTTTTTTTTTTTTTTTGAGGGGTTGGAGAAGCGTTTTATCGCCTTGTATTTGAGCTTCTCGTTCCGTTCTTATATTGCCCAAAGCGTGCAGGACTCCTGCCTTTTCCTAAGGTCAGACTACCTGCTAAACTCCCTTCCCCTTTCTTCCAAGCTCAGATAACGGGAGATCCTTGAAGGACATACTTCGTCAGCGAGCTGTCGTCTCGTTTAATTTATGCCCTTTGTCTTTCTTCTAGTTCTTTCTTTGCTAGTATGTCGCGTACCATTTTATGACCCGCATCCCACTTTTCGGCTGAGGACATCATTTCTTCCATTAAAACTCGACTATTTACAATATTTACACTTAATGCTATATTTGCCTCAATCCGTTGACGTTCCCACCTCGGACAGTTGAATAATGTGTGCTCAACATTATCCAACTCACCACAGTATATGCAGAGGTCATCTGTTTTCCCTATTCGTTTAGTGTAAACCCGGAAAGTGCCATGCCCCGTCAAAAACTGGCTCATATGGTAGTCTATTTTGCGATGTTTGCATGCAATCCAGGAGTGTATGTTCGGGATAAGGTTTTTTGTCCACTGGCCTTTTTCTATATTTTGAGTCCATACTTCTTGCCATGTCTGCACGGTTTCTAACTTTGCCCTTTCTTTCGCTTCTTTCGTTGGTGGCTGTTCTACTTCCTCATCTAAACGGCGTCTTTCCCTTGCTATCAGGTCGATAGGTGGGATTCCGGTTATTACTTGCAGTGCCATATTTGATACAGTGCGGTAGGCTCGCGCGACCCTCAGCAGTGCCTTTCTTTGGACACCGAAGAGCATGTTTCTATATTTCGCTATGCCTATTCCATTACCATACCATACAGGTGCTCCATAAAGGATGGTCGACTGCATGACCTCGTATAACAGCCTCCGCTTCTGAAACCCGGGTCCATTTATGTTTGGCAGCAGTCGTGAGATTGAGGCTATTTTTCTCTCTGCTTTCGTGACGACGGTTTGTATATGATTTGAAAAAGATATATTCTCTCCAATCATGACACCCAAGTACTTTATAGCTTTTTTAGGTTTTATATGTACACCTCCAACAGAGAAAAAGATATCTTGTCTGTATCTACGGCCACTCAGTATGACTGCCTCCGTCTTTTCGGGCGCTAATGTTAGCAGATTCTCGTGCATCCAGTGGTTAATTATGTTTAGGGCCCAGTTCATTTTATCTACAAGCTGTAGTTTACTCTCCGCACTGGTAATGATCGCTAGATCGTCCGCGTATCCGATGATCTCTACCCCATCCGGGTATTTAAGTTTAAGGACTGGGTCATATAGGATATTCCATAGAGTTGGACCCAAAACGGAGCCCTGTGGTATCCCAGCTGTGATATCTATTTCCTCGTTTGCTGCTCTGATGCGCCTTTTGCTTAGGTAGTCTCTAAGAATATTTGTTAGGTATCGAGGAATCTTTTTATAGATTAGGTTCTTCAATATTCGCGCGTGTGACGCTGAGTTAAAGGCGTTTTTTACGTCTAGTGTCACTAAAGTACACCACCTTTCTCCGAGTCCTCTAAATTTTGTTTCTGAGGCTATACCTATTACCTTTTTGACGGCGTGGAGCGTCGAGAGACCTTTCCTGAAACCAAATTGGTTTGCGGCGAGGCCCCCTCTATTCTCTATCTCATTCTCTAAGCGGCGTCTAATTAGGTGCTCATAAAGCTTCGCCAGAGTGTTCACTAGGCACAGCGGTCTATAGCTATTCGGAGCGTCGAAATTCTTGCCTGATTTATGGATTAGGACTAGCCTGGCTGTCTTCCATATTTCTGGGAAAACCTGATCTGCAACTAATCTATTTATACAATCTAGAGCTTCTTGTGGAGCAATATTGATTAGTTCCTTGACTGCTTCTGGAGGGACTCCGTCTGGTCCAGGGGCCTTTCCTTTTTTTATTTTTTCCCCGGCTGCAGCTATCTCTTGTAAAGTAAAGGGTGGTATATTTTCTGTATGTATCCCTGTAGGTAATCTTTCGTTATAGGCCGGGAACAGAGCACTTATTATTTCTCTGGTTTTGTTGTCGGTTAGAGTAAAAGGTGGTCCCGCGTCTCTGAAGGAACGTTTTACTATTTGGTATCCCTCTCCCCAAACATCTTCATTGAGTCTATCGCAGAGATCGTTCCATTGTTTTCTTTTTTCGTTTCTGATTAACTTTTTGAGTTCTTTTTGTGCACTTTTATACTCTTGCCAAGTTCCGGTGGTTCTATTCTGATCGCCCCCTGTTCTGACGCCTCTGGTATGTATTCTCCTTAGCCTGATACATCTCACCCGTTGCTCGGCAATTTCATCATTCCACCAGTATGGCATAGTTTTTCTGGTCAAACCTCTCACCTTTTGAGATTGTTGGGCAGTTTTTTTAAGAATTGCCGTCAATCTGTCTGGATTTAAAGGTTTCGCTGTGATCTCCAGTTCTCTCTGTAATACAGCCGCGAATTTCGTCCTATCTATTTCAAGCCTTCCTTTCATCTCTACTCGCTTTTTTGTGGAGTCCATTACTGTGAAAGTAATGTGTTTATGCAGTGATATCGCTTCGTTTTCTAGCACTTCCCAGTTGTCAATTTTTCTGGCTATTCCTTGGGTAGAAAGAGTTACATCTATATATGAGCTTGTATTTCCTCTGACGAAGGTTGGCTTGTCTCCCCTGTTGTGGACTATTAATTGCAATCTCGCCCCAGCTTCTGCTAAGATTCTTCCTCTTGTATCTTCTTGTGGGGATCCCCATTCTGGTGATTTGGCGTTAAAATCGCCGAGGACCAAAGATTCTCTTCCGTTCCTCACTATAGCTTCGACTAATGCGTCCACATATGCTTCGTAGTCCCTTAGATGAATATTTGGGGATATATAACAGCCAAATATGTCAAAGTCTTGTGTTTTTACAATAAGAGTCCCCTCCATTTTTATTACTTGTTCTACTTTTACGCTGCTATTTACAAAAAAGATGGCTACGTCCTCCTTGTCATCGCATATCCATCCCTTGCTTCGTGCGATTTTTTTGTTCGGCTCACTGGCAACAATGATGTCCGCGTGTATTTCCCGAGATGTAGCGAAGGCTATATCATGGGCGCGTGGGGACCGATCTGCATTAATTTGTAGTATTTTCATAAAGATAGTTGGGCTTGTCTTGCTACTTGTTCTTCTTGCTGTGTACCGTCTTGGTGTTGGTCTTTGATGCCTACCAGGTCAGTTGGGGTGTCGTGTTTTGGGGTGTTTCGTCTTCTTATAGAGAGGGCTCGGCGGAATGCTTTGCAGTTGCCTGACCCCGTCTTGTGTTTGTCGCCGCACAATACGCACATAGCGCTTTCTTTACACTCTGAGGCCAAGTGTTCCCCCTCCCCGCAATTGTAACACTTATTTTTTCTATCGGGTCCTGTACAGTGTTGGGACTTGTGGTCATACGCCCAGCATTTATAACACCTCTCTACCTGGATCCTTTCTTCGATCCTACATCTGGTGTAGCCTATCCTAATTTCTTGGTTTTTGAGAAGTTCTGCGGCGCTTTTTAGGTCTGTTGTCACTGTGACAGCCTGAGTATTACCTGCGTACGGCCTTAATTCGCCGATTTTAAATTCTTCACGTTAACCTAACCTAACCTAACCTAACCTAACCTAACCTAACCTAACCTAACCTAACCTAACCTAACCTAACCTAACCTAACCTAACCTAACCTAACCTAACCTAACCTAACCTAACCTAACCTAACCTAACCTAACCTAACCTAACCTAACCTAACCTAACCTAACCTAACCTAACCTAACCTAACCTAACCTAACCTAACCTAACCTAACCTAACCTAACATAACCTAACCTAACTTAACTTAACCTGAAGAGGGTAGCCCGAAATTGGGGAACCGGGATTTTAGTCTCGGAAATTCAGGGGTCCGGGGGGGGGGGGGGGTAAGGTTGTTGATCGGCTTGGGAAAGTGGTTTTTAGAGATTGTCGTTCAACTTTAAGTAGGACACATGTGATTAACTTTTGCATATAAAATCGCCTCAGCGAAGAGACGAATGCAATTGATTTCTGCATTCACACTGTGCAGAGCTCGCGAGTTTTCTGGTGTTTACATTGTGTCTATTTGGTAAATTTTTATTTTTATTTCTAACATTTTTATTTGGCAAGATTTAATTCTTATATATATTGGTGACATTTTTATGTACATTTGTGGCATTTTTATTTGTTATTGCGATTTTTTTCATAATGGACAATTTTTTGGCATCGAGTAGCAAAATAATTGACAATGACTTTGACTTATACACATGTACTCAAATGCAGAATTTTGCAAACCAACAAAACAATGAAACAGACGTATTTACAACTAGTCAACAACAAACTATTCAGGACTTAAATGAAATTATTTATAATAGCCAAGTTCAGAATAATGCCAACAAACACAACAACGAAAAATATTTATTTACAGCTACTCAACAACAAACTCTTGACGATCTTAATGACATTATTGACAACAAAACGGACTTAATTACAACAAAAACTAAACAAACTCTTGAAGAACTGAATGACATTGACGAAACTGAAAATTCTAGCTGTGAGGATATTGTTTGTTTTCAAAAATCTAATCCAAATTATTTAACATTAAAATCGCCAATTAATTCTCCGAGACCAATTTGTTCTCCCTTTTTGTTTAGTGAAAATTCTGATTCGGAAGAAGAACAAATTGATCAAAATTTAAGTTTATCTATTTGTCCTACTAATTCACCATATGATATTGTAAATTCTGATTCGCAAGAAAAACAAATTGATCAAAATTTAAGTTCGGCTATATCTTCTATTAATTCACCATATGCTATTGTAAATTCTGATCCGCAAGAAAAACAAATTGATGCAAATTTGACTTCGGATATTTCTCCTAATAATTCACCAGTTGAACAAAATTCAATTTCGAAACCATCATTTATCATTAAAAAAAAATTTAAAATTAATAAAAAAAATAAAAAACAAATAGCAAACCTTAAGTGTCTGGGTTTCGCTATTCAAAATTTAACTAATTTGATCACAATTAAAAAGGGAGACGAAAGTACGGTGAATTATGTTAAACAGGCCTTTGACAAATTAGTTGACTCATTTGAAGAAATGGATTCATAAAGTCAATTAATTTCTATTGCTTTTTTCAAAATTTGACTATAACTAAATAAAAATGCACAATATTAATTTTATTATTATACAAAGAACTTCAAAAATGCAATTGCTTTTTTCAAAATTTGACTATAACTAAATAGAATTGCACAATATTAATTTTATTATTATTATTATTATGCAGAAAACTTCAGAAATGCATAAGTGTGTAACATGTAATAAAGTCTTTACTAGAAAGGATAATTTACTGCGACATATTAAAAAACATGTTAACGGAAATTCCACAAAACTCAACAGTTGGTTGAAAAAACCAAAGCTTGTTAAAGGTAAGAACATTTTATTTTTCATGTCATATTTTGTAAAATATTTTGTAAAATATTTTTTTCTTAATTTATATAGATTCTACAAATATTGTAAAATATTGTAAAGAATGCAAGAAAAATATAAACCAAAGTCTATGGGGTGGACATCTTCGATCTAGTGTGCACAAGAACAATTCCAAAATAGGCTTGGAGGAAGGTGTTGAAATTATCAAGTCAGCATTCAGGGAACGAATAATATCTTATAGGATTTCCTCACACCAAAACTTCATAAATGTGAAAGAATATTTTCAACATTTGGAATACAAAATTGCACATCTAATAGATCAAGAACTGCAGAAACATAAATGTATCAAGCTAAATATGGAACTGTTCGGTTTCTATTTTAACCCCAGCAGCGACAGCTATGATGTCAAATCTTTTAATGCGCCGTTCCAAGTCATTTGCCAGGGATATCAGAAAAAAGAACTGTTAGAGCAAATCTGCACCATTATTGACCAGAAAGCTGACGAATTTGCAGAAAGAGATTCAGGTAAAGAATTTATTTTCGATTTTACAACAGCAACAAAAAAAGTAATTTTTTAATTTTTACGTTGCAGGATGGGCTTTGATGAATTTACTTCATTTGGAAATTAATGTTAACAAGCACAATCCGCTGAGAACCTCATCTTTTATCGAACTTCCTCAAGAGATCAAGAGACGTCAAGCTGTGATCAACATTAGGAATGATGACAACTTTTGCTTCGCCTGGGCAGTTGTGTCTGCTCTTCACCAACCACGCGGACTAGATTTTGAAACTTCATCCTACCCACACTACTCTTCTGTTTTGGATATGTCAGGTATAGAATTTCCAATGTTGCTAAAGAACATTAAGATTTTTGAAGAAAAAAATAACATTTCTATTAATGAATATGGATTAGAAATTATAAATCCTAAAAAGGGGTATGAAGTAATTGGTCCACTTTATTATTCATCGAATAAAAAAAATCAACATGTCAATTTATTGTTAATAAGTGATGATGATGAAAAAACTTTTCATTATTGCTATATTAAAGATTTATCAAAACTAGTTTCTGCACAAATTTCTAAACATCACGGAAAAAAATATATTTGCGATGGTTGTTTACAATATTTCCCTACAGAAGAAAATTTATTACAACACAATAGCTATGATTGTGATCATTTACGAATTAACCTACCTTCTAAAGAATTAATAAAAGATAAGTTTGGAAACTATTCATATGATAATATTTTGAAATTTGTAAATTATCATAAACAAATGAAAGTTCCTTTCGTGGTGTATGCAGATTTTGAATGCATTTTAAAGCCTTTAAATAATGACAATGTTGATAAAAATCCTAATACTTCATACACCTTAAAACAATATGAACATATTCCACATTCATTTGCCTATTACATTAAATGTTCCTTCGACGATAATTATTCTAAATTTGAAAAATATAGAGGTCAAAATTGTGATACATTATTTATAAATTCTTTAGAAAGAGATGTGTATAACATATACAATAAATATTTAAAGGCTCCTAAAAAAATGATCCCTTTGAACGAACTGGACAAAATTTATCATAACTATGAAAAAGTTTGTCATATTTGTAATAAACCTCTTTTAAATGATAGGGTTGCAGATCATTGTCATATAACCGGTCTTTATAGAGGTCCAGCTCATTCACTCTGCAACATAAATTACAGAATACCTAACTTTATTCCAGTTATATTGCATAATTTGCGTAATTATGATTCTCATCTATTTCTTAAAAAATTATGCTTAAACAAAGAACAACTAACAGTTATCGCACAAAACAAGGAAAAATATATTTCATTTGAAAAGCTTATTCATGTGGATAACTATTTTGATAAAAAGACACAAAAGGCTAAGAAAAAAAATATATCATTAAGGTTTATTGATTCTTTTCAATTTCTATCCCATTCTTTATCAAAACTCTCTGAAAGCTTAAAAGATGAACAATGTAAGGAAATAAAAAAAATTTTCAATGATGAAGAAAGATTTAAACTTATTCGGCAAAAAGGTGTATTTCCTTACAGTTATATTGATGATTATTTAAAATTAGAAGAAACAAATTTACCTCAGAAAGACCAATTTTATAATACTTTAACGGATGAGCACATCAGTGATGCAGAATACCAAAGAGCTGTAAAGGTTTGGCAATTGTTTAAATGTGAATCTCTTGGTCAATACTCCGACGTTTACTTACTCTCTGATACTTTACTTTTGGCAGATATTTTTGAAAATTTTAGAAGCACTTGTTTATCCACATATAAGCTCGATCCAGCTCATTTTTACACTTTTCCAGGTTTATCCTGGGAGGCGTGTTTGCGTTATACTGGAATAGAGTTAGAATTGTTAACTGATCCAGATATGATACACTTTTTCAAAAAAAGCGTTCGCGGTGGTGTGAGCTCTTGCATTTGTAGAAAATCTGAAGCTAATAACCCATTTCTTTTAAATTTTGATCCTTTAAAGCCAACTAAATACATAATTTATTATGATGCAACAAATTTGTATGGTTATGCAATGTCAGCACATTCCAACGGGAGATTTTGTTTGGTTAACAGATAAAGAAATCAATGATTTAAATATTATGAATATTTCTAAAAAATCTAATAAGGGATATGTTTTAGAAGTTGATTTAGAATATCCTACAAGTCTACATTCCTATCATAACGATTTTCCGTTTTGTCCAGAAAACTTTAAACCGCCAAATTCTAAATGCATAAAATTAATACCCAATTTAAATGATAAATCAAAATATGTTATTCACTATCAATTATTAAAACAATGTTTGGAACATGGACTCAAGTTAACTAAAGTTCATAGAGTTTTACAGTTTTCTCAATCTGATTGGTTGAAAAAATATATAGACTTGAATTCAAGATTAAGAAATGATTCAAAGAATGAATTTGATCGTAATACTTACAAGTTGGCAAATAATAGTATTTATGGCAAGACTATGGAAAATGTTGATAGGAGAATTGACGTAAGACTTGTTACAGAGTGGGAAAAAAATAGAAGAAAAGATGGTGCTGAGAATTTAATTGCAAAACCATATTTCAAGGACTTAACAATATTTTCTGAAAACTTGGTAGCTATTCAAATGCAAAAGATTCAAGTTACTTACAATAAACCAATATATGTAGGCTTCTCAATATTAGATATATCTAAAACTGTCATGTATGATTTCTTTTATAATTTTTTAAAACCTCTTTATCAGGAAAATATTTCACTTTTATACACCGATACCGATTCGTTCATTTTAGAAGTCACAACTCCAAATATTTATTCTGACATGATAAAAAATATTCACAAATTTGACACATCTAATTATGAATTTAATAATATTCATGAAATGCCTATTACAAAGTCAGTTATAGGAAAATTCAAAGATGAATATGCTGGTGAACCCATTACTGCTTTCTTTGGTACTGGAGCAAAAGCATATTGTATTAAAACGGAAAACAGTTTAACAAAAAAAGCAAAAGGTGTTAAAAAAAGTGCAATTAAAAAGCAGTTGGATTTTATTCATTATAAAGATGTTGTTGAAAATCATTCTAAAACCTTTTGTTCAATGTATGTTTTTCGATCTAGACAACATACAATTTTTACAGAGTTAATTAATAAATTGGCTTTGAGTTCCGAAGATGATAGGCGGTATAAAATTCCCTATAGTTTTAATACATTAGCTTGGGGACACCAAGATATTGCTTTGTATCAATGGAATGCAGAACATGAAGATTTAGATATATTTATGTAGATATTATAAGGTATTTAAATTTGTTGTTTTTGAAACCAAAGTTAGTCTTCATAAGTCTTTCACAAAATGTGCATAGAAACTTTTGACAAAGAAATTGATAACAGTTATTTTAAAACATATGAAAAACGACTTTCCACTTTTAAAAAATGGAAAGGAAAATTGAGACCAGAAGTGTTAGCTGGAGCTGGCTTTTACTATACTTCAATCAATGATATTTGTAAATGTTTTTATTGTGGTATTGAAATTTTTGATTGGTTAAGTTATGATGATCCTATTGTGGAGCATAAGAAATTTGCTAGGAATTGTGATTTAAATAACTGTTTATGGAAAAATAGGAATCGAATAATTGTAACCATTCAAAATAAGTCTTCAAGCTACACATTTTATATAGTATTATTAATATCCTTATTTATGAACTTTTACATATATTTAAATTAAGTATTTTATTGTTATTTTTTTACAACTGCTTTTGCTTTCGTGGTGAAAGTATCTGCTTAATGTTAATAAATTTGGAATATAATTATTAATTTGTTTTAATGACTATCAGTAGATCTCAATTTATTCTTCTTTATTTTATTTTGCAAAATGTTTTTTATGTTCATCATCCCCCTGGCGTAACACAGTGTGAAATATGTTTTTCTAATAAAACAGACGTCACTCTAAGTAAATATTGTAAATTTATGAAAATTGGATTAATTAACAATAGTACAATTAGTTGGATGGAACGAATAAATGGAAATGAAAATGCAAGTAAATTTTTTAAAATTTTGTATCATTATCCAAATCGATCTATTTTTGATACAAATTGGATAGAAAGGTTAGAGTTTAAAAATAATCAGTTACAAATTTTAACCCCCAACTGTACCAATTATTATGACGGATTCAAAAATTATTACTTTTCCATCATTAGTGTTACATTAAACTTTGCATTATTTTTATACATTACCATTTTAATTATTTATCTTTATTACAAATTTCAAACTGGAAATCTATTTTTTCATTAATCCATTTTAATCGAAACTTTAAAGAAAGTGGGGATGAGAATATTTAAGTACAAGAATAACACAATATGTTTCAGTCTCGTTTAGTCATTATGAACAACGCCGTGGTTCATAAACCTTTGGAAACGCTTCTTAATTCAAAAATTTATTTTTTAAATAATTCTTTGTCAAAATTTGTTCTTGTTGGCATTAGTTTAAATGATTTTTCTCCAAAAATTGTAATTGGTGGAAAAACTGGATTTTCAATCGCACTAACCGAAGAAAATTGGAAAGACATTTGTGTTCATCAAGGAATTATTGTAAACAATTTCTACTTTCCTCAAGTTGATCAAACCAGTGTGAATATAAACAACATTCATCTGCAGGTTCAGAAAATAAATGATACCCCTGTTCTACAAATTACAAAAGGCCCACACTTCATATACTTAGGACAAGAGTCTTTGGACAATTTGTGGCGATTAAAGGAAATTATTGATTATAGATTATCTATACTTAAAAGGCAAGAATTCAATACATATTTCAAAATATTTCAAAATAATATTTCATCTGATTGTGGCGACTTGTGTACGCATGTTTATAATATAATAAGTCCAACAGAAAATCCTAACAGTGAAAATGTTTCAACTATGATGGAATTACTTGCTTTATATCCTGAACAAATGGAAAACAAATTGAAGCAAAATGGAACAAAACGAAAATATTACGAAGAAAACAATGAAAATGGATCAAAAAGAAAATATTACGAAGAAAACAATATCTTTTCTGGAAGAGAACAATAAGGTGCATGTGTTAGTGAAGTGGAGCTTTGCTTACAGACAAGCCCGTAGGAGTAACTTTCAGATGTGGTACTTAGATAGACTCCGTTTTGAAAAAAGAATAAATGATTGTAAACTTATTCTAGATTCGATATTATCTGAGGAACATAGAAATAAAATATATTTGACACGTTTTAATAAAAATTGTATTTGATGTTTTACTTAATAAAATTTTAGTTTAGTAAATGTGAATTTTATTTGAAATTAATTAGCACATTAAGACTTTGTAATTTGTATCAGCTAAAGCATAAAGTGAGGAACAGAAATAAAACAAATTTAACTAAAATTTAATTTCAATTTAATTAAACAATATTTTTTTTATCAATCCATGTATTATATTTTTTATCAAGTCCTAACCATTTCACATAAACTTTGTTTCCTTTCCTTCTCAAAATCTTCTCAATAAGATACACATCGGTATGCTTTACTTTTAGTAATTCTTGCTCATAAAAACCACCCAGAATGTCCTGATTATCTTCGTCTTGAATTAAATATGTCCAAGGGTTTGTCATCTTAACTTCTTTAATGTGGAATATCTCATTTGACCAATTTGGTGTGTAACCTTTTGAAAATGCCTCTCGATGCTTGCTTATTCGTACGTGATCACCCACTTTAAACTTTGGAGATTTTATATCTAACGTTTTAGCATGAGTAAATGCAGATTTCAAGATTCTATTTTCATTTGTTTTATTTACTTGTTTTGGCTTCATTCCTATTGAAGAATGTTTTGTATTGTTATAATCTTTTACAATATCCGCTAATATATTAAACCATTTGTAATTTCCTTGAATGCTAAATATTTTCCACATATTATTCTTTAAAGTCCTGTTCACTCTTTCTACTATACTCGCTTTCAAATTGGAAAACGTGCTATAATGGTTAATTCGAAATTGTTGCATCAAATTTTGAAAATGTACATTGAAAAACTCTCTCCCTCTATCCGTTTGCAAGTTTTTTGGTGGAGTTTTTGCACTGATTAATATTTTTTTCATTGCCGCTGTTACGTCTTTTCCAGATTTAGATTTTAACGGTTCGGCCCAAACATACTTAGAAAATACATTTATGGTAATCAAGATATATTTAAATCCCTTATTAAATTTGGCATAGGGTAACATTTCAACCAAATCAGCTTGAAAAAGATCATTTAACCCTTTCACTACCACCCTTCTGCGTTTGTAGTTTTTTCTAGCAGGTTTATGTAATTCATTAACGACTTGTTGTTTAACGGTTGTCATGACAACAAACTTGTTTATTCAATTTTAAGGAAGTTCACTTTCTATGTTTTGTAATAATTCGAAATATAACTTTTATATGTTTTTTCCCATTCATTCAATTTATCAATTTGTATTGTATAACTTTTTTCATTTAAAATTTTACTAATTTTAGTAATCTCCTTTTCTAACGCATTAAAGGATTTTTTTATCTCTCCAGTTAAGAAAGTAGTTGATCTACTATCACTATTTTTTAATTCCTCCTCTGTTTTATTTAATTCTTGTTCTAATTTCTTAATTACACTGGACATTATATTTTCCAAGGAAATATATTGTTGATTTTCTTCCAAAGTGAGTTGGTCAATTGTTCTACTGTTAAGAATGCTATTTTGATTTCTTTTTTTTTCATCATCTAACCTTTTTATAAAAGTTCTTAATTGTTTAATTTTTTCCTTGTGTTTTTCAATTATTACTTCTCTTATATTTGTTTCCATTATTTTATTAATTTTGTTGATATCATCACTTAATTTTTTGTCTTCCTTTTTAACATGTTCATTTAAAAATTGCAAATCTTTACTTATTTGATTTAGCGTTAGCAACTGTTTATTAACGTTTTCAATTGAGGTATAGCATCCTTTAATCTGGTTTTCATACTTTAAAAAATTTTCATCAAAAACCTTAAGCTTTTTAGCAAAGATTTCATTATTTGTTTCATTTTCACCTAATCTCCTTTTTAAATTATTAATGTCACTTATTCTCTCTTGATTTTGTTTTGAAATATGGCGTCCAAATTTATCAACTGTCATGTTGAGCTTTCATTAAACAATAAATATGATTTTATTTGATAGCTGTTATTTATAGTATTACTTTATCTTCTCTTAATTCTTCAATAATAGAGATAATCTCGTTACTATGAGCATTATTTCCCGCATCACTTGATGAAATTAATAAACGTAGCCTATCAACAATTTCGTTAACATTATTCCAGTATACATAGTCTGTATTTGATCTGTTTGTTTTCAAAATTAATCCCTTTCCTGTAGATTTGGCTCTAGTTGTTCTAAACGGAGGTTTTGGTTTGTTAAATGCTGTAACTAATCTTGGCAAGGTTTTTGTCTTTGTAATCCCCTTTCTTTGTAAATATGGTCCTATTATTGTAACATATTTGTGTGATGTATTTCCTTGAACTTGTTCATTTGAATCAAAATTCCTACGATATACATTTGTTTTAGCTAGAATGTTCATGTAATTATCTAAATCTTCCTTCTTATAACCTTTCGGTTCTTTTTTGAAAAGCAATTCGTATAAACCTGGCGTGCCTGTGTACGTTATTCCTCCCACTTTAATGTCTTTTCCAATAATTTCTACCGGTATCTGTGTTAAACCAAAAGAAAACTTATCCGTTTCGAGGTCATGAACTATTCCATAATAATGGTCAAATTTATGTTGTGTATCTTTCACACCCTCATCAATATATGATCTGGGTAATTCATGAAAATCTGCTAAGTAATCTTTATATGATGGTGTACCAACATAGGTTTGAATTGTTTTTCTAGTTTGTTCCAATATGTCTGACAAGTTTAAATTTGTTGTTGTGTCACTAGAAGGATCTGAAGTTTCTGCTATAACAGTTGATGACAATGGTTGTACTACAGGAGAGGAAGAAGTGATACTACTGTCATTTAAAAATGTTGGTAGTTCTGTAGGGAGTAACGGAGTTTTTCCTGTTTTCTGAATATTTTTCGTCGGAGTTGATGTTTTATAAAGCTTTGTAGGTGTTTTGAAATCTTCATACTTTGAAACTCTTTCTTCTTTTAAATCGAATGGTTCGGATTTACCAATACTTGAAATTAGCTGTTTAAGTGGTTGTGTTATTGGTCTATAAGTTTGTTCTAATTCGGACTGAGCAGTAGAAGTAGCTAATTTCAAGCTTTGATATTTCTGCTTCACGGCTTGTCTCGATCTTATTAATTCTCGAGCTAAACGTTTATCCATGCTGTACAAGTTTTAAATGAAATAAAACTGCAAATTTTTTACTTTTATAAATATATAAAGGAATCGAATTTACTCCTATATCTGCCGTGATTTACTTCACAATCTTTGTCAATTACAAGAAAGCCATATGGATCCATCCAACAGTTAGCACAAATATTTTTAAACTGATCAAATGTCATATCCAATATACAGTGGTCATTATATATATGTTTTAAACTCAAACAGTCCTGTTTAAATAAAATTAATAAGTTTGCATTTTCTCGAATTAGACGTTTAAGGATTGAGGAATATCCTTGAAAAATAAAAAAACAATCGGTGTTTCTATGCCTTCCATGCGTGAAATAGTCCCTAATAATAGATTGATTATGACAAGGAATATCATCAAAAATGATAACGAAATTTGGCTTTATCTCATGAGGTGAAATAATATTCTCATCGCTATCATATTCAAAGTATCCAATTTCTTTCATAGGTTTTAACAACTTTCTTAAATATTCATATTTTGGTTGATCTAATGACTTTGAATAAACATAGACATTTTCAAACCTAATTCCATTTGGATGCTCGAGCAGTGTAAGCATAACGTTGGTTTTACCGCTACCACTGCAACCAACTATAAGCCCTCTTTTTGAACCACCGCAAAATAAGTCACCATGCTTTCTCAACTGTTTACTTAAAATTTTTTCATCATGATTATTTACTGGTAATGAGAATTTTTGTTTTTCAATCCTCATTCTTAATCACACTAGTAAATATTTTTAGCTGTAAAAGTATTTATACCAGAAAAATGTCAATGTGCTTTTAGTATAAAAAGAACTTCAATGACTGTGGGTCGCCATAAGTTGAAAAAAACTATTAAAACACGTAATAGAAAAGGCTCTGGTTTAGTAAATAAATTAATTAGCAAACTACCTTTCGAAGTTCATATACCAGGATATAATTATTGTGGTCCCGGCACCAACTTGGAAAAAAGATTAACTAGAGGTGACGTTGGTATAAATCCATTGGATTCCGCTTGCAAAGAACATGATATATCTTACTCTCAGACTGAAGATTTATCAAAAAGACACATATCTGACCAAATATTAGAAAAAAAAGCCTGGGATAGGGTAAAAGCTAAAGATTCTTCTATTGGTGAAAAAATTGCAGCTTTAAGTGTTGCAGGAATAATGAAGGGTAAAAGAAAGTTCGGTTTGGGATTAAAAAATACAAAAGGGGGTAAACTTAAATTGAGAAAAAAACGTATCATTCGAACACCCAAAAAAATTGGAGGATTTCTACCTCTTTTGTTTCCCATTCTAGGCGCCCTGGGTGCACTAGGTGGAGGCGCGGCAGGAATTGCTAAGGCAGTAAATGATGCTAAAGCAGCTAAACAGCAACTAGAAGAAATACATAGACATAATATTGCAATGGAAAATGCTTCTAAAGAAGGGAAAGGATTATATATTAGACCATATAAAGGAAAGGGACTATTTATTAGACCTTATAAAGGAGGATCCGTTAAAATGAAAGCAATCAGACAAAAAAAAAACTCAAAATAAGTTTTCCAAAAAGAGCACTTACGAACAATGATATTATTAAATATGTAAAGCTGTTAAAAATAACTGGCTTTAGAGGTGTTTTTATGCTCGATGAACTTCCAAAAAAAATTAATCTGAAAGAATGTGGTATTGTAAATTTGGATAAAAAACAAAATAAAGGATCTCATTGGACTGCTTATATTAAAAATAACAAAAATGTAATATATTTTGATAGTTATGGAAATTTAAAACCACCTTTTGAACTTCTCAAATATTTTAATTCGAATGGCAAAGTGGATGTATTTTATACTTATGAAAATAAACAAAAATTTAATTCATATAACTGTGGTCAACTATCCCTAAAATTTTTGCAAAAAAATATATAAACTCATTATTTATTGTAATATCTCATTCATAAATAAACTGCAATGTCTACCACAATTGCCATATCAGGAAACAGTTCTGTTTTGTCTGCTGATTTTAATCCGCCCATATATTTAGAGGATGAAAAACAATATTACCTGGGTTTAGCTGATTTTGAAACGTTTATGACTATCCCCAATATAAAAGAAGGATATAATAAATTTTATATAGATAAAAAAGTAATTGTTATTCCCGACGGAACTTATGACATTACAGATATAGAAACATACATAAGAGAAAGTATAGAAGATTTATGTCCGAATGAAAAAATTTTTTTTCTTTTAAAAGCAAATGTTAATACTCTAAAAACTTTTTTAATGTGTAGTAGAATAATTGATTTTACCAAGGAAGATTCGATAGGAAAAATGTTGGGTTTTAATAGCAGGATACTAGAAGCTATGAAAGAGGAAGAATCAGATAATGTTGCAAAAATAACTAAGGTGAATGCTATTTGTATTGACTGTAATATTTGTGTCGGTTCTTACAATAATGGTAAACCTGTTCATATTATTCACCAGTTTTATCCAACTGTAGCTCCAGGGTATAAAATAGTTGAATCTCCTTTGCCCATTTTGTATTTTCCAGTTAGCGTCAAAGCAATTAACAATATAACAGTTAAAATAGTTGATCAAGACGGAGAACTTATCAGTTTTAGAGGAGAAACTATAACAGTAAGGTTACATTTACAAACAAGTGAAATATAAAATGGTTGTTAGATATAATAGAGCCCTTGGGATGAGACTTGCCCCTACCACTATCAACAAAGTAGAAACTTATAAAAAGAAAAAGCCTAAACAACAGTTCAGTATCAAATCCAACACCAACAAGTTAAGACGAGATAATCGTAAATTTCTCACATCCTTGGGTTTCACTGTTTTAAAATAATGAACATATTAAACGTAAACGAAAAGCTTTATGTAGACAATTCCATCGTCAGTTCTGAGCTTCACACATATCAACCATATATTTCTTCAAAATTCGATTACAATGATGAAATAAGGATCCCAATTCAAGAACTCGATGCTTACACTCTACCATCAGTTTACTTTATATCGAAGGAAAATTAACTAATACAGAAGGTAAATATAAGAAAGAATTGCTATTTATTAACAATGGTATAGCCTTTTTGTTCAGAGAAATCCGCTATGAACTAAACGGAATTACTATAGATTCAATAAGAAATGTTGGATTAGCATCAACCTTAAAAAGCTACCTTTCTCACAATACCAACGAAAGTTTAAAACTGGAAAATGCAGGTTGGTTTCCACATCGGAAAGAAGGTGATACAATTTTAGTTGATAATGATGGAAAATTCTCCGTATCCATACCACTAAAAATGCTTTTAGGATTTTTTGAAGATTACAGAAAAATTATTATGAATATGAAACAGGAATTGGTTCTTATTAGATCAACTGATGATTTAGATGGTGTTATTTTCAAAGAAGATCCGGCACACCTTGTTACTGCTCCTGACACTCCATTGGTTACTTTCGATAAAATTTATTGGAAAGTTCCTCACATTCTAGTTGATATGCCACAACAACTTGCTCTATCAAAAATATTAGAATCAAATAAAGATATATTGATAGGATTCAGGAGTTGGGAACTTGTTGAATATTCTTCTCTAACCGAAACAACCCGTCACACATGGCCGGTAAAAACAACTAGTAAACTAGAAGCTCCTCGTCATGTTGTGATTGGCTTTCAAGAAAACAGAAAAGGGAAAATTGTTAAAGATATGAGTAAATTTGACAATATTACCTTGTCAAATATTAGAGTATATTTAAATTCTGAAAGATATCCTTATCACGATTTGTACTTAAATTTCGAAGAAAACAAATTTTCTGCTTTATACGAAATGTTTGCCAACTTTAGACAGTCTTACTATGGTGTTCCAAATGAACCCATTTTTAATCCTGAACAATTCAAAAACATTAGTCCTATTACACATATTGATTGCTCCCATCAAAAAGAAACAATTCAAACGGGATCCGTAGTAATGAGAATTGAATTTGAGACACACAATGCAATTAAAAAAGATACTTCTGCTTATTGTCTTATTTTACATGACAAATTATTTAGCTACAACCCTCTTACTAAAATTGTGAAACAATTATAAACTTTATCCCCACTATTTTCATATTTCGATTTAATTTAAAGAAATTTTCAAAAGCTTTTAGTTTTAATCATGACATCAAAACTACAACTACAAATTGAAAAATTTATTTTTAAAATTAATCAACTGAAAGAAGAAATTGCAAATTATTCAAGTAAAAAAAGTCTCATTAAAAAATTTGCTGCTTTGAAAATATGAGATTGGTTATAGATATTCAAGGATTCAAAGATGAAAAAAATAAATTTATACCGAAAGAGCTTGCAGCTTTTGATGGTTATGAAATGACTCATTACATTTTTAAAAAGCCTTTTCCAATGGAGTTTCTTTCACCTGATTGTCACAAGCAGGCGGTATGGTTAACGAAAAATTATCATTGTATACATTGGAATAATGGATTTACTCCATTACATCATTTCCCGAAAATAATTGAAACACTTACGAAGAAAGCAGATTTTGTTTTTGTAAAAGGAAGCGAAAAAAAGGATTTTATACAGAAATATTCTAAAAAGCATGTGATTGAAATAGATGAACAACCAGCGCTAAAGCTAATGGAACCAAAATGCTTCTATCATTCAAAATCACCTTGTATGTGTGCTTTGACAAATGTGTTATTTTTATATGACAATTGTTTTATGAATGAATAAAAATATAAAAAAAAACTTAATTACCTTTTTATTTTGCATTAACCAACCATGATTGAATACAATTAATATGATACCTTAAATCTAATTTTCTAAATTCATTTAAAAGTTCATACTCATTTTTATATTTTAAATAATCATTACAAAATTTAGCGGCTAATTTACATTGTTTCATTCGATCTATATTATTAACATATGCTGACAAATCTTGTGCTTCTGCGTCTTCTTCGCCTACAATTGATAAATATTGGAAGTATGCAGCAGATATAATAAACTCTTCATACATTTCAGTAACCATTTGCTCCATTGTAAATATTATTAAATTTATTCTTCCTTTTCAATTTCTTGAAGAATAGTATCCTCGTCAATAAATTGCTTCAAGTCTTTTAAATAGTAACCAAAGCCAATATCTTTTAGATCTTGAATAAGTTGAAAAAAATTTAATGTTTCAATGTATTTGTTGCAACAGAGGGCAGCCTTTACGAATTCCTCAGATTGATTACAATAAAAGTCTATCCACTCCGGACCACTTGCCATACAATATGAGAAATAGGTTTTTGAAAGATTACTAAATTTCTCCTCTAATAATTTAACTGCAATCAGCAACTCAGCCATTTCATTTATTTAACATAATATTTTAAATATGTAGGGGGACGTCTCTTGCGAATAGGATTAACTTTCTTTGATAATACCTGTTTTTTATCTTCGTATAATTGAAACCTCTTTTGGGTTGCAATAATAGCAGGTATAAATTGGCAATCTTCTCCTATAAATTCTATTAGGTGGCTTAATTCTCCTACAAAGTATGATTTCCCAAATGTATTGAAAAACGTAGTAAGGCTTATAATTCCTTCTAAATAATCATCACAACAGTCAATTGCTTTTAAATAATCTCGTTTCAGTGGATAAAACAGCTTGGTGTATTCATCTTTCGAAATCACTTCAAAGAAATTGAGATATTTAACTTTTAACTGTCTGATAGTTGTAGTTAATTTTTCGCTATTACACATAATTCACTTATTACTTGACACATTTTTTCATTTTGTTTTATACAAAATTGGTGGAAAAATTCAAAAAAAACTTTTTACGCAACTCGAGCACAGCTTAGTAAATGTGTCTCGGCATACTAAAATGATCATGATGCACCTATTTATAAGACTTAAGAATGCAAAATCAAATGTGGGAGAACAAAGAGAAAAAATTAAAAAATATGATGCGAATGAGAATAAAAGGGGAGGAAGTTAAGAATGAGGGACATGAGAGAGAGGAAGAGGAGGAGGAGGAGGCGCTCCCCTATTATAACTACTAACTTTGGCCAATTTAAAGTTTATCTCTTACGTTTCCAAAATCCTAATGGTCAATATCGAATTTGTTTCAGCCTATATAGAGGTAAAGATATAAAACAACTATAATTGGAATAATATTAACTAGAACTAGAGCAGTGTGTATTTCTCACTGAAAAAATCTTCCCCAGCGTAATAATTAATCTATTAAACTGGCCTTCTGATAAATAAATAAATCTATTTTAAATATTAGATTATATTGAAAAAATAAGCCTAAAATAACTTACATTTATTATAATTTGACTGAAGCGATAAAGCCAATAAATTTAAATATCAATACAAATTCTATAGTGGAAAGAATGTATGGATTATATGTAATAGGCGCTTGAAGGAGGAAAACATTTCAACATGTTTTAAATTCATAATAAAATTCCGGAATATGATTTTAATTGTCAGTTCTAGATGAACAGTCAGAAATCCTAAAGTTACACACGACTTCACAATAATTCATCAAACACAAGAGTTCAAAACATATGCACGCTGACTAACACAGCATAACCAAGGAATTCGCTTTAACAGCAATACATCCGAGTTGACGCATGTGCAGAGAAAATCGGTACTTGCTGTTGTTTCTCTGTGGTGGTTATTCTCGGATAGTCAGTTTCAAATTTTTTCTATGTCATCTGTAATGTGGGTTTCTGTTAAATAAACTAGTATTGGAATCTGCATTAAAATAAAATTAGTAATTTTATAAACATTAGTTATAAGTCCCTGAGAATTAAGTAAAAATAATGATCCGTTTGAAGTTCTATTTTGTGTTATTTAATTTTATTTAACACATTATCTTTTTCATAATTTCTTTTTTTTTTAAGAAATACTATACAGTTCCTGTAAATCGGGGAATGTTGAAAGTCTAGTTGTAACCCAGATTTATTATATTCTCGACAATTGGGGCATAATTTTTCTTCACTACAACAATTTTGACTTTGGTGATTCTCTACTTTACATTTCAAACATACTTCTTTTTTGTACATATTTCTGCTTTATGGTTGAATCCGGCGCACTTGAAACATCTTGTGACTGAATAATGTTCATATACTGATCATATTGTTAAATCAATACATAACATTCCAGTTTTAATAATGCTATAATAGGTTTTTTGATAACATTCAATTATTGCCCTAAATCTTCTTAGCATTTTGTTTATTTTTAAAACTTTCAGTTTTGAATTTGCTGTAATGATATTTTTCTCTCTCCTATACCCTTTATTAATATTTATACTATAATTTTCTGCAATATATTTCTTACTTCTTTAATTTTAGTAACTTCTTCGGTATCACATTGAATATGTAATGTTCCTGAGTTAGTGTGTTTAATATTGGAAATTTTAAAATTTAATTCTGTAGGTTTCAAAAACTGCTGTATCTCTAGCTTCGTTTTTTTGATATTTTGCTTCACTTTTGGGTTTATGACTTCTCAATTTTGAACTTTTTTGGCTGTAACTGGCATAACTTTTAATTTCATTTTCTTTATGATAATTTTGATTAAACCTAATTTTGATGTCTTCCTGTATTGCTATAATTTAATCTTTGGCATCTTTAAAACCCTCATAATCTTTTTTAATAATTTTCTTTGATAATATATAAATTATTTTACTTTTTTCTTGTATGATTTCATCCTTGTGGTCCAGTAATTTTTTGTAATTTACCTAAAGATTTAAGAGGTAATTTGCATATTTAATTTACAGTCTGGTTGTCAATGTCTTCAAAGTCAGCTTGTTTTCTCTGCTCCGTGACATTGACATTTTTTTACCTTCCAAAAACCAAGAAATCAATATTCTTTCCTTGTAGAGAAAGCTTCTCTCTGTAACGTCCGTGCTCACTCCAATTAAAAACAAAATTTTGTTGAAAAAATCATATTATAGTCAGACACCATTCAATTCAATCAATTTCCTGGTCCAGTTGAGCACTTGATCAATATACAAACTCAAAAACTTAGTAGATTCCTCCAGTTTAATGTCAAAATAAACTATTGTTAAATTTTGTAGAACTTGAGACTTTGTTCTTGATTTAAAGGTGATAAGACCCAACTTGGACTTATTAAGGACCAATCCGTCCTTGGAAAACCATGACTTATTATTTTTAAGTGCGTTTTCAGATGCTGTAGACAAATTGGGGAAATTTAGTGCTTCGAGAACCAAATTGCTATCATCAGCATAACAGTAGTTTGCACTGATCAGAATTAATTTACATTGAGAGATTATTAATAAAAATAATTAATATTAGGGGGCGCTTATGTTTCTGTGAGGAATTACCAGCCTGACATGACAAAGATCTGAATAATACTTTGCATCGCTTCTAAAACTTTAACCCCCTGAAACAGACAGGTAGGATTTAGAACACTCACATGCAGAACCTGCAATGCCATATCTCTGCAATCGTATAAGTACATAATAATATTCATGCTGAATGCAGTCATAAGAGTTTAGAGAGGTCGAAAAATGCATCTTCTGTACACACATAGTATAAATATAGAAAAATGTTTTATTTAAAAATATACAGTTTACAAATATCTCGCGAAAAATTCATTCATTTGTTTTTCTGCTCTCACCGTCATAATCGTGGCTTTACTAATAAAGTCAGCAATGGTGCCCACTAAACTTTAAACACCTTCGATACAGTGTCTTCTCGTTTGTTTTGACGACAGAAAAAACAATTATTTGAGTTATAGAAAAAAAATATATATACAGGGACATAGAATTTGAGAAAATAAGCAAATTTTTCAAATAAAATTATATCCTAAAATTCCTCGTTTCTCATATACAGGGTGTTAAAATTGTAGAACAAATGGTTTCTTTGTTACATAACTTTCATAACACTGTAGATAGTTCTATGAAATTTGGTGGCACTGTTTTCTACTATCAAATGACATTTTTGTATGTAAAAGATTTTTTCTGCTAGTAGCGTTCAAACGGGATTTGGAATGAATATTTTTGAAGAAAAAAATAGTACGCACTGCTTTTTCTTAAAATTAACTTATTTTTTTAAATATTCATTTATTTTAGAGCAAATTTGGTCTCGTTTTTTCGTACGACGCACTATTTTCGCGTAATAAAATTAAAACCGTTTTGATGGATGACACAATCGTTAAATTCCGATAAGATGTTTGGTATGTAAAATTCGCTTTTGTCTAATTTTTCTTTATTATTCCGATTCAAATGTAATACAAAAAAAATATATCAGTATTATTTTTAGTAAAAGAACGTTTTCAATTTGCCTATTTTAAGTAATTGAAAAAATGAAGGTAAGCTAATTCTCTTGTATGTAATTATAAATTTATTGTACTTGTGGGAGTACCAATAAATAATTAAATGAAATAAAATAAATAATTTAAAAATTCAACCACTTGCAAAAAATGAACAATATCGTCCATAAAATAACTGGTCAAAAAGTTTATTGATGTCAATTGGCCGTCAATTCCTCGTCGTTCACTCGTGTGATACATTTTCGACGTGATTTTATCAGTTTGTTTCGATTCTGAAAATGGCTAATATTTATGAAAATAATGAACTCGTGGATATGCTGCTAATTTACGGGGAATATCATCAAAGTGCGGCTGCAGCTCCGCGGTTATGCGCGGAATGCTTTCCCTTAAGAGTCCGCTGTTATATAAATCCTGTCCAGAGGGCAAGAGAAAATGGTGATTTAAGGGAGCATCGTGGACGAAAGGCAGGAAGACCGAGACGACCTGAAAATGTGCAGAAAGAACAAGAAATTGTAAATATTATCGATGAAGAACCATCAAGTATGAACAATACTGTGGGAAAATCAGTTGTATCCATTTCACGTTCAACCTGTGCAAGCGCTACTACCTGAAGACCATCCTTGCAGAGTCCAGTTTTGTGAATGGCTCCTACAAGACCACGCAGCTAATCAAAATTTTACTCGAAAAATTACGAAATGGGGCCAATAATTACCGCAATACTCATGTTCGGGCCACTGATAATCCCCATGCTATTCATAGAACAAAATTTCAACACAGATTTTCCGTAAATGTATGGGCAGGCATTGTGAATAGAATACTCATTGGGCCCCATATCTTACCGTTTAATGGGCAAAAATTATCTTCACTTTTTGCAAAATCATCTGCATCAGAAGGGAAATGTGAGAATTCTTAGATGCTATTTTCCCCAACAGATGGATTGGTCGAAATGGGCCAGTTGCGTGGCCACCTCGATCACCAGACCTCACCCCATGTGATTTATTTTTATGGGGTTACTTGTTCCATTCCAGACTCCGCTGTTTTATAAATCCTGTCCAGAGGGCAAGAGAAAATGGTGATTTAAGGGAACATCGTGGAGGAAAGGCAGGAAGACCGAGACGACCTGAAAATGTGCAGAAAGAACAAGAAATTGTAAATGTTATCGATGAAGAACCATCAAGAAATACTCGGGATGTTGCAGATGCGGTCGAACTAAGACAAAAGTATGAACAATACTGTGGGAAAATCAGTTGTATCCATTTCACGTTCAACCTGTGCAAGCGCTACTACCTGAAGACCATCCTTGCAGAGTCCAGTTTTGTGAATGGCTCCTACAAGACCACGCAACTAATCAAAATTTTACTCGAAAAGTTACGAATTACGAAATGGGGCCAATAATTACCGCAATACTCATGTTCGGGCTACTGATAATCCCAATGCTATTCATAGAACAAAATTTCAACACAGATTTTTCGTAAATGTATGGGCAGGCATTGTGAATAGAATACTCATTGGGCCCCATATTTTACCGTTTAATGGGCGAAAATTATCTTCACTTTTTGCAAAATCATCTGCATTAGAAGGGAAGTGTAAGAATTCTTAGATGCTATTTTCCCCAACAGATGGATTGGTCGAAATGGGTCAGTTGCGTGGCCACCTCGATTACCAGACCTCACCCCATGTGATTTATGTTTATGGGGTTACTTGTTCCATTCCAGACTCCGCTGTTTTATAAATCCTGTCCAGAGGGCAAGAGAAAATGGTGATATAAGGGAGCATCGTGGACGAAAGGCAGGAAGACCGAGACGACCTGAAAATGTGCAGAAAGAACAAGAAATTGTAAATATTATCGATGAAGAACCATCAAGAAATACTCGGGATGTTGCAGATGCGGTCGAACTAAGACAAAAGTATGAACAATACTGTGGGAAAATCAGTTGTATCCATTTCACGTTCAACCTGTGCAAGCGCTACTACCTGAAGACCATCCTTGCAGAGTCCAGTTTTGTGAATGGCTCCTACAAGACCACGCAACTAATCAAAATTTTACTCGAAAAGTTACGAATTACGAAATGGGGCCAATAATTACCGCAATACTCATGTTCGGGCTACCGATAATCCCAATGCTATTCATAGAACAAAATTTCAACACAGATTTTTCGTAAATGTATGGGCAGGCATTGTGAATAGAATACTCATTGGGCCCCATATTTTACCGTTTAATGGGCGAAAATTATCTTCACTTTTTGCAAAATCATCTGCATTAGAAGGGAAGTGTAAGAATTCTTAGATGCTATTTTCCCCAACAGATGGATTGGTCGAAATGGGTCAGTTGCGTGGCCACCTCGATTACCAGACCTCACCCCATGTGATTTATGTTTATGGGGTTACTTGTTCCATTCCAGACTCCGCTGTTTTATAAATCCTGTCCAGAGGGCAAGAGAAAATGGTGATTTAAGGGAACATCGTGGAGGAAAGGCAGGAAGACCGAGACGACCTGAAAATGTGCAGAAAGAACAAGAAATTGTAAATGTTATCGATGAAGATCCATCAAGAAATACTCGGGATATTGCAGATGCGGTCGAACTAAGACAAAAATATGAACAATACTGTGGGAAAATCAGTTGTATCCATTTCACGTTCAACGTGTGCAAGCGCTACTACCTGAAGACCATCCTTGCAGAGTCCAGTTTTGTGAATGGCTCCTACAAGACCACGCAGCTAATCAAAATTTTACTCGAAAAATTACGAAATGGGGCCAATAATTACCGCAATACTCATGTTCGGGCCACTGATAATCCCCATGCTATTCATAGAACAAAATTTCAACACAGATTTTCCGTAAATGTATATATTGTATATACTCATTGGGCCCCATATATTACCGTTTAATGGGCAAAAATTATCTTCATTTTTGCAAAATCATCTGCATCAGAAGGGAAATGTGAGATTCTATATATATATTATATATATGGATATAAATATTGCGTGGCCACCTATATATATATATATATATATATATATATATATATATATTATGTGTGTGTTGCTAACTTCGAAGATATTATTCAACTTCGGCCCTAAATATTGCACCTTTCTTACTAACACAATGTGTGAGTATCTCGCTTAATTTTGATTTAATTAAAAAAAGTTATTTCAAAAAGTTTTTTCTTTTAGGAAGTTCTTACACAGTAAAAAAATACTAACTTAGAAATCGCGACTTTTACATACAAAACATCAGATTTTAGAGAAATTTTTAAGAAAAAGCAGTGGTGTTCTAATTTTTTCTTCAAAAATATTCACTATAAATCCCGTTTGGACGCCACTGGCAAAAATTTAAAAAATTCTTCACGTAAGAAAAAATGTCATTTGTTAGTAGAAAAGAGTACCAAGTTTCATAGAAATATCTACATTAGTATGAAAGTTATTAAAACAATTTTTTCTTACAATTTTAACACCCTTCGGAAACGAAACATTTTAGGACTCAATTTTATTTGAAAAATTCGTTTAATTTCTCGAATTCTATGTCGTATTAAAAAAAGTATAAACTTAAAAATCACCCTATATATATATATATATATATATATATATATATATATATATATATATATATATATATATGTATATATATTGTTACGTATAACGATAAAAGCGAAAAGTTACCTAGCTGAGAATGTGAAAAGTAAATGTCGACAGTTGAAGATTGCACTCACCTTGATGACAATCTCCTGGCTCCTTTAATCCAAGTTATGCAATCACAAAATCAGTCTCTTTGCGACCTGCGTCGCCTTGCCGCGCGGCACGAAATAGGTTCAGTTAACCAACGTTTATGTAATCAATACACGGGAAAAAAGTAGCGTTTTGCGGGTTAATTTTGTGGTTTTCAGCGGTGGCCGACAGGCCAGATTCTCCGTGTCACTTTTAGTACTTTCCGTCATCTTCTTGTTGTTTGTGACGCTTGCGCCGTAAAAATGTGCAATTTCAACTGTATATATGTACATATATGTATGTAAAACTGTCTGGAAAAATAATTTATTTTTACAAATCCCAAAATGTAAGACTACTTGCCAAAATTGAAAATAAAAATGAATACTTCTTTTAATTAATATTAATATACCTTATAAATAAAACTTAATAAATAATATGTGAGCGATTTCCTGCCCACCGTTAAGAATTCCAGAGGAATTTTAACAAGTTTCTTCGGCGAACGGCAAAGGATATTTACCACCCTGCGAAAAGTTCCTTGATTTGTGTGGACTGTAGCAACTGTTTTATTCCGTCTGCACCAGAGAAGGCGGTTATTTTACCTAAATGCCACTTAGAAGTGGCGCGTTTCCACAGCTTGATAAGCACCATTGTGCCAATTTTGGCAGGTGGAGAGGTGATTTTGCACTTTCCACGCTGCTGTCGTGTGTGTACTCTCGGTTTGGACCAAAAGTCCTGATGTAACCGTTGCAATAATTGCCAGCGGCTTAAACGATTTAATTTTAAATGTGACAAAACACCATCTGGCAATATAGATAAAGGTTGAAGTTTTTGTTGTCCCGGCGTTAAACTCTAGAGATCATTTGGATTGAGCTAGCGGGCATAGAGGTGCGAATTTAATAATGCTTCAATTTGTATTGTATATATATATATATATATATATATATATATAACTCCCGATTCTACCAAGCCCGAAAATATATATATATATATAATATATATATATATATAAATATAGATTTATATATATATATATATATATATATATATATATATATATATATATATATATATATATATAATATATATATATATATATATATATATATATATATATATATAACAAAATATATGATTTAGATGATTTTGCGCCGCGATGCCTACCAAACGTAGTTAAAATAGGACCTGCGTAATCCACGGCGATGCAGCTAAAACATTTTAGTTGAGATGTTTGTTTAGGGAGATTTTCCATAGGGGGTTGATATGATTTCAAGAATAGATTCAGCATTTCTTAACAATTAATATAATCGAATATAGTACACTAGCGGATAAAATAAAAATTTATATAAAAAAATTGCAAAAAAAGCCCCGGGATGCATATAAACTTTATGGTAGTGTTCAATTATTAAAAATTATTCTTACAAAATAATAGGATGTCTTTGATCATAAGAAAGTTTAGAATTTTGAAGTCGGCCTCCAACGTTCGAATACCTTTACAGTCAAAAATGCAATTAATTTGCGAAATGGTTTGGAGGGTAATTATTGTTTCTAATATCGGTTATTTCGTCAGAAAAATTCGGAATGCATATGTTTAATTAAAATTGATAAAGCGTTATTTAGTTCTGATAAACTGATAAAATCTTAGGTGCATTTAATTTTTTGGTCTTCAAAATAAAATGCTGAGTATGAGAGCACTCTTTGAATTTTTAAAAGTGAAGAAAATTTATTTAAATAATTAACAGATTACAATAAATATTATTTTTCTTGTCTTCACAAATAATTTCATCACATGTTTCGGGTTCAACAAATTAATATGAAACATTTCCAGAAACCTGCCCAATAGCGTATTATTTAAAAGTTGGCCGGCAATAATCCGCGACTAGCACAATCGGCTGGATTGTTTTCTGTATTAATATGACGCCAATTACAAGGAGAAATCTTTTTTGTATACGCGAAACCCGATTAGCTATGAAAGTCTTCCAGCGGTAGGAGTTTTTAATCCAAGTAGAGCGACTGTGGAATCCGACCAAGCGACAATTCTTGAAAGCTCTAAAGTATGCTTCAAAGTTTGTAAAACTATCCAACATTAAATCAGCATAACAGCGCTAATAAGTTAATCTATTATAGACAACTGCGGAAAGCGGAGCAACCTTTTATTTACTTGTAACAAAATATGTGCGAAAAGAATTATCATTTTGTAGTACGCGAAAATATATTTTATTGTGTTGCAGAAGCCATGCATTTCGATACTTAAAAATGACTCAGAAATAAAACGACGTGAAAGTGAAAAATTTGAAAGAAGTGGTTTGGGTTTTATACTGCAACCAGCGTTCAACAATAAATGGTGGGGTTTATCTAATCAAGACCTTAAGTCCATAGTAGTTGAATTAATATTTTAGCAAATACTGTAAGCGGCGATAAGAATTTGAGTTGTAAATTAGCGGGCGATTTCGGATAAAATTGTGCGTTTAGTATAACCGTTATTTAAGGCGGTACATCTGTATCAGAATTAGGTAGCCAATGTAGACCTAATATTTTTATTGAAAAAATGAAAATTAAAAATTTTAATAGTAAATGCGATCGCTATTACTGTAAAAATCCTAACTTATTTGAAAATTTTTTCGATGGTTAATTTCAATAACTAATAAGTTGATTACCTACCTCGAGCCTCTGCTAGGTTTCTGAGGTTACACAATCCAAAATAATATACGAGATAAAATCGCCGAGTTATTGGAAAGCGCTGGCCTTCATCTTTAACTGCAAGATGACGCGATTTGCGAGGTAAGGCGATTCTTCTCTTTAAGCGTAAATCTTTTATTTCATCCTCTGCAGAAAATCTCCAAAATCATTAAAATATTGTTTTCGAGAAACTAAAATCATGAGTAAACATGCCTTTAATATCACATCGTCTACGCTACTTATATATAAAATTTAAAAGAATAGCAAAAAGGTAATTTAGGGATAATTTAGGCCCTACTAATAATTTATCTTTAGAAAAATTGTTGCAAGAAATACTATTCTAATCGTTATCACCCATAGCTACACAAAAATTTGTTATATAAAACGAATTGTTAAAATATAGTACGTATTGTTAAAAATCATTATTTAATTAATGTTATGAAATATTTTTCGAAATATGCGGATTAGACACTAAACGTTTTTCAAGCGACATAAAACGTTTAATATATCAATTACTAGAAACGTTTAAATTCACTTCTGGATATTTCGTAAAAGGAGACACAATCATCTAAAGCGATTTCTGAAAATTATTTGGCACATTGAAGGTTTCCTACGGAATTAACAAACGTAAAGGTATCTTTAATGTTATAGTCGGTTTCATCTGCCAAAGCATTCGTTAAAATGTCTGCTAAAAATTTGGATATACAATAGGTAGTGGAATTAATGGAACTAATTATTGGACGAAAAGGAACATTTGCCTTGTGTATTTTAGGTAAACAATATAGTTTAGGGGAAGATGAATTATATATTATAAGTTGTTTATATTCTTGATCAGTAATCTCTTTTTTAGTTTTTATGTTTTTTATTAATTCATTATATGTATTTTGTACAGATGTTGTTGGGTCTTTATTTAATTTTGTATAGGTGGAAACGTCTTGTAACATTGTTTCAGTTTTATTGATGTATTCAAGTTTGTCAATCGCGACGGTGCATCCACCCTTATCAGACTGCAATATGTAAAGGTCAGGATGGGATTTTAAAAATATTTTAGATTTATTATACAATACATTTAATTGATTTGGTTTTTCTTTGTGTGAGTTTTGCAAAAAATTGGTAACTATGTTGGTAGCCCGTGCCCTTAGCAAATCCTTAGATTCCTTGGGAACATCATCTATGATGCTCTCAAGGTCGGCCATAAAAACGTTTGACTTAAAGTCTTTATCTGAGCACGGAACTCCAAATTTTGGTCCCAAAGAAACAAAATACATATAATGAATTAATAAAAAACATAAAAACTAAAAAAGAGATTACTGATCAAGAATATAAACAACTTATAATATATAATTCATCTTCCCCTAAACTATATTGTTTACCTAAAATACACAAGGCAAATGTTCCTTTTCGTCCAATAATTAGTTCCATTAATTCCACTACCTATTGTATATCCAAATTTTTAGCAGACATTTTAACGAATGCTTTGGCAGATGAAACCGACTATAACATTAAAGATACCTTTACGTTTGTTAATTCCGTAGGAAACCTTTTTTTGCCAAATAATTATGTATTAATCTCTTTAGATGTTGTGTCTCTGTTTACGAATATTCCTGTTAACCTAGTAATTGATATATTAAACACAAAATGGAACACAATTAAGCAATTCACCACCCTTTCGAAAAATAATTTCATAACATTAATTAAATTTATTTTTAACAATACGTACTTTAGTTTTAACAATTCGTTTTATAAACAAATTTTTGGTACTCCTATGGGCTCACCGATTAGCCCGATTAATTGCAACAATTGTTCTAATTAACTTGTTTGGCAGTGTATATCCCTAAAATTACCTTTTCGTATGCCTTTTATATATAATCCGTACGTAGACGATGTAATTTGTGCAGTTCCCTATGATAGTGTTTCAGATTCTATTGTACATAATTTTAATGTATTTTGCATGCGCGATTTTAATATTCAGTTTAAAACACATCTGAAAAAGTGCCTTATATTGTTTTAATTTATTTGCATGTGTCATTTTCTTTTGCGAAAAAATCACTAAATAATTAGAAACCCCAATACACACACCAAGTAATTATTTTGGATTCGTTCCAAATCGATATTTAACCTATGTCATCAGGTGAAAAAAAAAAATTATTTATACTAATCATCCAAAAAAAAATCAAAAATACAATACAGTAATAGCGATGAAAAAATAGGTTAACGCATATTTCCGATGATTCATTTTTACAAAAAAACTTAAAGAAATTGTTACAATGTTCTTAAATAACGGTTATCCTGCACACATTTTAAGAAAATTAATTTACAACTCAAATTCATTCGATGGTCCCACGGAAGAAAATCAACCCATTACCCTTAAATATAGAAAACTGCCCTTTATTACTGGCCTTACTAACAACATTTCAAAATTATTTAAATCCTTTCCAGAGATTAAGGTAGTGAAATACAACACAATAAAAAATTTTAATCTGTTTTCTAGAGTCAAAGATAAAACACCTTTGTTGTTTAATAGTAATGTAGTGTACGAGTTATCGTGTTTGGAATGTGATGGACAGTATATTGGCCAAACTTCACAATGGCTTTGACAAAGAATCACTGGCCACAAGAGCGATTGCCGTTTAGGAAAAAACTCCTGTGCGTTAGCTGAACATAATAAAAAAACTGGCCATAATTTTGATTTTGCAAATGTAAAAATTTTGGAAATTGCATCCAACTATAAAAAAAGATTGTTTATGGATATGTTTCATATTAATAGGTTTAATAGATGTATATATTATAAATCAGACACAAATCAGTTAAGTAATATTTATTGTAATCTGTTAAATTTAATGTGATCCTTTTTAATTCCATACTGTACATACTCCTCGTAGAAATAATTATTAGCACCTAAGATAGTTTACACTGATAAGGATTTATTGTGCATTTTTTCTTGCATTCCGATTGATCGAGCTATGGTTATTTGTTGATAACGCTACATTGTTTGTGCTGTTGCGAACGTGACAATGTTCAAATATTTATATATATATATATACTATATATATATATATATATATATAATTTTTAAAAATATATATATATATTATCTTATATATTTTTTATATATATTTATATAAATTTTAATATATATAATATTATTAATTTTGTTTTCTGTTATTCTTGTAGCTGCTCCTGATGAAGCTAATAAACATTGGCGAAATATTGAGCACTTAAGGAAAAAAGAGTTTTTTTTTTTTCTTACCCACTGACCGCTAGACCCGAATATATATATATATATATATATTATATATATATATATATACGGTATATAATACCTATATTTATATATATATATATATATATATATATATATATATATATATATATATATATATATATATATATATATATATATATATATATATATATACTTAGTTTTCGTATACAATCTTATAGATATTTTTTGTGAAAATAGTATTAATAATATCATTCAATTTGAGTCTGCAGTTCGGTACGATAAATTTGAGAGCCTATCATTGCCCCTTCCTAGTGGCGCTGGTGATTTGGGTTGGGGACGGCATAAGCTGCAACAGCTTCTAACGAACTTTGTAACACCAGAAGTTGTCCAGGATGTACAGTGTGAGGGCTGCAATCGAAACAGAGATCCTGCAGTATCTCCAATTTTATCTAGACAGATAAAGATACTTAATTTTGGCAAGGTATTATATATTATTTATTATATTTAATATGGAAATTATATTTATATTAGTTTATGATTCCGTTTTTATTAATTTTAACATTTTCTCCACTTGTCTTCGCATTTAATTTAAAAGGACTGCCTGAGAATGTATACTAAAAATTGTATTTCTAGATCTTCATTGTTCATTTTTTGCAGTTGCCTTTGTGTCTTTGTATTCACATTTCAAGAAATACATGGTCACCCAAAGGAATGGCAAAACGACAGGACTATATTCAATTCCCAATGCGGCTTTCAATGTCTGCATATACTTTCATTCAAGCTCATTACCAAAGAAAAATTCCTGGGGTGAGTATACATTAAAAGTGTACATAGCTAGATAATTTAATTACAATTAAAATCACATTTTTATATTACTATTTATTGTCGTAGTCGAAATAATTCGTAAGTGCAATTTCATATCAAATTTGTGGTGAACAATTCGTAAATGTAATGGAAATATTAAAATGTTCTTTTTTGTTCAGTTGTCCGAGTAGTACTGATGATGTTGGGTGATACGCAATAATGTTCGAATCAGCTGTACTTTGACTTATACAGGTGGATACTTCGGTACTGCCAAAAAGATGGACGGCCGCTGAAAGTAAGCCCAAACATTTGGTGGCTTTTGCTACTTCCTTGAAGTAGTAGGCAACTAAGACTAAAATACCCTTTTGGCTAACCACAGTTTCACCCATCCTACTGCACTCCCCTACAGAGTCGGCTGAATCTTCTAATGAATGAGAGCGAGCATCTTGCCCTGGTCGAGGTGTTCAAATTCCTCCTTGGAATACTACATACTAACGATACAGGATATTCAGCTCACGATTCAATTTTCAATAAGTCGTTGCTCCTTACAATTGCACATGGAATATTTTTTCCGAAAATTTCATTAATATACATTTAAGGTACAATTCCTATTGGAGAAAGTCCCGAGCGACCGAAAAAAAAGGAGACGCGACAGTCTTACTTCACTACTCATCTACGTTTCGTTTATATTTTTTTCAAGATACAGACTCGATTAAATGGCTACTAGAATATACAATTATTGAGAAAAGAACAACTACTCGACGGATAAAAAATCTACCTCCACAGGTGTAGTTAATCCATGATAGGATTAGGATTATCCGGGTCGAAGAGGACCCAAGCAAGTTCAGCTTGCTGTCTGGAGGTGAATCTTTAAAATTTCTATTCATGTGGTCAACCGAAGTATAATGTTTATAAAACGTTATAGATGAAAACGATCTGAGAAACCTAATATTATTATAAAAAATCCAATATCATTCAAAAAAAATAGCCCTAGAACTATTGACTGTCAATGGAATCGTTTGTTTGTAAATATAACTACTTATCATTTGCTAGGAACAACTAAATAAATTAAAAATATATTTTTATTGTTGTTAACCGCATTGTTAGGTAATTTTTATCTTATAGGTGTGATGATGCCTTATTCGGGCGAAAAACGTAACCACCATTTTATCTAAAATATATGATACTATGATGTGGATATCATAAAATCGTTCACAAATTTGTCCTCAATAAGTTATGTGGCTTGGTGGAAAAATAGGACCTAAGTAAAATTTTATAAAAAATAAGTTTTTGGGTCTATTTTACCAAATTAAATTTTCAAAATTCGATATATTACATAAAACAATCGTACATGGCCCTTAAATACAAAATCACAGTTTAAAAAATCCAATAATACAAACAGCTCTATAATGTAATTTTTTTGTGAATGTTTCTATCACAGAAATAATACAAACAAAACAAACAAAAATTTTTATATTACAAAAACAATATCACAAAAAGTATCACATTTCACCCTATGGATAACTAAAAACATAAAATCACTGATTAAACTAAGAGATAGAGCACATCGGAAGTACCTAAAAAATAAAACAACAGGAAACCTACAATACTATAGGCAGTTTAGAAACTACACAAATCATGCAATTATAAGAGAAAAGATAACTTATTTTAATCAACTTGAGTTAAAAAAAGCCGAAATTTTTGGTCAACCGCAGATAAACTTAATTTAACTCGAAGGAAATAAGGTATCGGAAAATTTAGCTAATACATCAGATATACACGACTTTTTTCAGTAACATACCGGATAGGAATAATTTCAGCTTATAGGCGAAAACATGCTTAACAAAATTATATCTACAATAGCTTCTAATGAAGTTGGGTGTCGATGAACTGTCCATCAGGGGTTAGGGATGGCCCATATCCAAGCCGTGGCCATTTGTTGACGAATGCCAGTGGCGGCGTGAGTTTTCACTTTCCTCATAAGGAAATATCATTACTCGTGAAAAAATCATCTTTCCGGGTTTTTACAGATCTTCATGTTTTTCCATTGCGGTCAGTCGCTCGGTCTGTTAAAAAATCCGGTATAGTTAAAAAAGCCACTTATTCGATTAACTTTAATTTTATTTAATTTTGCACAATTACGTCTGATACAAAAAAAGAAACTGGTCAAATATTGGTATGAATTCAATATGGCGAAACAAAATAACGACCTGTTAAAATATTTGATGCACGAAAATGAAGAAATGGGCCATGCTTGATTATCGTTGACAAAAGGAAGGATTCTTATTTATTCCTTAATGAGGCAAATAGGCATTTTTACAAATTTCGAAGAAATAATCGTTCTCTGCATCACTATCTAAAATCAAACCATTAAGTTAGGTAAGTTTAAAAGGAAATTAGTTAATGATATATTATAAACTTTAGTTTTTAGCTATGTTTGCCTTATGTCACTGTCATTTTATAATTGTGACATTTAGAAAAAATATTCGTTCAGTTGTTAAAAATCTCATCTTAAACCTGTAACTCTCAAGTTAGACCTTGTCTAAATTTAAACCTCTTTAGTGAATACGGGTATTTAGTTTTAAATTAAATCAATGCTTTTAACGCGCTTTTATTGGCTTCCTACTCGTCTGATTGGATGTTTGTATGTCTGTCTAAAATTTAAGAGTGACAGCATTTAAAAATTCCAAATAGCGTCAAAATGACAATGTCAACAGGTCGGACGGATGATTTTAACATTTGTGGGGATTATTTAAGAATGCATAACAAAAATCAAAATGGTGACGCCAATATAGCGAACGAATTTTGTAATTTGCACAGATTCGGCTGAAATATTAGTATCTAGAAGTATTTAAGAACGAAAGTTATGAAATTTTAGTCAATATTTAAGAATTAAAAATGGACATAGCAGACTAATTTTAAAATGTTTTAAGGTTTAATTAAAATTCGGCATTTAGGGGTATTTAAGACTGCACATCATGAATTTTTGTCAACGTTTTAAAAATTCAAGATTGTATTGGCAACATGTATAGAATTTGTATAGATTTGGCTAAAAGAAACTAGACATCTGGGGATATTTGAGAATACATATCGTACATTTTTAGTAAATATTTAAAAAATGTGAGTAGGAATGCCTAGATTGGGAGCGAATTTTAACATTTATACAGATTTGATTAATCGATATTAAAGCAGCAATTCATACATTTTAAGTAATAAATATTCAAAATGGGGATGTCATCAATCAATCAATCCATTAAGTACTTTTTTCAGATATTTTTAAACATTTAATTAGGCCACCGTTTTATTCCCCCAATTTAAATTTATCTCGACATTTTTACCAGTTCATCCCTATGTAATATTTGATTTTTGAGCAAAATTTGAACATAATCGATGCACTAGTTTTCTGCATTGACTTTTATAACATTTTATTAAGCCGCCATTTTGGATTTGTAGTACAACTTATCAGTTGATGGTCATGTTACACCTAATTTTTCTGCAAAATTTGGATAAAATGGATAAGCAGTTTTTTAGCAATAATTTTTTAACATTTCAATAGGCCGCCATTTTGTTCTGCCATATTGGATTTTTGCCAAAATGTTACCACGGCATCATCATATGAACTTTAATGTTTAACCAAAACTTGAAGTAAATAGAACAAGCAGTTCTTGAGCTTTGTCGCGGACAGATATACAGACTAACCGACGGAACTGAGAAAACTTTTTTTTTGCTAGAATACTTTCCCCTTGCGAGGAAAGTAAAAAAAAGCGAGTTTGTTAATAGCTAAATTTAAAAAATAAAAGATTTTAATTACCCAAAGAATCACCATTTAAATTCCTTTACCTCACACACTCAAACACAAAAATTGGCCCAACTCAAGTGAAAATCAAAAAAAGTCCCGAAATCATCTGAAACTTTATTATTTCCCCAGATTTCATCCAAAATCTAGTGATTTTCGAAATCGCAGTTCGCTTTTTTGAGTGTGAGACGCCCTTTGACTATTTTAATATAGTATAGACATATTCTATAATTATTTTAATTCTCTGATAGAAAAATTATTGTAATCGTCAAAAAAATCACCTCAGAGTCTTTCGTGTATCATTTTGCTTCTGAGTATTCTCATATGACCCCCGACGAAATAAACGTTCTATTACACTAAACGGGATAGGTCAGTACGTCATGTTACCCAAAATAAGTGAATACGGTATCTTCCATTAGACATAACAAGTCCCCTGGAAAAGGAAATCTAGCTGTTTACTTAGTGATTAAAAGACAATTGCAAACTTAAACGGCAATTTTTTTACAAACTCAGTCCAAGATAAAGTAAATAAAACATATTTATTAAATATTTGAAAAATCAATGTTCTTTTAATGTCACCGCACCTTTAGAACGCTGCTTCTTGAAGTAAAGCAACATATAATTAGAAGATTTTAACCATATCAACAATTACACAATAATACTTTAAAACACATGCAGTAGGGAAGTTAAGAAAAGCTTGGTACCTAATGAAAATTTTAATTGAATTAATTTCTGGGTTAAAATATTTTTTGGCAATTTAATTTCTTTAATGTTAAAGTTTATTGTAGTTCCACGACCCGCTATTGGTTTTTAAGCCGCCCCGGTCACGTGACCATATAACAATCTTTACTGTAGACTATTATACTTTTTTACTAGGATCCCTTGTCAATGAAATTGAGATGGTCTAATACGACAGTGGTATGGTCTAATATGTCGAGTTGTCGATCGGGGTTGCCATATCTAACTAATACTCTCGTTTCTGGTGTATTCTGATCTGAGGCTTTGAGTATTTTAGCTTGCATTTTACTATTTTGCAATAAAAGTAATTTCTTTATACTGCTTAGAAACTAATACTGACAAAACATTACTATTCTTTGTATGAAAATTTTATTGCATCATGTTTAAACATATTCACAGTAATATAAATTGGTATAAACATTGGAGTTCCTGGCTAGGCTTGGCATCGTCGTACGATCGACTTTATACTGTGGGGTAGTCTTGGCAGTGTATAAATATGTAAATAATGAACTCTATTTTTAATCTTACTCTAAGGTGAAAACCGTATATAAACATTTTAAGTAGTTCAGAAGCTACAAGAAAAAAACAATTTTGTTGAGAGCGGTCACAATATTTTTTCAAAATAACTTACTCCCCTAAAAGTTACATCGAATTTTGAAAACCATATTTAAAAGAGTTAAACAGTTTAAAAGTTAAGGAAAAAATACAGTTTTTTTGTGCAAACTTGATGGTAACCAGTTTTCCGACCAAATGCCTACTTTTTGATTCGAAAAAAAAATTTTCTTAAAAATGTCTATCTCTTTAACGCGTAAAAGCACAAACATAAATTGAAGCGAGAAAAAATATCAGAGAAATATTTGCTTTAAACAAACCAACTCAGCCGTGATATCTATCACAACTGACATGTCAAATATCTCTTTAAATTTTATTATCAGCATAGGCCAAGGCCACCTATCATTTCGCGTCGTATATGGATCGGTACCTATCGATTTTTGACTGATATGTGTACTTTTTTGCACTCGAATTTTCACCCACTTGCTGAGTAGTTAGAGCGAAATGTTATACCTTTTTTGTAGCGAAATAAATGCTCCATCCGCGGGTCTGGAAATGATTCGATTACTGTTCGCAGTCAGCGGAAAATGAGGTTAAGGTTGGAATCTAAATTAGCAACTTTAATAAAATTGCCTTAATTTAACCGTTAAAGTTATAAACTCGAAATTTGGTCACAATCTACCTAAAAATATCTTCTTCGTAAAAAAATACTTTACGGGCCTAGATATATTACTTTCCTTGTAATACAGGATAATGTTAAAAAATGTACCCATTCTTGGGAACGTTGGTGCAAACCTCACCTCGTTAGTGCACCCCCTGCATATAATCCAGGACCCTTCCTAAATAGTTCATTTTGTGTACTTTCCGGTACCGTAATTAGTTTTCTGACCAGATGACTACTTCTTTTTATAAAAAATAAAAAGTGCATAAAAAATTCATTTTTATGACTTTTGAAAAATTTCAGTTTTTCTTAAAAATTTCTATTTTCTCGCCATTTTTCCGTCAAAGATGCCTTTAGGTTTTTGTTCTCCTATGTATTTCCTATGGAAAACATCTCTTGGGAAATTTCGATGGGACTCACCCACTTTGTAGATGCAAGCGCCCCAAAACAGGTCGAAAACACGATTTTCTGAAATTACACACCCCACACTGAGTGTGAGAGCCATAGTGACAAATGTCCGCGAAGCGGACGTTTATTAACAAGATCGATAACAAGACAATTCGATTTGTTTAAAGCGATTTTCTTTTGTATAATTTTTGTATCCGTATTTTATCTGTTTTTATATGTATTTATTAATTCTGATTTATAGGTAACAGCTCAGAATTGTTTTTAATATTACCAATTACCTATGAATTATTAATTATTGGAATTTATCCTTTTCATAATTATGTAACAACAGCAACAGCTAGAAAACAAATACATCTTATTCGAAAAAATAAAAAAATGTTATATATGTCCATCTTCACTTATCTTTTCAATATAAAAAAAAAAAAATTAAAATTGCTTTTTGGAAATGACGATACAATCGATACCTGATATTGAATGTTGAAAGAATATACAATTATGTAGCGTGATCAATTCGCCGCAGTAGACTCCTGTACATTTTTATCGAGTAAAGTTATTTATGAAACCAAAGGAAATTTGGTAAAGATGGTGAATTTTGTAGATACGTAAAATGTAATAGATTATTAGATTTTTCTCCAATAATGTAATAGGATAATAAGCAAGGTGGAATTGTAATAGTTTCTGTACAATGTAATAGTAGTGGTGGTCACCGCCCAGTGATACGGTGCCGCGGAGCCGAAAATTATATTCTAATTTATTTGTTTTCATTTAATTGAAAAAAATATGAGTCAATGTCCACGTTGTCTCATTTTTTATTATCTTCAATCTTCTTTTAATTTTCAAATATATATTCAATATTTGAATGCATTTTTATATATAATTTTTAATTTTACATGGGGACGGCTGCTCCCTTGCCCTCCCCCTGCCGGAGCCTATGTTCAAAAATACGAATTATATTCGTAAAGAATTCAATTGTGACCTTCTTAACGTTTTATGAAAGCATTTTTGTCTCAATTTTAGACTTATACTAGCACCAGTGAAGGTGGTAGTCCACTTTCCAGCAGCACGCCGCTTTACTGGGCAGGCACGTCATTAAGCGAAATGACTAATGAATTAAGAAATGTTTACCAACTGGCTGCTGTTGTAGTTCACACCGGTGATGCCCATTCTGGTCATTTTATAACATACAGAAGGGGACACCAGAATAATAGGTAAGAGAAATGTATTACCTTTTGTATTCCAATTTAAAATTTAAACCATTTAGTATTCTCTCTATCGAGTGATATATTTAGTTAAAAAAATAAATAAAAAGGGTCCACATATGGCGAAACACTCAGTACCTACTAATGTTGGTGCTTCAATTTTGTCAATTGCATTGCGTTCAGATCTTTGAATAAATAATCTGATGGGAGGGAGCGTAGCGATGATCTTGACGACACCGCGAAGGTCCCAAAATTCACACCGGTGGTCAGTCAAAATGACAGTCTGTTTTCAGTGGCGTATCTAATTGATTTTTACTTTGAAATTTAGAAAGTTATTATTTGAAATATTAATATTATTATTATCGTATAGAGCAAATTAAGGAAGTCAGTTAGTGTAACAAATTATCGTAGGTATTCAATTTAACAAAAAATTATGACATTTAAAAGTCATGTTTTTATCAGCCCACTTAAAATATTGTATAATTTTACGTTTTACATACCAAACCTTTTGTATGACTTCCCTTATACCTATTCAAGGTTTAAAATAAATATTCATCAGAATTATAAAGAAACGTGGCGATTTTGCTGTCTGTGCAAAAAAATTAACTGCGAGAAAGCATTAAAATTGAAGTTATGGTGTACATGAATATTATGTGTAGTTTATTCAAAGAAACCTGCAACTAAGAATTCACAGGGGAGTCTAGTGTGCAGCCACTAGGCGTAAGAAAAAATTTGCATCTCTAGCTACATTTGAATATTTGATAAGCTGTAAAATGCGAGCGACCTAATATTTTCATTTAGTTTATGTGAATTTAATTAATAAAACGGATGTTTTTTTGCATAAACAAAATGGTTATTTTCAGTTAAATTGGAACATTATAATAATATTCAGTAATACCTAAAATCACAAAGTACGTAAAATTAACGGCCGAAAATTACAGTTATTTAGATTTTAAAATTAAACTGTAAATATTATGTTTACTGTTATCATTTCAAAATCAAATATTTGTTCCTTGAATAAAATACAATACTGATCAAGACTTTAGAAAAATAACTCGATGAAAAATATCAACTGATCTGAGATACAACGGGCTTTAAAAAATGAACTAAAAATAATATTATCATACAAATAATTTAAGTTTTAAATAAAACCCAGTACAAGTATTCTTTTAAACTCGAATATTTATTTCTCAATTTAAACGTACACAAAATACAGTTCGGAGCAAAATTATAGAAAACTAATCTAGATAAGAAATATCAATTTCTAAGATGCATTAAGTCAGGAGAAAATTGAATAAAATTAATATTAATAATACAAATAATAACAAAACGTCTTATAGAAATGTGCAAAACATGTGCAGACTTGAAAAAATTCTGATTTTTAATATGGTGCCGTTTGTGTGATGAAGGCTTTGTAGGTAATAGAAGTTCATACTCTTTAGTTTTTACTACTTCCTACTTTTCATGCACCCTTATTAAACAAAAGTGCAATACTCAACAAATACCCCTAGTTAGAATTGCTATTTAAAAATGCGAAAAGAGCTAATGCATTTTATTGGAGTAAGAAGACCCCTATACTAGTGAACTGGCTGGGCCTCCCAGTTTATAGTGCCATATCGGATATATAAATAAATATTTATATGGTAATAATTTTTATTCATTAAAAGATGCTTTAAGAGTTGTAAAGCTCTGAAAAAATTCTTATTTTTAATATAGTGCCGTTTGTATGGTGAAAGTTATGTAGGTAATAGAAGTTATACGCATTAGTTTTTACTGCTTAACAGTTTGCATACAATCTTATTGAACAAAAGTGAAATACTCAACAAATACGTCTAGTTAGAATTGCTATTTAAAGATGCGAAAGAGCCAGTGCATTTTATTTCAGTAAGAAGAACCATATACTAGTGGCTGGGTCTCCCAGTTTATAGTGCCATTTGGATAGCAGGGCCTTTAAATTTAAAGAAAGGGAAGCAAATTTTAGAAACTTACCTATTTCTAATGTAATTCGATTCTTCGGTCATTTTTTGCAAATTCGTCAATGACGTCATCATAAAAACGTCGATGCTCCGACATATTTTGGAGAAGTTTATTTTCAATGGACATCAGTGATGTATGCGAAAGTCTCTCCTGTCCCGTTGAATTTCTCACGAAATTTTTTATACGTTTAAGTGTTGAAAAATTGCGTTCTACTGATGAATTTGTGGCAGGTATTGTCAATACTAATTCACACAATTTCGACACTTCGGTGTAGGCATCTTCCAGCTCCTCGTCTTTTAAAAATTGCATTAGTTCCTTAGCGTTATTTTTTGCCCTAATGTCATCAGTTTCGTAAATCACTTTTAGTCCAGATCGCAGTAACACTCTGTCGAAGAACTATCCATAATGAAGAAGAAGAGATTAAAACGCATCTTCTGGAAAAGTTTTTCCTTTAAATGTATCAAAATTGCAGAGCTCGAGGAATTTAAAATCATTTAAATCATTTTAAACCGTTAAATCTATAGCTTATTTGTTGCTGAATTTGATTGATTATTTCATAAAAGAGGCACCTGTATGATGTTTGAACATCTCCCAACTTGTTTGTTTGAAGACGCTTGACTTGTGGCTCTACATTTAACATAATCGTTTTCTCCCAAAATAGGTCAAAGTCATCTCTTTTTTGACTTAACATGGACTTAAAATCATCCACTTTTTTTAGGCAAAAAGCAATATCATTTGTTTTAGCTTGTAATATATTAAAAACATTGAGAATGGAAATATTTCTGAAAATATGTTCAACAAATAATTAAAATTAAAATCTCGTTTCAAACAGTCCAAAAACCCCCTCGAACTATTTATTGCTTCTGAGTCCCACGTTTCATTATTTTCTATTATATTCTCAAATAGTTCAATCAGTGATTCACGATATTCAGATACTGTTAACATAAGTCTTCCATTATAGTTCCACCTAGTAGGAGCCACTTTGGGCAATCGTTTGTGGACAATGGAGTCCAAAGCTTGTGTACGTTTTGTTGACTTGGAAAAAAAAGCAGCCATGCCACTTAAAGTAACGAGAAATACTTTACACCTCTTTAATGTGATTGATGGACTGGGATAAAACTAAATTTAATTTATGAGCAAAACAATGGACAAACGCAGCACTTGCGAAAGTTTCTCGAACTCTAGTTTGCAGACCCCCTAATTGTCCTGCCATCACTGCAGCTCCATCATAGCTTTGAGCAACTATTTTTTTCTCTCCATTAATTTATTTAGTAACGTTATAAACTAGGGTATATAATGCATCTGTTGTACGATTTTCGAACACATTCTTAAAATCTAAAAATCGCTCTTGAATACTTCCGTCTGTTTTAACGTAGCATATTACTATAGATAATTGGCTAACATTAGTGATATCAGATGTTTCATCTGTCATACTGTCTTTCAATCGAATTCTTTCCTTAGAGTTCATATCAAAACATGATTTCCAATTTTGTTTGTTAATTAAAGACTTCCAATCATTTCTCTCTCTCTTCATTTTTTATACTATAAACCTTAGTACCAGTTTTTCTCTGTAAAACTATCCAGGATGGATGAGACACGCAATTAGCTTCTTTCGTAATAATAGTTTAGTTAAAGCTAAAAAAGATAGGTGGGGTTAGTTTAGATCTAGTTAACTTAGTTTTGGTTTGCAGCCACGACATTTTGTTCCTAATTAATTAACGAAATAACTGTCAGGTTAGTCTCGATTAATTCAGATAAGTACTTTTAGGCTAACTTAGATAAAAATATAAATTAAACTCGGGACAGCTCATAAAAGCAAAAATAAATATTACGTAATATTTGGTTCATTAAACAGATGTTAGATTTTTTGTTAAAAAAAATTACTCATCCAACGTTATTTTTACCTAAAAATGCCAAGTTTACCATAATCTTCCAAAATAATATAAAAAAAGTGTAAAATGCATGGTTTAACAAGAACCTGTTATTTTTTAAAACTTATTTTGTCCCACGAAAATTGTTCCAAGAAGTTCACAACTCTTTTTTTTTTCATATTCAAACATGCTTAGGTAAATGTTTTGGCCAAACGAAATATTGGATAAAATATTACGCTTATGTTGTTTTAACAAAACCTTATATCAACTTGGACCTCCACCAACCACAACGACAATCTCAATATGCTTCCTATTGATTTACCGTTTATTTCCGCGGAGTATAAACAAGTTTTGTTAATGTTCAGCATGGTATTCCTGGCTAGGTGGTAGGACACTCGGCTTTAGATGCGGCGCATATATGTTCAACGTTCAGGCGGATTACTTTTTTTTAACTTATAATTAATAAAAATGCGGATTAGGTTTGCTGTAAGCAAAGCGCGCGGTAGCTCGACAGCAAAATTCGGGTCTATACTAAAACATGTATTTTTTCAACATAATCTATACTTTTAGATGGATCTGTCCCGTTAACGATAGATTGGCCGAGGTTCATCAATAAAACCATAAAATCACATTTCAAATTATCAAAAAGAAGGTCCTTTTGTTTTTTATGTTAATTGATTCCTAACCTAACTATAACACTTAAAGAATTATGATTTTTATTATAACAGCTATTTTTCCCTTTAAATCGTAATTAGTAAGTGGCTAACTAATTTCTTTATTTATGGAAATACAAGCGCACTTACCGATGTTGGTAATTTCTTCCTTTGTGTTACTTTTTATTAGGGAACGACCACATGCCACACAACTGACGATTTTTGATACTAAGGTCTACACAAATCACCAAAAAAGCGATTGTTAAGAAAACAACACAACTTATCAGTTAATTTTTATACGAAGACGATATATTATTTATAAACTCAAAAAAATTCAGTTTAAATTTTAGTAGACGAAGGTTTGATAATCACACGTCAACAAACCAAAATTTAAACAAAAAATAAATCCCAAAAATGAAGTAACTTCAATCGCAAGTCTAGTTATTTAAAACAATGCATGACGCTGCTTCCTATCTGTTTATTTATTCAGAGGTTCAGACCCATTTTAAAGTTTTTTTTACCATTTGTTCCAGTCCGTGTTATTAATGTTACTTACTTACGTGGATAATTTAAAATTAGGATTTTGGATTTATGCATTAATGTATGTATGAAACTACGACTACTACTACTACTACTGCTACTACATTATATAAATATTATATATATATATATTCAAATTTTCAAGTTTCAAAAGGGTGAAGAATAAAGTCAAGTTACACAAAAAGGTAGCTAAGAAAAGTTGTTTAGGATATAAATATCAAAACTTACTGTTCAAAATTTGAGTTTTCCAAACATTTATACGACTTATACGCTAAATTTAGGAAATCAGAAGTTCTTTTTTTGAGAGATTTATTTATTAGATTTCTTTGAGCTACGAAAAAAAAAGGAAAGCTACGATTTCCTAAATTTAGATTGCATTGACCATATATTTGTAAAAAATCATAAAAAACTCAATATTAAGCCAGCAATTTTTGAATACAATTTAACCGATCATTTTCCTACTTTTTTAAATATAGAATTAAATATCAACCCTCCAAGTAATCAATTAATTGAAAAAGAATACAGTTCTATTAACTATAAAAAACTGAATAACTTTCTCTTTAAAGAAAATTGGAATAAAGTTACTAACATAAAAAATCCTAATGATGCTAATGATTTATTAAAGGGTAAAATTAACAAAAACGTAAATGTAACAAACAGAACATGAATATAAGGTATACAAAAACAAATTAAATAAGTTAATAGCAACTTTATTGAAATTTTTTTTCGAAATATGTAAGAATGTAAAAAGGAACATTAAAAAAACATGGGATATCATTAAAGAAGTTAAAAGTACTAAAAATAAATCCAAAAGCTATATATCAGAAATTTAAGAAAAGGGTGGTACTATTATAAACAATGACTGTCAACTAGCAAAAGCATTTAATTATTATTTTTGCAATGTAGGTCTAGAAATGGCTCGAAAATTTTCAAAGTCACCGTAGTACGCCACTAATCGGTCTCTCAATCCTAATTCTTTATTTCTTGAACCAATGGATGAAACAGAGCTAATTAATATAATAAATTCTTTAAAAAATAAATATAGCGTAGCTTTGGATGAAATCTCATCTATCTTATAAAAAAATGTCGCCATTATATACCCACTCCACTAAAACATTATAAATCAAATTTTTTCATCTGGATTAGTCCTCAGTCATTTTAAAGAAACCGTAAGTATACCGCTTCGTAAAGGAGGAGAAAACTTTTTGAAAAGTGCTTTAAAAAAAGACTGATAAGCTTTTTAGATAAATACAAAATAATAGGAAAAATCAGTACGGTTTTATAGCTGGAAAAAATACTGAAATGGCTATACACAGATTAATAGAAAACATTAGTAACATAACATTAGTCGACCATAAAGTATTATTAGAGCGGTGTCAAAGGGTCGGTATTAGGGAAATTCCTCTAAATATTTTAGAAAATTATCGCTCTTAGCGAAAACAACAAAGCAAAGTTAATGATACTCTAAGTAGTTCTCTTACTACAAAAATAGGAGTTCCACAGGGGACTGTCTTAGGACCTATTTTGTTCTTAATTTACATTAATAGCATACTTAATTTGGATATTGGAGGGAAAATAATTTCATATGCTGATGACACTGCTTTAATATTCGCAGGCAAAAAGTGGGAACGCATTACCACAATGCGTTCCGCTTCTAAGGGTCTAAGCTTAGTCAAATTATAACCTTCTCTCTTTGAATGGTGAAAAAACCAAATATATGTCTTTCACCATTACAAACATCGCAATAAACCCTAGTCATGAATTAAAGATACATTCCAAGTTATGCCTTAAGCAAGACCTACACAACTGTCCATGCAAACTCTCTGTAAGCTCTACAGAATATACGGCATATTTAGGTTTAACAATAAATCAAAATCTCAGATGGAATCACCATGTAGAAACTATAACAATAAGTTAAGATCACTCATTCCAATTTTCTACCAACTAAGAGTTATTTTACAAAAAAACTGCTTATAAATGTTTATAAATCTTTGGTTGAATCAGTTTTAAGTTATGGTTTAATTTTTTTGGCGGGCAAGGAGAGTTAAAAATATTGTTAAAAAAACATCCTAGATATTCCACTAACGAACTCTACCAAGAAACAAAACATTTTAATTTAAATTTTCTTTATGTTTTTAATTGTAGTGTGTATGCGTATAAAATTGATATATTGGATGGAAAAATATCGCATATGTATAATACCCGGAATAAATTAAACCAACTAATTACACAACAAATGCTAAAACATTCAGTCAAAAATTTCTTTTTTATAATGGCCCTAAATATTTTATTAAATTGTCTAAAAACATAAGAAATATAAAGAAATTTCATAAACTTAAATCGGAAGCAAAAAAATTTTTTTTAAATAAAAGTTAGTAACCATCTCAGAAAAATTATGGTTGTTTTTGGCTCAAATCAGTGCTTTCGCTCGGTCCTCAGAGGTTGGCGATCAGTTACAAATATATATTGTTAAATAGATATTTGATATTGATTGTTATACTTACATACATTACTTATTTTAAGTTGGAAAATCATGTAAAATACTTATGGAGCACAATACAAATTGTTTAAACTAAGGTGCTTCTTTTAATAAGCATAGATACTTTTACATTTTGCATAATATTGTGGTAATAAATTGACACAAAAACATGCATTTGTAATAATGAAAATAAATGAAATGCGTTCATAAAATCAAAGAAACAAAGAAAGAAAAGTCATATTTTGGGTAGTGAGCAATGATTTCATATTTAAAAATTAATTTTAACAACCCTTCCTTGCTTATTCATTTTGGAATAGGTTTGCTTAATTCGTAAGCACGCACCTGCTCTATTAGAGAGACCTTCTCACAACTACCCTCTCAGAAATACTGAGCACGATCTCTATCTTCCAACCCCACACTCAGAGTTAATTAAAAGATCAGTAATCTACAATGCAAAAAAATGCATAATCACCTGCCATTTAACATCAAATCCATAATATCTCTGACTTCATTTCGCAAGGCTTTGAAATCGTTCTTACTGGAAAGTGCCTTCTACACCGTGAACGAGTTTTACAACACATAATTTTATCCTTATGAACCCCTAGTGTGATAGTTGCCATTACCAACCATTTTTACCGAATTTTGTATATTTATTTTTTTAATTGTTTCGTACTTTTTTATTTTTTACTTTGCTTTTTTATTTTTTTTTACATTATATTTATGAAAATGTTTATAACATAGTACGACTGACAAAGTACATTTCTAATGTACTTCTTTTAGGATTCTATAATATTAATATTCTAAATTCTTGATTTAAATATTATTTTTCTATAATATTTATGATGTGTTTTTGTTTTGTTTTGTTTGCTAATTTTGATGTTTGTAAACTATTTTTTTACAACAGCTTTGTCCACAAAATTGTAAAATTTTGACAATAAAGCATTTATTTATTTATTATTTATTTATTATTTATCTTAGTTACTTTTCCCTTTTTTTTGAAGTTTTATTTATTGGATTTTTGTGAGCTACGGCAGGCTTCATTTTTCACATTAAGTGTATAGGGCGATCATAAAATTAAACAATTTTAGAGAATGTCATTCATTTATTGGATTTCGAATGTCCTCATTTTCCAAATTTCACAGACAGATCATAAAAGCAAAGAAGTTTTAGAAAATGCCAGATTTTGAATAATCTGGGTCGTTTAGTCGATTACATTCGCGTGTGGAGAATTATTAGTTCCCGCATTTGTTAAAAATAGCTACTTATACTGCGAAATAGCCAAATAACCTCTTATTATTTAAAAAAAACGTCGATTATTTTTCCTTATAACTTATTTTTCTTGTTAAATAGCTTTAAATATATATGCGTCTTGTTTTAGGTGGTTCTACACTTCAGATATAGAAATAAAGGAAGTATCAGTAGATGAAGTGCTTCAGAGTACTGCATATTTAATGTTTTATGAAAAATCATCATCGATGGGTGTTTTTTAAGCAGACTTTTGCACACGCGATTATCGAATATTAGTTATCTATTTTTCAATCATTTAATTTATTGTTTCTATTTTATGATCTGGATTAGTTGATATAACTGCACTATACTCTTATTCAGATTATAATATAAGCGCTGGTTATATAGTATAGATAGAAAAAAGTATTTTGTAAATAAAATGTCAAAATATCGCATTTAGAAAAAGTATTTGAGTAACATAGTATGAATAAATTATTTTGGGATATATCCGGTAATTTTTGGCTGCATTTTGCCTTTCCCTAGCTACTTTTTAAAAATTTTTTGTGATAATTCACCTAACATAATGAATACCTTTTGCCTGCAAAAAGGTCAGTTGTACTGTAGCCAGTATTGCATATAATTTAAACTTTATTTTCTCCAAAGCAATTAGCTTTTAAAAGTGAAAGATTTTACTATCAAAACTGAAAATATTTTTTAATAAATAATGCAACGTATTTTTAACTCCAAATTGAAAGCCAAAATCAATAAATTACTGTTTTGTTTTTAAAAAAGCATCAGAAATTGCGTCGTTACTTTGAAATACATAGTTGTTATTTTGAACAAAGATTTGTCATTTCTTGTAGCTTATCTTCATCCATTTATTTTGCTTATCCTCGTGTTTTCTGTAATCTTGGTAAATGTATATGGACAGAGCTAGGGAAAAGCTAAGACATCTTAGGTTGTATATATATTTTCATTTGTAAAGTCTTTACAGGGATATTTATAACTATATTTCTTTGTTTTATTTAAGTGTATAAAAATGAAATATTTCTCGCTGCGTACGTGATCGTATTATTTGATAAAAATACCTAATGTGTTATTGTTATTGTGTTTTTAAATCTATTGTCCTGTTAAAATTGAACCAATATAAACTTTAATTGTATATTAGAAATGTGTTTGAAAAAAAGTGTAAGGAAGGAATACGTTCATTCCAAATAAAAGTAAGTATAAACTTTTTTTAAGTTAACGAGTATGGCGGTGCGGTTTACAACATGTTCTCGGCGCTTTCCTTTAAAATAGCCCAAATGTTTTGTGGTTTTTGAAATATTTGCCTTTTTAATGTACAGAGTGATCCGGATAATTCCTTAAAAGGAAATATCTCGAGTTATTTTTGAAATTAGAAAATGTTCCAAGTTGTTTGATTCGATCTGCTTTTTCATATGCTTATATTTTAATGTATACAGGGTGTCTCAAAAAATCAAGGCAAGTACCAACTATGTTTTTTTAAGATATAGAATATACCACATTTTTTTATGTTTTAGAATTTTATATTAAAATCTGCATATTATTGTATATCATGTATCAAAAATTAAGGTTTTAGAATTACGAATTACTACTATTTTTGGGGTATAATTGCTTCCTTATTTAGATACCTGCTGCTACTTGGAGATAAAGGTTTATTTTTCAAATGTCATGACATTGATGTTTGAAGTTTGATTTATGCTCGACTCATTTTTATTTTGTGCTAATATTCTACAAAATATTTACGAAATGAGATAAAACTAAATTTGGTAATAACATGGTACTAATTCAAACTTATAATCAACCATAAACAAGAAAATAAATAAAACTTATAATTTCTAGCCTAAATGAAATGCTCTGCATGTCCCCATTAACCACGTCACATTTATCGTAAATTCTTTTTTGACGTCCCAGTGCATTTATACTTGCTTCTTACTCATTTTCGTTTTAATTTCTTATTTCTTCAACAACGAAACTTTTCAGATCTTTTTCAATATTATTATTTTTTTATAAATTCTCTTTCAAATAGCTACAAAGGAAGGTATCTATGGGCGTTAGATCTTGGTTGTTCACCGGCCAGCTGATTGTTCCATGCTTCCCTATCCATATTTGACAATTAATTTGAATCTTGTTGCCAAATTATATTTTACCGAGTTTAAACTAATAGTACACCGATAAAGTGCTCAATTTGATTTTCCAACGGACCAAACTTGTATTGATGATAGTCCTTGAAAAGCAATTGGCTCGACAGCATGAGGGTTTTCATCGGACCAAATTTGGCAGTCTGAAAAACTACGTATTAGATTACCTTCAAATTTTGTGCACGCATTAAGTTTGGTACGAATTCAGGATGTCGAAACAAAATGGCGGCCAAATAAAATGCGATATAGGGATAAACTGGTACGAATTCAACATGAACAAAAGGCGGTGTGTGTTAATGTAAAAACTATTTATCCAATTTATTTTAATTTATAGCCAAAAATCAAGTGTGGTATATAGGCAAAAACTGGTAAAATATTGGTAGTAATCCAATATGGTGAAACAAAACGGAGCGGAAGAGAGTATATGTGTTGTTAAATGACTATGTGCCGAACTAAATTGGATCACACTCTACTATTACTAATAAAAGGAAAGATTCATAACGAAGGAAGTTCAGGGTAACGGAAATTTAACGATTTTTTAAATATATATATATATATATATATACCGGGTGTAAACGAGATCACTTTCGGTCTACCATTTCTTTATTTATTAGCTGATTATTTTGAAACTGGCCCGAGGTGTTAAACTACCAAAATACCATTTTATGACGATTATGTCATAAAATGATTATGTATGTGTTGTTTGAGTTTTTTTGTAATTTATTTATTTTTGTCTCCAATAACCATTGCTTAACATACACCCACCTAAGTAAGTATGCCATAACAAAATAGATAAAAAAGAAATTTTGTTAATGTTTATTTATGACCTAAACTACCCTAAAACTAGTTTTTAACCATAAAATATTTTTAACTAACCACCAATAAGATTTTCAAAATGTCCTCCCTGAGCAGCTCTACATTGTCTAATACGGAACACATTTTCTTCTACAACATTTTGTAGCATTTGCGGAGTAATGCTTTGAAATGCTTCTCGTATTCTATGTTCCAATACTCCAAGTGTTGTTGTTGGTGTCTGGTATACACGATTTTTTATCTACCCCCATAAAAAAAAGTCCAGCGGAGTGAGGTCTGGCGACCTTGGTGGCCACTGGATATATAAACCAATATCTTGTATTTTGTCGATTGAACATACCATTGTTTGTAAATCTTGGCTCATCTGTGTTAATGAAAAATTATTTGGGCCATTATTTTCCAAAAACCAATTAGCGTATTGAAACCTTCTTTCGAAATCACCCTCGTACAAATACTGGTGTAGTTGATACTTGAAGGAGCAATACTTATACTTTTTTAATATTTTCCAAACTGATTGGTGACTAATGTTTAGTTCTTGAGCAATTTCTCTGGTTGAAGCTGTTGAATTTTGTTCCACAAAACCTAATACATTTAAGTCCTAACACTGGAACCTGTGGTGGAAGATAGATCAAAATACAAGAGTTCTAACCACACTACACCACAACTTGTTACGTTCTGGCCGCGCGTTTCGCTAACCAAGTTAGCATCATCAGCAGATGATATAAACTAAAGTAACTTATCCTAACCGAGACTATTTATAGGTAAATGTGGTCACACTTGGTTGCACCCGACTGCACCGTTGTCAAGTAAACAATAGAGGGGACTATAGGGAATAGGCCCTCTGTCTTTATTTAGTGCTTTCTTACCACATTTAACTATTTCTATACTCTCAAATGCATCCAATAATCTATTATTAGATACATTTTTAATCAACTTAAGATTATTTATTCCTATTCGGTGATTGTTTTCCAAAGCATGTTGGGCAACGCTTGACTTTTCTGTTCTTCCGTATCTTAAATGTGCCATGTGTTCTTTAAAACGAATGTTTATGGAGCGTTTAGTTTGCCCAACATATTTTAGATCACAGTCATTACAGCTAATTTCATAGATGCCACTCCTCTCCCTCAAGTCGACTTTGTCTTTGGGGTTTCCAAGGAGATTTTTCAAACTATTCTCCGTTTTGTAGGCTACTCTAAAACCTACGTTTTTAAATATTTTGTCTAGACCTCTCGTATATCTGGGATCATATGGGATTACTATGAGTTTATTGGAAGCCTCAGGTATTTGAAGAGTAGTGGCATCTTTTAACATTTTCTTATGCTTATGTCTACTTACTAGTTTATGTACAAAATTATCATTATATCCATTACTTTTAGCTATATTTTTAATCCGATTCATTTCATTGTTAAAACGTTCTTTACTTAGTGGAAAATTGACTAACCTGTGAGTTAAGAAATGGAATGCTGCCATTTTGTGTTGACGGCAATGAAATGAGTCGGATGTTATATATCTATCAGTATTAGTAAATTTCCTATAAATATCAAATTCTAATTTATCGTTATTTCTAATAACTAATGTGTCGAGAAAAGGTAATTGCCCATTGTTCTCCTTTTCGTAAGTAAAATTAATGGAAGGATATTTATTGTTTAATGTTTCTAAGAAAGTGTCCAAATTTTCTGTTTTAGTATCAAAAATAGCAAATATATCGTCTACGTATCTATACCACACCTTTAGGAAATACTTGAGTTCTTTTTTGAATTGGGTTTCTAATCTGCCCATAAATAAATTTGCAAGGAACGGAGATAAGCAATTGCCCATCGCAGTTCCCTCTAGTTGTTTATAATATTTATTGTTGTACTGAAAAAAATTTTGATTCATACATAATTTTGTGAGAAGTAAATACTCATCAATAATTTCTTTCTTCAAATTATTGATTTCAAGTAGTTCCTTTAGGTACTCTAAAGCTAGTGGTATGGGTACACTAGGAAACAATGAGCTTACATCAAAAGATATTAAAATTTCACCTTCTTTTAAGTGAACATTCTTAATTTTATCTAAGAATTCTAACGAGTTAGTAACCTCAAAGTTATCATACGAGATATTTAATTTGCCGAATTCTTCTACTAACCATTTTGAAATATTGTACGTTGGTGATCCAACAGCTGAAACAATAGGTCTCATGGACTTCCCAGGTTTATGAATTTTGGGAAGGCAATACAGTTTAGATAACTGTGGGTTACTATGTGTTAGTTTGAATTTTAGTTTATCGGACACAAGGTTTTTACACTGTTTTAAAGTACTTTTTACTTCTGTTATCATTTTTGATAACGGGTTTTTTCTCAATTAAATCATAAGGACCAGTTTGTATCAAATTGTCTACTCTTTCAAAATAATCTATTTTGTCTAGTATAACAACCTTATTTCCTTTGTCAGCTTTTAAATAAAAACATTCCTTTTTCTTCAGTCCCTGGATAACTTCAGTGTTTTTACGAGAAACATATTTTGACTTGTTGTTAACAACGTTTTTTGAGATTTGATTTCTGCAAGCCTCTCTAATGAATCCCTTAGTTGACTCTGGCACGTATTGAATGGAACTTTCGATATTCCCTATAATAGTTGGTAAACTATTTTTTACTGGAGGCTCTGCAAAATTCAAATCTTTATTCAAAAGGGCGATTTCTCTATTATCAAAAGACTGAGAAGAAAGAATTTCTACAATGTTCTCGACTTCCGAAGAAATTTGTTTTTGTGGTTTCAACTTTCTCAGTTTGTTTTTAAGTGAACATATTTTCTTCAAAAATTTGGCATCGATAACTACGAACATTTTTCTTTGGAAATCTAACCACTGTTCAAATTCTAAATTACTAAGCTTATAAGTGAGTTTTTTAAATAATCCGTATGCTTCAATTTCAAGCATACTTCGTTTGCTATACAGATTTTTAATTTCTAAATCTAGCCACTTTTGTTTTGTTTAGGGATCTTGACTGAAATGAATTAAGGGAAAACTGAAAAAAACTTGCATGATTTTAGAAACCAAACATCTGCTGCTATTAACCTAATCTTAGTACAGTACTTACCATAAAGGTTTTGTTCCGTTGACCGTGAAGCCATGTTAAGTCCTAACACTGGAACCTGTGGTGGAAGATAGATCAAAATACAAATCAAAATGAATCAAAATGTATTTTGATCTATCTTCCACCACAGGTTCCAGTGTTAGGACTTAACATGGCTTCACGGTCAACGGAACAAAACCTTTATTGTAAGTACTGTACTAAGATTAGGTTAATAGCAGCAGATATTTGGTTTCTAAAATCATGCAAGTCTTTTTCAGTTTTCCCTAAATTCATTTCAGTCAAGATCCCTAAACAATCACCCGTTACTGGGAAGGTTGAATCTTTTGCCAAACAAAAGTGGCTAGATTTAGAAATTAAAAATCTGTATAGCAAACGAAGTATGCTTGAAATTGAAGCATACGGATTATTTAAAAAACTCACTTATAAGCTTAGTAATTTAGAATTTGAACAGTGGTTAGATTTCCAAAGAAAAATGTTCGTAGTTATCGATGCCAAATTTTTGAAGAAAATGTGTTCACTTAAAAACAAACTGAGAAAGTTGAAACCACAAAAACAAATTTCTTCGGAAGTCGAGAACATTGTAGAAAATCTTTCTTCTCAGTCTTTTGATAATAGAGAAATCGCCCTTTTGAATAAAGGTTTGAATTTTGCAGAGCCTCCAGTAAAAAATAGTTTACCAACTATTATAGGGAATATCGAAAGTTCCATTCAATACGTGCCAGAGTCAACTAAGGGATTCATTAGAGAGGCTTGCAGAAATCAAATCTCAAAAAACGTTGTTAACAACAAGTCAAAATATGTTTCTCATAAAAACACTGAAGTTATCCAGGGACTGAAGAAAAAGGAATGTTTTTATTTAAAAGCTGACAAAGGAAATAAGGTTGTTATACTAGACAAAACAGATTATTTTGAAAGAGTAGACAATTTGATTCAAACTGGTCCTTTTGATTTAATTGAGAAAAACCCGTTAAATGATAACAGAAGTAAAAAGTACTTTAAAACAGTGTAAAAACCTTGTGTCCGATAAACTAAAATTCAAACTAACACATAGTAACCCACAGTTATCTAAACTGTATTGCCTTCCCAAAATTCATAAACCTGGGAAGTCCATGAGACCTATTGTTTCAGCTGTTGGATCACCAACGTACAATATTTCAAAATGGTTAGTAGAAGAATTCGGCAAATTAAATATCTCGTATGATAACTTTGAGGTTACTAACTCGTTAGAATTCTTAGATCAAATTAAGAATGTTCACTTAAAAGAAGGTGAAATTTTAATATCTTTTGATGTAAGCTCATTGTTTCCTAGTGTACCCATACCACTAGCTTTAGAGTACCTAAAGGAACTACTTGAAATCAATAATTTGAAGAAAGAAATTATTGATGAGTATTTACTTCTCACAAAATTATGTATGAATCAAAATTTTTTTCAGTACAACAATAAATATTATAAACAACTAGAGGGAACTGCGATGGGCAATTGCTTATCTCCGTTCCTTGCAAATTTGTTTATGGGCAGATTAGAAACCCAATTCAAAAAAGAACTCAAGTATTTCCCAAGGGTGTGGTATAGATACGTAGACGATATATTTGCTATTTTTGATACTAAAACAGAAAATTTGGACACTTTCTTAGAAACATTAAACAATAAATATCCTTCCATTAATTTTACGTACGAAAAGGAGAACAATGGGCAATTACCTTTTCTCGGCACGTTAGTTATTAGAAATAACGATAAATTAGAATTTGATATTTATAGAAAAGTTACTAATACTGATAGATATATAACATCCGACTCATTTCATTGCCGTCAACACAAAATGGCAGCATTCCATTTCTTAACTCACAGGTTAGTCAATTTTCCACTAAGTAAAGAACGTTTTAACAATGAAATGAATCGGATTAAAAATATAGCTAAAAGTAATGGATATAATGATAATTTTGTACATAAACTAGTAAGTAGACATAAGCATAAGAAAATGTTAAAAGATGCCACTACTCTTCAAATACCTGAGGCTTCCAATAAATTCATAGTAATCCCATATGATCCCAGATATACGAGAGGTCTAGAAAAAATATTTAAAAACGTAGGTTTTAGAGTAGCCTACGAAACGGAGAATAGTTTGAAAAATCTCCTTGGAAACCCCAAAGACAAAATCGACTTGAGGGAGAGGAGTGGCATCTATGAAATTAGCTGTCATGAATGTGATCTAAAATATGTTGGGCAAACTAAACGCTCCATAAACTTTCGTTTTAAAGAACACATGGCACATTTAAGATACGGAAGAACAGAAAAGTCAAGCGTTGCCCAACATGCTTTGGAAAACAATCACCGAATAGGAATAAATAATCTTAAGTTGATTAAAAATGTATCTAATAATAGATTATTGGATGCATTTGAGAGTATAGAAATAGTTAAATGTGGTAAGAAAGCACTAAATAAAGACAGAGGGCCTATTCCCTATAGTCCCCTCTATTGTTTACTTGACAACGGTGCAGTCGGGTGCAACCAAGTGTGACCACATTTACCTATAAATAGTCTCGGTTAGGATAAGTTACTTTAGTTTATATCATCTGCTGATGATGCTAACTTGGTTAGCGAAACGCGCGGCCAGAACGTAACAAGTTGTGGTGTAGTGTGGTTAGAACTCTTGTATTTTGATCTAATACATTTATTTCTGTCTCCTCGTCAATAATAAATCTATTTCTTTGTTCATCAGGCATTTCTCTCATTTTTCTAACTAAATAATTAATGTACTGCCTTGACGAATGGCGATGTCGATCAGGATATTCCATTCGATACACACGTTCAGCTTCATAGGCACTTTTGCCGCACTGACCGTATATTATTAAAATATCGACTTGCTCATTTCTACTGAATAACATTTTTATTTAAAAGTCACGAAAGAAAAATGACTAGGTATAAAACAAGCACAATAAAATTCGGATGTCAAATAATAAACTGTCAAAATAAAAAAATGTTCTTTTTTCCATGGCCTGCTTGGTAGTTTTTTGTTTTGCATAGACCATTATCTTATAATTAAATAAATTACAAAAAAACTCAAACAACATGTATGATTGTGTCATTCTATGCGTTCTGAAAACACCATTTAACTTGCTTAGAAAATGGGGTAGTTGTATTTGACGTAACTAAGTTATTAACCAAAAATTGATTTTTCCGACTTAAAACATTTCTGAAAAGCAAGAAAGTAGTGAAAAAAATAAAAATGTATTTTTCTAACAATGTATACATTCACTAGAATGATTCTGAGTTGGTCATAGCCCTCTAGACTAAAAATTAAATATCGTGATAAATTTTTTTTGCGTTACCAAAATCGCAACAAAACTAGTACTATCGGACGTAAAATGATCCATAAATTCGAAATATTGAAAAATAAATAGACTGTATTATATTTTCCATTTCACAATATACAATAATATAATAATTTTCCTATTGCTAATCTTTTCCATTTTGTTGGTATTTGAGCTCATATTGTTCTGGAGTTAGACTAGGGTCAATTCCATATTGTTTGAACTGTAAAATGATATCAAACAAATAATCGTAGCATTCGGTCATGCACTTCGCTTGTTGCCAATTATCTCCCCAGACATAAATCTAAAATATTCATGTTTTTATTATAGGTGCAATTCTGCCAGAAATATAAAGTGCTGCAAGCGATGTAGGGTGTATCTTTAAGAAAGAGCTGCAAGGAATTTACTATTATTTAATTTACATTGAACAATAACACCTAACATAAACTTGCTGTAAATTTATGTTAGTTAATTTCTTTATTTGGCATAAATGCTACAATTTACATTTTTAAAGCATAAAACTCTAAATATTATAGATTACTCTAAACTAGCTTCAGAAATCATAAGTCTTTGTTTTGCCTTGTTTGGTAAGTATGTTCTTCACAGTTTTCATTTATAAATGTTCTTAGATTTTCGGGCAAAAAATTATTTTTTATTTTATAAATAAAAATTTGAACTAAATAAAACATTGCGAACATTTAACCAATCTAATTTTCTTAACATTAAAGTAATTTTTGTATATTTATCACAATTTAGTAAAATCCTTTGACTTTGTTTTGTAAAATTGGTAATTTATCAAATATTTTTTCGTTTCCCAAATACAAAAATGTAGAACTATATAGAAAATGTGGAGAGATAATAGTATTATATATATAAGTTTTTTGGAGAAAGAACTTAAATTTGGAGAAATTCTTTTAACATATTCAATTTTACCAGCAATTTTACTAATAGTCTTTTCAAAAGTTAAAATTTCATCTATCATCTATAATTTTACCTAAATATTTAAAGGGTTTCACTATTTCCAAATTTGACCCTTCTAATGCAATATACAAATTATTAATTTAAATTTTTATCCAAAAGTATTTTGTTTTAAATAAATTTGATTTTAATTTATTTACTTTAAGCCAATTTGATAAAACATTTAGATCTGAATTAATTAAAATTTTGTGCTGCTAATATGTTTCTATCTTGTATATAAATTAATGTGCCATCAGCAAGTAACTGAATGTGGCAAAATTGATGAATTATCATTTATATACAAAATAAAATGTAATGGTCCTAAAATACTACCTTTTCATTACATTTGTCACTCGAAATTTCATTTGATACTCTTGTTTTTTGATATCTGTTACTCAAGTAGTTTTTAAACCAATTTAGCAAATTATCCCTTATCCCATATTTGTATAATTTATTGATCTTTCCCGGTCAATGGTTTCAAAAGCCCGTTTAAAGTATTTTAGTTTTGGCGGGATATTGTTCCATACATTTTGCTTTAGATTGGACTAGAAAGCCTAGGGCAAAGATCTCAAATTTAACTTAAATAGATATTTCTAAATTTTATTTTTTTTATTTCGTTAATGCAGATAGAAAATATTTATACAGTGTCCTGATTATCGAAAAAATATTGAACATAATCGACTTTAGTTCAGTTAGACAAGAGATTCAGTGGCGTAACTACAAATGTTAGGCCCATTTTTTTAAAGGGTCTCCTATACGCACATACAGAAAATATTTTATACCAAAAAAAACTCATATAAACAAACACAGCCTGAAAGTAACTGATGACTAAAAAAAAGCAAGGGCATCCATGATTTCTCTTGGAATCCATTACACATTATAGCCGCTCCCCTAGCACTCCAGGGGCTAGCGGGAGTACAGTTACACCACTGAAGAAATACCGCTCTATCTTTGCGAAAGGGTACTAGCAATAATACCGTTTTCAAAAAAAAACAGTTGGTTTTAATAGTTGGACTTGTATAAGCCTAAGTCAGACCAGTTGTGTTTAAGGATATTTAGCCATTGGGTACGAAACATAAAATATGCCTATAGTCTGTTTTAGAAATGTATAGAGTAATAAAACCTCATTAGGTATGCAAAAGGACTACAGGTTGACCCACCAATAATTTATGCCACTTCCATATTTTGGCATTGATCCAATGCAAAAATCTTTCTTTTCATCAAGTGCAGGTAGTACTACCCGGTTTTGGTTCAATTTATGCGTTTTGCCTATTGTTACCCGTTCATAAACACTGATGGTCTCTGGCGTAGGCCTGTGGTTGGATACTCACAGAAATAATTTACTCTTAAGGAAATTTTATTTTAACAAAATAAAAAATATATATAATACGTACATTATATATATATATATATATATATATATATATATATATATATATATATATATATATATATATATATATATATATATATATTATATATATATATATATATATATATATATATATATATATATATATATATATATATAGATAAAATTATATATATTATACAATAATTAAATTATAATAGGTTATATTTTGAGGAACTGTCATCACCTCTTGACATTATAATTAAAAGGTCGACTGCTTAATCGATCAGGTCGATAGTCGAAAACATCCGAATTCATGTCCTCATGGTATCTCCCGTTCGGTACGACTGAAAAGTTAGCAAACTCGCTTTTACTAAAAATCGATAAAAATGCGCTTTCCCACATCTTTATCAAAAGTTCTTGGCCGGAAAAGATATATGTATACTAGCAGAAATATATAATTTCTGCAGGTGCAAAACGGCCTACAAGAAGAATTGCTTTCGATTATGTCATGATAAACGTTTCGTTTTCGATTTTGTCATATCGAGCAATCTGTTATTTCAGATCTCCCTGGGTACAAGCCTGCCTGATGAGTGTAAAGGCCCAGAAATCATGATCGCAGGAGGGTACCCTGTGACATAATCGAAAGCAATTCTTCTTGTAAGCCGTTTTGTACCTGCAGAAATTATATATTTCTGCTATTATACAAACTCTCTTTTAAAAATCCCTCTTCGCTTCCACTGTGTGGAATTATTAGTCTCTTCCCTTGTCCCGAAGGCACTTTAATACCTGTTGACTGGCCTCGGATGAAAGCCTGGTGGGCACTGGTTATATTTTTGTCTTGCCACATTTTTTGTACTATATAACCTTCGTTTATCCACGTACCGTGTGAACTAGTAGATAAAGTATTGCATGTAAGATGATGGAATCGGCTGGCCGAGCCACCGTTTGTAATAAATATATTAGAATATCTGTGGACGGTGGCCCGCGGTCTGCCGTTAATGGCGTTATTTGTATGTTAGTCAAACAATTATAATAGGGATACCTACCTATTTTGCTATGTGTTCAGGAAATAATAAACTACATTTTAGTTTTGTGCGTTGTAGGATGTTTGCAAAACTATTTTTGAAAAATATTTCCTTTTTAAAAAGAGAATTTTCCCTGTATATTATCTGGTACTGCCCGGCCGACCCTGCCGCCCCTGACGAGCCATCACTGCTTTTCGGTTATGCTTTTCCCAGGCAAAGTTCATATTTTTTAAAGTTGTTGATAAGAGTTTTCTAGTTATCAAAGGAATTCTGTGATCTTGGCCAACCTTTATCAAAATTTTATTTAGAGTGGGCATTTTTTTTTTAGAGTGAACTTTTCTTCGATTTACACATTTCGAGTTTTCATCAAGAACTTTTGCTGGTCTTCCTGAAAATTTCTTAGGAGGTTGATACCTTGATACCTTTCTTGCAATAATTTGAAAACGGTGGGCAGTTGCAGTCGTTCGGCAACATCGTGTTTTATGCCATCGTGTACATTTATAATAATAACTTTTTCACTCACTGATATTGGAGAATTATTAGAACATCTTTTCGTTGTTGTGAATGTTGGCATTTTATTAATATTCTTATAATACTGTTAACAGTATGGCGTAACAACAAATACTAATATGTTTAAAACACAAGAAGTATTTATAATCTGTTTTATTACCTGCCTCCATTATTTTTTCGCTGGAGTGAATGTTGGCATTTTATTATTATTCTTATAATACTATTAACAGTGGCGTAACAGCAAATACTAATATGTTTAAAACACAATTAAGAAGTATTTATAATCTGTGTTTTATTACCTGCCTCCATTAAGTACTAGCCTATTATGTATGCATTGAGGAATAAATGTTAACCCCGAAATTCAGCCAAACCGGACGGAATTCCCCATTTTATTACTTTATATATTTCTGAAACAGAATATAGAATATAAAATTTTGATATTAAATTAAAATGCCAAGAACTTTTTGTATTTTTCAGGAAAGATATTTAAGAGTTTTTTGGAAATCCATAGCAATAATTCTTTATGAAACAACAAAAGTTTAAATAAAGACCTGCATATATTTTTTTGTTTCATATTATTTTTTTATTCATTCATTGTTAGTCATTCATTTTAGTTATTAGTTATATTTCAAAAACCTCCTAGTAGAACTTATGTTAACTTGGCATGATTATTAAACTGAAAAAATTCCCATCAGTAACAATAAATTTTGTAAAACTTTAGTTAATCAAACAAACAATTAGTTTGCCGCACTGCATACGAATATCATTCAGCACCTTCCCTAGGGACTTCTCTGGTTTGTTAGAGCCACAATACCTCGGGAATATTATGCAGCATAGGTCTTTATACTTAAAAATTAAGAAGTGCACTTCTTTGGATAAGAAATGTACAAACTTACTAGATAATCCCCTGATATTAACCTAGTGTGCGTTATTGTAATAAAAACATTAAAAAGTATGTAAAGTAAATAAATATACATACCCCATGTCTTCTCACTAAAACAGCACATGTATGAGGGTAGTCTTTAATGGCCTGTTCCAATCTGTCAGTTAGATCTTCTTCAAATGGAGTATTTTCGATTATCGGAACCACCAGTTCTTCATCATAACGAAAATTTCTACCTAATTTTTGGTTTTTTATGCCTAGAAAATAGATCAGAATTTTAGGTATTATATATTAAAACAGGGAAACAATAATTGTTATTCGTGACTTGACTCAGTGCACATACATATTCGTTATAGTTCTCAAAATTTTGAGATTCCTGTATTTACTGTTTCTAGGCGAAATATTGTTTGTATTTGTAGACATGACAAATAGTCGTGTATGAACAGGTATATTCAATCCATATATCTCTGCGGAACACCGAATATTTGTTCCCGAATACGCATTTATGGATCAAGTTAACGACACAAGGCCTTTAGTGACGGCTTAAATAAAGTTTTTTTTTTAATTATGAAAGACAAAGCGCATGAGGGATTACTAAGAAATTCTGATCAGGGCTGGGCGATTATCCAAATCGATAATCGATTACTGGAAATAACCGATTATTCTATCAATCTATTTTTTTGATTAATCGATTTTTACTACTAACTAAACCGAAAAAACAAAACGATCAACCTAATATTTCAGGATTCGATTAGTCGATCTTTTAAGAAATCGATAATCGATTAGTTAATTTGTTTAATACAATATTTTTTTACGGAAAATTGAAATTTGTATAATTTAAAAGCTCAATATAGAATTAATGTCTTAGGTGATGATGCGATTTATCAAAAGATAAATGGATTTAATGCTTTAAAGAAATTCTTATGATAACCTTTATTTTTCCGTGTCAATCTAATAACAGATTATATTGCCCACTTTTAGTCCTAACTAATCATGGGCGTCCCTAGACCAAGAGACAAATCAACTGACTAAACAAAAGAAAGGTGTAGTTTTGTATTTATACCAACTAACTATCACCGATGACGAAAAAAAAGTCCTCGCTTTTATATTACAGTTCGATATGCAGGTTCTGCTTGTTCGTAATCCACAATTTAGCCAACTACTTTAAGACATTGAGGGGAGGTTCACCCCCTCCCTGCCCCCCTTAATGATGCCCCTGTGACTGACTATCTAATAGGTTAAACCGATAGTTAAACGGATATTAAATTAACGAAAATTCTCATTTATGTAAATAACTATGTGCTAATGTGCGCAATTTAGTGATACATGGAAAGATTCATAACCAAGAAAGCTATAGGGAAGTCAATTAACCGATATTTAAAAAATTAAATAATCAGAAAATATTGATATTCACTTTTTGCATGTCTATAATATGAAATGTATAAATCTATACTAATATTTAAAAGACTTACTTGACTGACTCATTCATCACGCTCTAGCTCTAACCGCTTGAGGTAAAACGCTGAATTTTAGCGAAGAGGTTAATATTAGGGAGTAGAAGTTCGATAAGAAGGAATTTTTCAAAACTCAAATTCCAAGGGGGTGAAACTACCCCTTAAAAATTGCAATTTTTGTTTAAAAAACGGTCAGTTTTTGGAGAAAACGCTTGAATTGTTTAATTTATTTTTTTATATATTAGGATTTATTTTTAATTTATACAGGGTGTTCAAAGCGGTGAAACCACCACTTGAATAATACAATATTTTTTTATTTAAGAACCGGTTAGTTTTTCGAAAAAACGTTTGAACACGTGTTTTTTAATTTATTTTTTTACATATTTTAGAATTTAAAAAAAAATCATACAATGTGTCCAATGCGGTAAAACCATCCCTTAAATATCATATTTTATTTAAAAAACCGTTAGTTATTCGGAAAACGCTTGAACATAATATGCTTTATATCTTATTTTTTTTTACATATTTTAAAAATTAAAACCTAGACAGGGTGCCCAAGTACCACATATAATCATAAATGCTGCTATATTGGCTAATATCCCTGGCTAATTAGGTAAATATAGGCTAGCCAAAATACCAGTTCTATTACAGTATAAAAACGGAAATATGGCTAAAGTGGGGAATAATAATTTGGCCATAATGGGGTAAAAATGGCCAATTGGCAATTATACGACCCTCTATTTTGATTTTATGGTTGGGGTTATTAGCTACTTTTTGACTTTAAAATTCAGCCCTTTTAGCTGAATTCTGACTGGTTTTTTTAGCCGAAATTTCAGTAACATTTTTAAAAAATAATAATCAATAATATAATAATTTCTCATTTTTTGCCTTTTCTTCGTTTATATAATAAATTACCAATTGTTTCAAATTATGTAGAAATAGTATTAACAGAGCTAATCAGTGTAAGAATTTACGAGCCAAGAGGAAGTGCAAAGATAACAAATCATAGTTTGACGGTTGGTAGGGACAAAAAAATCTTGCGAAGGAACTTTTACTGTTAAAAGAATCTAAGATAGGCATGTAAAACACGCGCCCCTTCTTGAACCTAAAAAATTTCGATTCTACAAATATTTTTTATATTTTTTAGTTTGGAAACGTATTTTGTTAAAAAAATTGATTAAAGGGTTCATAATGTAAAAAAAACATGCATAAAAATACGTATTTATATGTAGAAAGAATATGTTTGTTTAAAGTGGTCAAGTAATTAGTTTAATATTAATTTCAATCATGGCGGATCATAAAAAGCTTTGTGCTATTTTTAAGCAAATATTCCTTGAAATTGGCCACTTTGTAAGCAAATATTTACCAAATGGCAATTATTTTCAAATGTAGCCAAAATGTATCAACATTTACTAAAAATTTGCCAGTAAAAATGCCTACTTGGTTTGCCTTTAGTACTCGCTAAAAAATGGCTAATTTAAGACCCAGGAGCCAGCGTAACAAAATTAAAGAAGAGACTTAGTGGAAATTTAATGTTTTTATTAGATATTTTGTATGGTAAATAATTTATATTTCGTTTTTCTAAATATATCTTCAGTTTGGTTAAGTATATAATTTTATAGGTTATAAACGTAAATTTGAAAATGTGGCAAATTTGGCAATATAGCAAAAATAAGCGAAATAAAACTACCCAACTTTAGTTTAATTTTGAAACAAAAATATGATAATAAAAGCCATATTTTTTCCTCTCAATTTTTGTTGTCTTAAAATGTCATTATCTGGCATTCCTTATATTATTACTATAATTAAACCTAAATACTTGCTAAAATATGTTTGTATAAAATAAAATTTTTTTTGGTCAAGTAATTAAGTAATGGCTAATCTACATTAAAAACTGCTACTTTTGGAGCCAAAAAATCTAATTTGAAGTGAGCTTTCATGGCCAGAAAACAAACCCAGAATCATTTGGCAAAATTTGACAAATCTCTGGTTTTTATGTGTCTTTATGGCTAACTATTAAACAAAAAAGCCATCAGCTAATTTGTGCTATTTGGGTGTCCAAGTGGCTGAAACCACCCCTTTAATTATAAAAAAGTAGTTTTTCTGTGGATCGAGCACGGCATGTTTGGTTGAGTCAAAATCCAAGCCAAATCAAGTGCGTTACCCATTACACCAAACAGAGTTTTGAAAAACTATGATCGATTCATTCTCACTACTTTCACACGGCTGATATACCACGTCTCCCTTTAATTCCTTCAGATTATCTTTTTCATTTCAGTTTAAAAGTGTACAGTTTCCTTTAAAGCTTTGTTTCGCCATGACAATTAAAGCTCAAGGGCAATCCTTAAGTAGAGCTGGAGTAGACTCGCGCTACGATTGTTTTTCCCATGGTCAACTCTATGTCGCATGCTCTAGAGTAAGTTCGCGTAGTAGCTTGGCCATTTTACAGCCAGAAAATGCAACAACACTCAAATGAAGCGATTTAAGTACCTCTTTACATCCCTTTTATTATAGTCATATACGCGAACGAAGTCGCGGGTACCCGCTAGTTACTTATAATTTTATTTTTTTAATGTATTTACTCGTAAAACGCGCAATACAGACCAATAAAAGTAATTGAATACATGCGCCAAAGAGAGTCTAATTAACAGAAATTTAAAAGAACAATAAGCAGAACAAAGAATGGTTAAGTCAACGCCCCGGTTGCTTTTTATGCTACATGAAGGAGTAAATGTGAATCATAATAGCATGCTTTATACAATATATATATATATATATATATATATATATATATATATATATATATATATATCTTGACTCATTGCTGAAGGAGTAGTCCTTCACCATTGGTTCTTTCGCATAACCTTTTACGACCACTTTTACATTTATTTTAAATACGGCAAATACCTTTTATCATTTCCAAATGTGTGCATTTAAATTCTTTTCCTGGAAAAAGCATAGTCACCATAAGAGCATACTTAGAATGGGTGTGAATTACGGCTCCCGCATTTCTCTTCGTATATGCACACATAAAGAGCGGTGTGCACTGGCTTTTCTTCAATTTCTTGGCAGGGGGTGGAAGCTCCAAATCTTCTCCTAAAATAACCAAGTAAACAGTCACATAATTCGACCAAATGTATTTAAGGGAAGGATAAATACATATGAACAAAAAATCCCTGCATTAGAAAATGAATGTCTTGTCCGTGGGCCTCAATAAGTTATTTATTGACACTTGTTGCTTGCATATACTATACCTACTTTTCCTTTAACATAGTGTTTTACTTAAAATTTCAGACGCGGTTTTCTCGGGAATTAACGAGTATGTCAAAATTTGGTAAAACGGTTTCTTTGATGGTGTAAAATTTTATGGTTTACATAAAATTGACGTCACCAGTATAGGCCTTACGACGGCAAAAACAAAAAACAGTTGAAAGAACTTTAAACATCTGGAATTTCCCAAATACGTTTATTTCTTAGACATTTTTATTATTTGCACCAAAATTACTATAAACTTAAACTTCAAACGTTGACTTCTTGGGAATTCATAAAGATATCAAAAAGCCTTTATTTAATTGACCATAATGTAGTTATCTGGATTCAAAGGAAAAATTAATACTGTCATCACTACTGGCGAGGCGATTTAGTAGATATTTGTTTTGAGGCATTTTTTTTTAAATACAAAAAATTAGACACTTTTAATTTTCAATATAAGAAAAGAGATCAAAACTAGCAAAAAATTGTTAAAAAATATATCTCAAAACAACTAATTAAAGAAAAAGCATTAATCTACTAGAAGGCCCGTTTTATCTCATAAACCAATATAGTAATCAATTTAGTGTAAATAACAAAAATGTTAAAATCTAGATTTAAAATTGATACTTTTTAAGTTCCTACAATCGTTTTATTTTTCCTTGGTGTCACAACCTGATGACAGCGTCAATTTTATTTCAGCCTTAAATAATTACAACTTTTTCAAATAGAAAGCTACTTTTTACCAAATTTTATTATCCCCGTTACTTTGTGAGAAATCGACGTTTCAAATCTATCTCCCGTTATATCTGTCACCAGTACAGAAATCAAGTCTAGAAATATAGGTGAGTTAAAGTCACACACACCCTCTATAGTATAATGTATAACAATACATATGAATGTATAAACTGGTATAAACCTTTTTATTTTAAATTGGACACCCTACAATTTTTGAAGATTAAAATGGCGTATTAAAAGACAGTGACGCAGAGTGCTTCGAGTAGTAGAGATTATTGGACAAAAATAATACCACTTACCTCTGGCGGTCATAATACAATTTCTGACAAAATTGTTATTTTTTTACTTAGGCGAAAGCATTTTGCACATAATTTTCTAAGTTAATCACATACAGGGTGTCCAGAAAAACTTACAACTAAGATTTGTAACATTGACATAGAGGGTCAAAAAGAAAAATGTGCGTTTATAAGCCATTGTAACTTGTTTTTATTATAAAACACAAAATTAAAATTTAACAAACACTATTTAAACTACACTAACACTTAATTACTAAAATTTTTAAACATAAAATAAATAACAAACGTTAAACTCAGAGCTAATTATTAGTCCGAATCGCTTTCATTGCTTAATATTTCAGAAACATTGAATTCCAAATTTAAATCTTCTGAAACAACTAAATCATTTTTTTTTTAGATATTTATTAATTTCATTGTTATATTTGCTAGTTTTCTGTTTCATAACTTTTCGGTTTATTGATAGTAATCTTTGTAATATGTTCAAAATTAGTTCGTGATGATTTGCGGGTGTGAGATAATCGGTTTTTCCTAACTTCCTTGTGCCTTGCTTCTAAGGCGTCTTCTGACAGTTGTCCAATAGGTAAGTCGAAAGCACTTATTATCTCACACCCATGAATCAAGACTTTGTGGACAGTTGCAGGCATATAATACCAACTGTAAGAATTTATATACAAATTACGAGTTTCCTGTAACAAACTCCGAAACTTTTCTAATTCAACATGGTACCCGCTAGCCATCTCCGAGCTGAGATCGGGATTTAAAAAAAAACGCCTTGCGGTGTTTCCATCATTTGTGGAGCCATATCCCGGTTTTGGCTTATCCACAATCAGTGCCATCTTCGATTTAAATTCTGACTGGATACGTTTTTTATTATTTTCTACTATTTTTTTATTTTCATTTCCTTCAACCCGCCATACTTTTATTGGGAGTCTATACGCAATATGCAAAAGGCACTCAAAAAAACGTATCCAGCAGTGAAGTGTGGATAAGCCAAAACGAAAGTTTTCCCTATTTACAGACCGATTGACAACGTTTTCGTGGTTTATTTGCTTTGGGGTGGCTCCACAAATGATGCACTTGGATGCCGAGTTGGTGCCGGAAAGAATATTAGTTACACTACCGTCCATCATAGTGAAAATTAATTCGAAAGTTATATTATAAGTTTGATTGTGCATATTTATTGTCGATACTTTCAGCAAATTGATATTTTTTATCATTTTTTGCTCTTCCAATCGCACTAACTCAGCATTTTCCTTAGCAAAAATAAACTTTATTGGTCGACAAAACAAGGTCGAGGAACTTGTCATATTTACCCATACATCCTCATTTGTGCAAGTATTAATCAATTTTAATGGCACTAGTGCAATTAGAAAGATATATTCATCCGTATGTTGGTCATTACTGAACTTCTGCTTATATGTGCTATGCCCACTACTGCCATCAAAGCCCCACTTACAAATTAATTTTAATTCTTTCCCACTCGGTACGCTTGAAACATTTAGAATACTTTCTGCGGTTTTATCTAGAAGATCTTGTAAATTTACTTCAGAACTGACTTCATCAGTATTAATTTGAGATGGCAAAAGTGCTTTTTTTGCAATGTTTAAAGCGTACAAACTTGGAAAGCAATCCTTGTGCAAAGCATTAACTACTGACCTTAAAGCTAAGTATTTTCTTTCGGATAAGTCTAGGTCCAAGCACAGGGCTAAAGCCTGATGTGGTGTCAAAACCTTATCTAAGGAATCTTGATTATTAGAGCTACCAGCCAAATTAGCAGCAAAGTTAAGCTCAGCTTGAGATCTGCTTTGTATTAAATCTAAGACGCGTCTTTTTTTTGTTTTTGTAGAAGCTTCCTCAAAAGGGATGGTGGGTCTTCCTCGAGATTGACTTGATCGTGGTTCAACGCCAACGGTTGTAATGGTTGCACTTGAGGTCTTTTAAAAGCCACAAAATCTTTTGATGTGGCTACCGGTTTGCTTAGCCAACTTTTGTTGCGCTTTATAAATCTTTCTCGAGTTCTAGAGCTTTCCTGCCACAGTTTAGTCATTTTCAGGCAAAAAATTCTACCCATCTTTGAAATTCGTGCCGATAATTCTTCCGAACAATCTGTTAAAGCAAGTATTTCACATATTTTGTTAAATGTGTTTTGCTGGCGATGACTATGTGAACTAGTTATCCAAACATCTACCAGATCAGCGTTTTTGATATAAATACACTCTGAAATAAAATATCTGAAATTACCTGTGGTGGCAGGTAGGGGCAGAATATCGATACAAAATCTGAAACCTTATATTTTCTCCTACTTAACTAAAACAGTATCAGAAAGAGATATTTAGAGATATTTTGTAAACCTTTACCAAAGTTTTCAAATATAGTTGTGTTAACAACTAATCTGTTATTGCTAATTGAAATATCAGGTAAAATCGTACATTTGGACATACTGGAACAATTAAATATATAGTTAAAATTTAATAAACCTACCTGGAGCTTGACAATCCATAGCGATTTTCTTTTTAGAGTGAACAGTTTCAACAATAACTCGTTAATGAAAACTCCGTTCTGAACGCAAGCAAATTATTGTTAAACTGACAGCTAGGCGTTGATCGAAATTCATTTGTCTCTACAGTGCTAATCAAGGATGACCTGATTTAAATAAACTTTGTAATGCGTGTTTTGGATACTTATACTTATATTGATGTTATAAAAATATAAATAATTATTACTTTGTTTTGTGATTATTGTCCATTGCTCAAAGCACTGTGTGACGGCTCGTGGTGAATTATATTGGGAGGTCAATAACAAATTTAAAAATAGGCTTACTTAAAAATAAATATCTTATCTTTAAAATGAGCTTTAAATTCTCTTGAAATTCAGGTCTATTCTTCGTTCTTCAGAATTGGAAAAATGCTAAGTGACAATTTCTGGCAAATTGCGACCACTTACCTTGAACTCGGTTATTTTCTCAAAATTAAGTTCGTTAGCACTCTTTAGTTGTTTCATTTTTTGCACTACCGACATTTTATTTCATCTACATTCACAACTCGAACATAGACCACCTTAAAAATGGTTTTTTTTTGCAAAATTAAATTCGTAAGCACTTTTTAGTTGTTTATTTTTTTGCACTAGTAACTACCAACATTTTATTTCCTGTATATTTCCAACTAACACATGGATCATAAAAATAAAAAAATATATAACAAAAAACAGTATATAAATTAATTTTCATCGATTAAAAACGTCCGAAACAATATCGAGTTAGAATATCGACTGCGCGACCTCTGAACAACTGAAAATCGCAATTTTATATTCCAAATCGCAATTTTATATTCCATTTGCTATCACGTTCGGCTGCCGCTCGGTAGCTGTGAAATCTTCGGATACTTTCGTCAAGCTTTAAGGTAATCAGGGCAATTCGGACTGCCCTGCCTAGTTTAGTATAGCGTATTTTATTATGCCTAAGGAACGCAACGAGACCATTCGAACCGCCGCGCGCGGCTTATAGTGTAACGTATTTAGCTTTTCCCAAGGTTGGCGTTTTATCACTTAACTGTTAGGAGGGAAGTTCAAAGAAATAAATTTATTTTCTGAAATATTTTTGGGGGTCATTGACCAAATGACCCTATGGGAGAGCCGCCACTGTTAAAAGACAAGGTAACAATATAAATTAGTACGGCTCTGTAATGTAACGCTCCGTATTTATATTGGCAAATACAGGGTGTTAGTAAATAAGTGCCACAAACTTCAGGGGGTGATTCTGCATGAAAAAATAATGACAGTTTACTATATAAACGTATGTCCGCAAATGATTTGTTTTCCGAGATATGCCAACAAAATTTGGTGAGTTTTAAGAAGTAGTTATTGCGCCATGCAATTAAGAATTTTATATTCATCATTGGCGCGCATACGTGTAATGATCTCAATTTTTTTAAGGAAAAAAAAATGGTACGCAGCTGAGACATTTCAAATTAAAATCATTTATGAATTCCTCGTTCAATTTGTGACAAAAAGTCTCTCTTGCTGTATGCTGTATGCTGAGTTGCATCCGAAGGATATCCCATCACACATATTTGCTCGCCTTCACCAACGTTTGCGCGAAAATGGTACATTTAAGAAACAAACGGCTGACTGCGGGCGCCGTCGAGAAGTACGAACTGTGCAACTAGAAGAGGCAGTTCTCGAGTTAATTGCGGAGTCACCTGAAACAAGTACTCGAAAAATTGCCAACATATTGAATTTAAGCAACTTCACTGTATTTCAAATTCTTCAAGAATAGCAATTGTATCCACTGTTCATATTCAACTTGTGAAGGCTTTACTACCTAGAAACTTTTTTCCGCGCCTATTTCTTTGTCAATGCATTCTTCATCAATTTTTTTTTACTGACGAGACTACTTTTGGACGAGAGTGAATACGAAATTTCCATAGCAATCACTTATGGACTGAGGAAAATCCACATGGAATCTTTGAAGCTCATTTTCAGCATCAGTTTTCAATAAATGTATGTATCAATGGATGATCATTTAATCGGTCCAAATGTTCTTCTTGAAGAAATTTCTCTACAGCTGAGACACACTTATGGTTTACGCTTGATGGTGCACCAGTCCATTTTAGCATTAATGTACGTAATCACTTAGATACAGTATATCCAAATCCTTGGATAGGAAGGAGAGGTACGGAAAATTGGCCCGCTCGATCGCCGTATTTAAATCCTCTAGATTTTTGCATTTGGGGTTTTCTTAAGTCATTAGTTTAGTCCACTTCCGTCGAAAATGTTGATGACCTGAGGAATCAAATTATAGCCGACTGTGAGACAATAAGAAATATACCAGGAATATTTGCGCGAATAGGACAATCAATGAGGCGAAGAGTTGAATCTTGTGTCACGTCTGAGGGAGGTCATTTTCAACATTTGTTGCAGCTTTACGTCTATTTAAAATTTTATTAGTGGTATTTTCTGTTATTGTTCTGGTTTAATATTATTGTTAATATATATATATATATATATATATATATATATATATATATATATATATATATATATATATATATATATATATATATATATATATATATATATATATATATATATATATATATATATATATATATATATATATATATATATATTCTAATTTTTCTTGGTTTGAGGTCAACAAAAACGCCATAAATGACAAAAAAGACATAAACAACCTAAATAAATTGTATATATCTTTACTGAAAATTAGTACATATTTTTAAACATATATTTCGTTTCTATATATATATATATATATATATATATATATATATATATATATATATATATAATATATAATATATAATATTGGTGACGTTTCGACCATAGTTTTGGTCTTTTTCAAACCTAAAATTTGTTTAGCACTATTTTTTTAAGTTTATAAAGTATTAAAAATTTAGGACTTACCATAGAACGTAAAATAGTTGAATAAAAGTATACATAATCCACATATCTGACATATACTACACATATTTAATTTACATTTTAAAAATATTGTGGACGTTTATTACAGACAAATTACAAGCGACTGAGCGAACACTGTTACAGTAAAGATATATACAATTTATTTAGGTAGGTTGTTTATGTCTTTTTTGTCATTTATGGCGTTTTTGTTTTTTTGAATTTCAGCCATCTCAAATTCAAAAAAATCAATAATCAATCAATAATCCCTAGCAGCTTCCATAACTTTTATTTCGCATTCTCAGCACATGTACTGCAGTGTCTTTATTGTTGGAAGCTTATGGGATAGTTATCCAAGTTATTTTTCAAATAAATAAGGCTTCATGTTCATGTTGCGCTGCTAAGGAGGTCTCTATAGATTAGAGAGTTAATTGGACAAAATCTACAGACCCTTGATTATACCACTTTAAATTATTTCTAAAAGATCGAAAATAATTTCTATAGAAATAGATGCTAATATCTCGAGCAACTTTGTCAATATGGAAAAAAAAGTAATAACTCTTTTAAAAAATCTGACCACAGAATGGTCACTTGTTTTGTTACTTGCAATCTTTTCTTAAAAAAACTCAATTTAAAAAAAAGTTCTAATACTGAAAAGGTCTTTAAAATTCTGAGAATAAAAAAACTACACCTTAAGTTTATTGACATTTTTGGCATCCAGTTTGTTGCATAGTGTATTTCGTTATATAAACACATTAAGTGTTTTTTTTTCTAATTTCTTACCTTTTATATTTTGTACAAATAAGTCTTCTGGTTTAAGCCTTTCTTTTTGCACTCCTGAGGGTGCAATGTAAATTTTTTCGCCATCTTTAATACTAATCCCACCACCTGTAAAATAAAAAAATAATAATTATTCTTTCTATGATTAGGATATCAAGCATCTACATAAACTGAAACAAGTTTATTAATTTTATTACACAGAAGTATTTACGTACATCAAAATTTGTATTGCCCCAGATAAACATTAACCTACATTAAAACGTTTTATAATATTAAATTACTGAAATGTTTTTATTCACTTTTCGTAAATAAACACTTTTAAATCGGTTATTTTTTCATAATCATTTTTAAAACCTTTAGCAGGAAATGCCACATCTACACATGAAAATAATAGAAAGAATACATTTTGACATTCAAAATCGAACACACTGTATGTTTTAATGGAAGCTCGTGACAAAAAACTGCAAGAATTTTGTAATTGGCTCATTTTTCAATATGAGTATATATATAGAGTATAAAGGTGTAAATGAGTCAGCTCCCACTCGCATGGTCAGGTTAGTGAGTGGGACACTTGGAGGCGCACTACGCAAAATATGAATATGATTCATATCAAAAATCTATAACTTGTCTAATCTTGGAAAAATTGTTTTCAAACATTGTATAAACACAGTAGTTGGTATAAGTGTAAAACTATTATATATATTCAACAAATATTTCTCGAACCGATTTATTTTTAATATAATAATACATGGTTACTGAAAAAAAGCTTACGAATTTTGCGTTTTCATTTGATTGAAGCTCTTGATAATGTTTTTAAACCTGTTATTCAAACACTCTGAACATTATATTAAAATTAATTGTGGGCATATACAGTGTGTTTATTTAAGTATTCACGCCTCCACTAAGCCTTTTTTGTAAATCATTTTTCAAAAAAAAAATAAGATGAAACAAACAGACTATACAGGATGCACATTAATTCAGATTTACACCGAATTCCTATTTGAGAAAAATAAGAAAGAACGAACTTTTATAATGTGTAACCAATTCGTGTTACATAGTAATATATGTACAGTGTATACAGAGTAGTTCTTCATATTTCGACAAGCTCTAGCGGTTTTATTATAATATATAGGAAATAAGTTCGAATACAAAAGTTGTAAGGTTTCTCTTAAATCGTAAGAATTTGCTAACAACAGAACAAATGACAACTTTTTTTAAAGGAACACCCGGTATATTATGCCATATTTGGATTCTACGGGAAATACTAGACATATTTGATATAATATACCTAGGTCTACCTATCGGCGTATCCGAAATATTGACAAACAATTTGTATATCCCTAGTGTCATTCAATAGCTTACAAAAAAAATAATACAGGAACATGCAAATCGTTTTGCTCTATGTTGTATCGTTCGGATTCTGTAGCATGTCAAAGAGGGAAAAACTGTTATTTTTCAAATGCCAGTACTTCAGAAACGGAAATAGATAAACCGGGGGTATGTATATCAAATATGACTAGAATTCCCCGTAGAATCTTTCTTTCTTTCTCTAAAAATTCAGCAGATATTTTTCTATAGAATCAAAAAATTTCAGTTCTTGTACAATCTACATGAGATAAGCTTTCCAAAATGTATAATAGTGCGTATCTGTTGACAAAATTCAATAAGATATTTATTTCTAAAATAACATATGAAAAGACTCGAATTGGCCACATGTGACAACAATCTTCATTTAACAAAAAAATTAAATGTCTTAGTTACGTTTTTTTTTAAATACCTACATTATATTAAAGTTTCATATGCATAACAGTAAATCAAATGAACACCTTGGTTGCTACATTGCTAGAATGGATTTTTGTTATACCATTTTCCATAGGGCGGCGCCGGCGGTGCGGTTTGAAGTACAGCCTAATGGCTAAAAACAATTAGCTTTGTTTCCTAATTGAGCATTGATGTCTCCGAATTTTGGTTCTTTCCTTTCTACCAAACCATCTTAAATCTTTTCGCAAATAATTCTTCACAGATCGATAGAGGGGGTTGAGTTCTACCTCTCACTCAAAACATGACCTGCTACGTCAAGTCGTTAAGGCTATAACGGTTAAAAATTATATCTGAGGAACAATGCGGACAATCAGTAAGTACGAAACTTTTTTTAAAATGCTTATGACCACATCCTGCAACACTTCCTGCCCAAAAATGATGGTCGACAGGTGACATTGTCAGATGACATGTGACACGTGATTAGTTAACACTTACGCATACCTAAAGTATTATGACCGATTTTTATACTGTCTATGATTCTCTTTTATTACTAGGTGATTTTAATATAAACTTTCTTGAATTAAATACAAAAGCACCGTTATGTGAAATTACTGAGGTCTATGGTTTTGCAACAGCATATAACTGAACCTACTAGAATATCAAATACAAACATGTCCTTAATTGATTTACTTTTTTCAAATATAGATTCAATCGAGGTTTGCGGAATAAGGGATGTTGAGATATCGGACCATATGCTCATTTATTGCGACATAAATTTTGGAGAACCCAAATCTAATACTTATAACTTTACATACAGATATTTACAAAGTGTTAACAATAAGCGATTTCAATCTAATATCGAACTAATACCTTGGCACATAATGTATCATATGGCGGACATAAATAGCAAAGTTGATTTTTTCAACCAATCATTATTCGACGTTATAAACCTGCATGCTCCCTTAAAAAATATCAGAGGTAAAAATAAGCCATACAGACCATGGATTACTCCTAATATTAGATTAATGCAGAGGCTTCGTAATAGGACCTTAAATAAGTTTAGAAACACCAAAAATTGGGAGGACTGGAACACATACAAGCAGTATAGAAATCTTACTACTAGCGCAATCAGATCGGAAAAAAGGCGTATTTAACATATAGGTTTGGAGTGTGGAGTAATAAAGAAGCATGGCAAGAAATAAATAAAATTAATATTTCTAAAAAACAAAATATACAACTTCCCAACTCCTTGCAAAATGTAGATGAACTTAATACTTATTTTACTAATATAAATAAAAATAACAATAAGCCCGATGAAGAATTTATTAAGAATTTTAAGGAACATAAAATTACACAAAATTAATTTAAATTTAGGCTGATAACGCAAGATACAATAATTTCCATTCTAAAAACCATAAAGTTTTTTGGAATGGATAATTTAAATATTACACTTATTTTACTTTGTTGTCCTGCCATAATTAATCCACTAAATCACATTATAAATGCTTGTTTAGAAAAAAAAATCATTTTCCAGATCAATGGAAGGAAGCCAATGTTATTCCGTTGCCTAAAGTTAAAAATCCTACTGAATTTAAACAAATCCGTTCAATATCGATTCTTTCAGTTCTCTCTAAACATTAGAAAAAGTTATGGAACAGCAAATAATTGAGTATTTAAATATTAGTAATTTGATCCCTGAATATCAGTCTGGCTTCCGTAAAGGTTATGGTTGTGCAACCGCATTATCTCAGGTAACGGATGATATATTTAAAGCCCTTGATAATAATCTAGCTATTGTTTTGGTTCTTTTGGATTTTACTCAAGCCTTTGACATGGTCAACCACGAAATATTATTGGCTTTGTTGCAGTGTCTGGGTTTTAGCGATTCTGCGGTGGCACTGGTGTCTTCTTTTTTGTCAGACAGAAAACAAAGAGTAGTACTTGATGGTAAAATGTCGAAAGCCCTTAATGTTGCCTCTGGGGTGCCTCAGGGCAGCATTCTGGGTCCGTTACTATATATTCGCTATACGTCGCAATTAATAAATAAACTTCGATATTGTAGCCATCATTGCTACGCAGATGATACCCAGGTATATTATTCATTTAAAAGTACTGATATAGCCGAGGCCAATAGGTGCATTAACGCGGATTTGGACACTTTATATAGTGAAACTCAAAAGCTCCTCTTAAAGATTAACCCAACCAAATCAACAGCTATTCTTTTTTGTAGTGATAACAATCGAATGAATATTTTAGATAACTTAAATCTACACATAAATAATGATCCAATAGATTTTAAAAACTCTGCCAAAATCTGGGACTCATAATGGATCATAAACTTAGATTTAAGGAACATGTTACTCTTAAACTAAAAAGTGGATATTCCGCCTTAAAAACAATATTTTCGCAAAGGCACTTTTTGAGCTATAACATTAAGAAAATGCTTTGTGATGCACTAGTGTTATCACCATTAAACTTCTGTGACACCATCTATGGACCTTGTCTTGATAGGGCCGATGCTAATAGATTACAAAAACTCCAAAATTCCTGTCTAAGGCTTATTTTTGGTATAAGAAGATGTGAATTGTGAATGTGATTTCTCATAAGTTAAAAGAAGCAAATTGGTTAAATATGCACAATAGACGAGTCTTACATGCTCTTGTCCTTTTTTATAAAATTCTTAAGTTTAAGACTCCACCATATTTGCACAAAAATATAACTTATCGTACTGATGTGCACAATCTTAATATAAGACGAAAAAATCTATTAACTATACCATCACACAACAAAGAATTTTTTAAAAGGTCTTTTTCTTATTTAATTGCACATTTAATAAACAAATTCAAAATAAATGATTTTACTGTCTCAGAAAAAGTTTTCAAGAGAAAAAGCAAACCACTTCTTCTACTATTTAATTGATTGACTATGCCACAAAATGCTAAATTTGAAACTTAATACTTTCCTTTTTCCCTATCCTTATCCATCTTCCATTTTCCTTTTAGTGTGTGCTTTTTTGTTTCTATGTTTTTTTTTCAAATTTTTAAAAAAAAATTTAACTGCTAGCTGCTTATAAATTTCTTTTTCATTTCTTATATTTTTGGCCTCAACAGAATCCGGGGAATGAACATCCCCTGAAATCTGAAAACAAGGCCCGTTAGTTACCATGATTATTATCATAATAATAATTGTTATTTTAAGTTAATTCGTTAACTGTATTTATTGGTAACTAATAAACGTCTTATTATTATTATTATTATTATTATTATTATATAATGACTACGTGGACGAAAAATTCCTGAAGTCAGATATACCTAGATACCTCCGAGCAGCCGCACGCGCATTATATCTGCACTTCGAGCAACTTATGATGGCGTCTGTTCCATTAAACAGAGGTCCGACTGTTTTTCTTTGATTATTTATAATAATTAAGTAGTAAAGAAATTATCAGCCATTATTCTTCTGACGAGATCATTACCGCGACAAATTATGCGAGGCGCTGAATCGACGTGTTCCACAATTATGCGTTCTGACCAACGACATGGAAATAACATAGACCCAGTTGTTTACATTTTGGAGGAATCCAACATTAACCCTGGTTTGCCAAACCGTTACTGTGGCCAGATTAGAACGGATATCATCCTTTATACTATTACCTAAACAAGGAATTCCAGAAATTCCCAGTATAAATTTCTATATAGAATATTTTAAAACTGATAATTAAATAGCTTATTATAGATAACTCAAACCGAATCTGTTTTAAATGTAATTTAAATCTTCTGTAATTATTATTCCTTATTTCAAGAAATAAAGCTCAGAATAATCGGCAACGTCGGAATTCTACCTTTTTCGAGTATACTACAGATTTCTTTCGGGATCATTCGGAAGACTCCGAAGACTGTCGTAGTCATTCATGATTTCGACCTATTTGATGCGCGGCGTTGCAATTGTTCTAGTTGGTGAAATAAGTGTTTTTCAGAAATCCAAGTGTTTTGTGTGGCTATTTTCAAGAATCTGTTTAAAAAACTTTAAGAAAATGGTGCGAACTTGCTTTATTTGCAGAAAAACAAACGATTTAAACCCAGAAGTTTGTTTTCGAAGGTAAGTAAGGTTATGTCATACCAGTGCTGTAGTTGCAGGGTAAAATCACCGTCTAATAGTGTTCTTATATTTGCAAATGAAGTATTGTTTTTGTATTGCACATTTCCGTTGGGATTAAATTAATTTTTTATAACTTCAACTTATCTATAAAGTCGAAGACACTGATGATAAACGGAGTACAGTGTTTTGCTTATTTATATATTTGTGAAAAGTCTCAAATATTCCTCTAAAATTTATCAAATAAACAACATAAATATACTATTTGGTAAAGCATAGGTACTAAATTTTAATTGAGTAAGCTGTAAGACCCACTATTTTATGTTGTCATTAATTAATCCAGGATGGTTTGCATTTTGGATGAAATTTTCAAGGAATATTTAGGGTAGTGTCGGAGTTCTCATATAGCAAGCATATACAAAAAATGAAAATAGCGCAATAGCGCTACTTGTCAATTTTTCATTTGCTATAGATCTTCTTTAATGAATTTGAAATGCTTTCATTTATTGCCTAAAAATTTGGTTTTTAAAAATAAGTAATCAAAAAAGTAAATAAATACCATCCTGAGGTACATTATCCCAACTAGGGAGAATCTGTTTTTATCAGGTGATTTCGGTAATATAAATAATAATATAATATATTATAATGAATGTTAAAAATATTAAACATCTTGGCACAAAATATTTATATTGTCAATAAGTGAAATGTATAGCGGGGAAGGTGAATGGTGGGAAAAAAAGGGGGTAAATTGAGGGATAAATACTGTAAAGATATTGTTTTTCATAATATGGTTTTTGTGGTTTTTAGGGACACGAAATTCAATTTTGTATTCATATTACTATTGGACCATGTTTATTGCTGATTTTCTGTAAATATGAATAGATCCAATACAAAGGTGGTGCTTTCTGTAAATATGAATAGATCCAATACAAAGGTGGTGCATTTTTATATAATATTACTTGCCGCGAGCCTGGCAAACTTTTAAAAGTAGTGGACCCAAATGTTTACCTAACTTGGCCTAAATAGAACTAAAATGTGTTGGAAAAAGGGTGAAATCAAAATGTTTTGAAAAACAAACCCGATTTCAAAAAATAGGTTGCATTAAAAAGTGATAAATTATATTTTATTACATATTTCTTATGAAGTCGGTGATAAGCTGTTAAAGAAACGTATTAAATAAGCATTATACTCTTGGTATAGACATCAAAACACAAAGTGGGTCCATGTAACAAAATTTAGTTTTATCTTCTTCTTTAGTAACAATAGTAATAAGAACTCACCCTGTTATTGGTTGTATTTTGTCATGGAAATGCTTGTTCTTTAATGACTAAGCTTATTGCTAATAATAAATATTGCCACATGAACCATTACATAAATATGTCTTTTGCAGGCACGTAGCCAGGATTTCAGTTCTAGGGGGATCCAACCTTGTCAAAACCAATTCAATGACAAAAAAATTATTAAGAAGAATGCTTTTTTTTTCACTTGTTGCTAGTCCCCCTGCAAGTGCAACAAAAAAAGTTGCAAAATATTGCAGGTAGAGCAATTATGAAAATGTAAAAAATTATAGGTATATCTTGATAGGACGTTGGCGACTTTTATTTTACCGTTTATAAATAAATTATACCAAACTTTTAAACTTTGTTTTATTTTTATAAACCACGTGTCCACGGTGAAAATTTATAAAGTGCCGCACCACTTTCAACCTTGTTATTTAAATTTTTATAAAAAAAAATAAATTTCAAATATATATTATACAGGGTGCCTCAGAATCACCAAAAAGTTTCGATGATTTTATTTTTAAACATCTTGCATTTTAATGCATTTGTTTACTTTTTTTATTATTGATTTCTTGATAAAGTTGGTGGTTCAAAAAAAATATTTTTGATAGTAATAAACTTTAGATCAGGATGTTCAAAAAAGTGGAGTTCACTAACAATTTCAAAAAAATAAAATGTTTCAGTTTTTACGGCCGCGGCAGCCACAAAAATTTTAATTTTTGAAATACACTTTTTCGTATTTTTTTGAATGCTCTGTATATCTGACTTAAAGTTGAATGTTGTGAAAACTATTTTTTCGACAAACACACACGTTTTATCAAGAAGAAAGTTTTTCGAGAAATTGATAATAAAAAAGTTTCCCATTTAGTGCAGACTTTTCCACGACATAATATCTAAATTAATTGTTTTCAAGTTATTATTAAAACTCTCACTTTTGCTCTGTGAAGTCGTTCCTGTTTATCTTACAACAAAAAAACTGTCGTATCCACCATACTAATATTTGGGCTCAAAAAATATAGCAAATAATACATTATCTCAAAAATAGCTACGTCACTGGTAAGCGTCGCGAAGATATCTGACAGCGTTGCAATTTTCACCGCAAACTATTCTTTATGCGATCAGTCCGTCTTTTTTCCACTTATACACAACAACAAATTGATGTTTGATTCTATTTATTTCATTTTTATGAATGAAATGCAGGGTCTATTTCTTTTTGACGTCATTGGTTCTGACTACTTTCTCACGTTCTTTGTACTATGCATGAGAGTCGTGGAACGCAGCGAGTCAGCATGTTGCATAAATTGTCGTGATAATGATATCGTTACAAGGGTTTTGTAACTACTGAAAATTTGTTTACTACTTAATTATTACATTATAAACTGGATACATACCAATATAAAATTTGTTATAGAAAATAATAGTTCTATTAACTTCACAGGTTCAACCATAAAGACAAAATAATGGCACATTTCTGTTTTTCACAAACCAACACACACTGATACAATAAAATACATGCCTTCATAGAATGATGCATAGATTACATTACCTCTAAATAAACAGGATTTCGAAATAAACTTAACTAAATAAACTTCAGTAAATAATAATGGTTATAGTCCAAATATGAGTGGTATTATTTTAAATAGAAAAAGCTATAAAAAAGCTGTCTATTTAATTTACTCTATTTTAAAAGACCTTTCCGCTAACTGTCAAAGTATTACGTACCATGGAAAATCCAGTAACAAAATAGGCAATTTACTAAGAAAACTAAATGTGAATGTAGCATATAAAAACAATAACTCCTTAGGCAAATTCGTAAAAAATAATAAACCAAAAACAAATTTAAATAATAAATCAGGTATCTATAAATTAACTTGTAAAGATTGAAAGACGTAAAGTTCTTTTCATGAGGGTTTGTACTCGCTCAATTGAGTTTCCTTTAAAAAAAAAAATAGCGTTTGACTGATATAATTTTAATGTGATTTTTCAGTCACATAACGTCACAAATTGGAAAATATGTGTAATTTTGATATTTGTGTATTCAATCGTTTCATTACAAAATTGATCGAAGGAAACAGAATAGAAGGTGAAACACTACGTATAAGATTATGAACTTTGATGGTGTACTGCGGAAATGAAACGTTGCCAAAAAATGTGACTTCGGATTCGTTATCAGCGTCTGAAAATCTACCGGTGTACCAAAAAATTATCAATATCGACGATGGTAAGTGTAAGCAAATATTTATATTCTCCCGTAGTTATGCGTTTTATTTATTATTAATGTATAGTTAAGCCAAACGTATCGTTTTGCAGTTGCTTACTGTATTTATTAAAAACACAAAACACATATTACATTATTGTCTTTTTTAGCAGTATCATAAAACTGCGAAGAGTAGATACATTTTTGTATAAATGCAAGATGCATAAAACTACTTGTATACACGGTTAATTAATTTTTATATTTTCTGATAACTCTCTTAAATGGACTCTATTCTAAAGAGCGTTTTGGAACATACTTGCTTCAATATTGCCTAACTTTAATACAAAATTTGAACGCTATTAAATTAGCTACGACATACCCTTTTTTCAAGGTAGGACTTCATCGATGATTATAGTCCGAACTTTATATAGGGCAGACACGTAGAAGTTTCGACAAAAGGATAAATGAATATTATAAATGCTTTGTCATTGGGGAGGATTTAATTAAGTGCAATCATCATTTCAATAACAAGATTTACATACAGAAAAGAAACACAAAATTAAATTTACTAGAAACTTTAGAAATAGACAAATTTAGATACGCATTGTAAATCAGGTAAAAACCGGATTTCTTCGTTCCTTTTATGTTCATTCTATTTGTATCATCAGATGAAGCCACTATATTGGCGAAACATGTCACGAGTTTTCTTTAATATAATGGAACGTGGAAGATTTAAGTATAATTTCTTTTTACTCCACATATCTTATATTTAAAAAAAACAGCTCAGTTTAATGGAACATTCAGCAGTCGCTCGAAGTGCAGATGAAAAGCGCGCGCGGCTGTTTGGAGCGCTTTTGAGACCATCGTCCATCGATTAGAGCTGTGTAGTTCCCGAAAAACCTATTCAAAAGAACGAATCTTTAGTGAGAACTAAATGAAATAGTTCACAGATTTAAAATAATCTAGTTCGTTCGCGAACTATTAACCTACCTATTAAGAACCAAACGATAACCGCGAAAACTGTCCAATGTTGCTGATCGATTGTTTGTGTTTGTTTCGCTCGCTAGCGGAGCGAAGTCGATTGCCATTAACAATAATATCGAACTAAAGGAACTAGTTTGCAGTAACGAGAACGAGATACAGTGTGCCCAACTGCAGGGAATTTTCCCTTTTTAGGGAATTTTAGAACAAGAAAGGAAAAAAGGGATTTTTTCAGATATATCTCAATTATTAGGGAATTTTTTAAGGTATCACTATAACATCATCAAAAACATTTTAGTCTCAGATCATTTTAATTTTTTCACAAATTTGGAAATCCCGAATCTGATGAAAGTTCGGCAACAAAGCTACTATTTTCTGGTCCTTATTGAATGGCAACATGGCAACGTAGTTCCCCGCACTCGAATAGTCAGGTTTTCCCCGAAATCTATTTTGTGGAATGATACTTTGTTCCTTTGTATCTCTTGCGCATAATTACTAGAAGCAAATTTTAAAAATGAATGAAAGCGACAGCGAAGGTGAATTTCAGACTAAGAAAAGGAAAATAGATAGCAGTAAAATATTTAAACCATATTGGCTAGATGATCCCAATTTTAAAACATGGTTATTGCCTGATACAACCTCCAAGTATAAAGCAAGGTAAGAGCCATATTTTTTTGTACAAAATATAAATATGTTACTTATTTTTAATAAATTAATATTTACTTTTAGATGTAAAGTTTGCAACGTGACGATGAAATCAGGAAAAAGTGATTTACAGAAACATGCTGGTACTCGCAAGCACATAGAAAAAATGAAAATAATAAAGGGAACTAAAAACATAACGGAAATGTTTCGCACTAGCATTCAACATGTTCATCAAACAGATGTTAAAAAGGCTGAAATCAAATTAGCAGCATTTTATGCAGCCAATAACGTAGCCTTTAGAACAATTAATCAATTAGAACCAATTCTAAAAGAGATTTTTCCGGATAGTAAAATTTGCCAAGACATGCGTTTAAAAGAAACAAAATGTACGGAGATTATTAGAAACGTATTATGCAAGAAAGAAACTAACGATTTAGTAAGTTATTTAAGAGCAAACTTGTTCTCTGTTTTATTGGATGAATCAACAGATATCGGCGACTATAAAAGTGTAGCCATATTAGTACGTTTTGCTAAAAATGGAATACAAACAAAGCTTCTGGAATTAATCCAAGTAGATGCCCGGGACTTAGGAGCAACAAATTTATATGGGGTATTCAAGGCCTGTTTGCAAAAACATGAAATACCTTTGAAAAATATAGTTGGTAGGTAGTACGTATGTAACAAGCATGTTAGTTGATCATTATGTAAATAACGTTAGAAGCAGTTCCCGTTATTATAAATTTATGTATATTTTGTATTTATATATAAACTCGTTGATAATACCATATTGTGATATACAATTGTGAATGTCTAATATAGAGTCAGTAAAAAATGGTAAAAAGTTTAAAATAAAATCTAAATATTTAAAATAAATGTAAAATCAATAATAACTATTAAAAATTTCAAACATTTTAATATTTTCTCAAAAGGCATCTCATTAATAATATATCGATATTTATATATGGCGTTATACTTTTAGGTGTTGCCAGTGATGGTGCGAGTGTAATGGTGGGAAAGCATCATTCGTTTTTCAAGTTGCTACAAGACGAACAGTCCCATGTAGTTCTTTTAAGATGTATATGTCATTCAGCGGCATTGGTAGCTTCTCATGCGTGTTCGTTCCTTCCGAGGTCTCCAGAAGATCTGGTCAGAAATATTTATAATTATATATCTGGTAGTGCAAAAAGGTTCGCTCAGTTGCATGAAATGCAAGAGTGGTTCAACGAAAAAAAACATCGGATGTTAAAATTGTCTACAACTAGGTGGCTAAGCAGGTACGATTGTATAAATCGCGTCATTGAAAATTAGATCACCTTGGAACATTATTTTACAGTGGCTGTGTATGAAGACAAATTAAAAAGTGCCGAGTTTGTACTCAGTGAACTTAAAAATGTGTACACTAAGGCATACCTATTATTTTTAAAATATTCGTTAAAACTTTTTAATATGTTCAATACTCTTTTTCAAAGCAGACAACCATTAATTCATTTGCTTTATTCAGAAACACTATCTCTAATGAGACAATTATGCAGAAATTATCTAACGCCATCAGCGTTGGACGAAGATTTAACAAAATTAAATTTGAGAAATCCCAGATTTTTTCTCCCCCTGGAAGAAATATATCTAGGAGCGGAATGCAACGAAATTTTGCAACAAATGCCAAAAGAAGGCAAAGAAGCATTTTTAAAACACTGTCTAAATTTTTATATAGAAGCCGCAGTAGATCTTCAAAAACGACTACCTGATGCGATTTTTCAAGATATGAGGTTTTTAAGTTTTGAAATAGCATTCAAAAAATGTCATTCTGAGAGAAAAGTTAATTTTATCGCATTATGTAATCAATTTCAGTCAGTTATTGACATTGATAAAACAGAGATCGAAAATGAATGGAGAAATTTGCCTGATTCATTAAGCGAATTTGAAAAAGAAAAATTAAGATCTTTGCAAATTGATGAGATGTGGTTAGAGATATGCTCAAAAAAACTATTTGATGACAGTTTGGCATTTCCCAACTTATCCAAATTGGTAAATGTCATTTTAATTCTTCCTCATTCAAATGCGGAAGCGGAACGTATTTTTTCAATACTAACCGACACTAAAACAAAAAAACGGAATAGATTAGCCGAAACATCATTAAATGCTGTTTGCACTTTTAGGAGTAGCTTACAGGCCGACAATGATGATGTCGTCCAATATAAAATAACAGAGGATCACTTAAAACTACATAACGAGAAAATGTATTCGTTTAAAAATATCTAGTCATAGCAATTATTTTTAATATTATATTTTTACGTTGTATCATTTGTTTGTATTATAGTTTTTAATTTCTGATTTTGTAAAAATAAATTTGTTTCTGTCTAATGAAGCGTATACTTGCAAATACGAATAAAACCTTCGGCTAAGACCAGCCCTGATGCGAGTTGTGGGGGGAACCGGCCCGATATATATCCTTTGTTTTTTTGAATTCTAACTTGGTAATACCAAATAACAACTAACCATTTTAATCCTTTTCATTCTGTCAGCACCTTGAAAGCTTATCGGTGGGGAACGTAAGAGAACATACCCAAGACATTATCGTTAGTTGTTTAGAAGATTAGAAAATTTGTATGCACTTACACACCCCCCCCCCCCCCGGTCCCTTCGATTTTTATGACCACAAAGAGAGGCCGATTTGCAGTTAGGGAATTTTTCTCCAAAATAACTGAAAATAGGGAATTTTTGACACCCATCAAGGGAATTTCTATTTGAAAAGGTTGGGCACACTGACGAGATATATGAATTGGTAGTCATTCACCAGATCATCTTTCGAGTTTCGATTAAACAGAGCTTGGCGTGAAGCGGCATTAAATCTCGGGAGTCTGGAGGGACGATCGGGGTCCAGTTTAGCTTTATTTCCTATGTTGCCTTATTGACTTTATAAACGTTCTATCAATAAAATAAGTAGATTAATTTTTATTTCATTAAGATTGATTCTTTATTATTTAGAAAGCATTACAAAGTAGGTAATACTACCTTAAAAGTTAAAACAAAAATAGAAGAGAATGAAATACACGTTTTAAAGTTTAAAAACATAAGAATTAACAATGTTTTGAAAACATTTTAAAAATTACAAAAAACCTAAATATGTTGCGCTAAATTAAAACTATACAACTATAAATATACATACGAACAAAATTAAAGTTATTTATAAATTATGATTTGAAAATAAAATTTCGTGTACTTTTTTTGAAGATAACCTGGTTCTTCGCTCGGACATGATTGTTCCTGCTTTTGAATAAAATACTATGAAAAGTTCACAGAACAAGTTGCGTTATGACATTCAGATCATGCTACATTGCCAGTAATTTTAGGAGCGCTAAAATATGCACCTGTATATCATTCTCATACTAATTACTATATGATTTTGGAACGATTAAGCACACGTCAGGCATTTTTCGTCAACGTGGGCATTATTTGGGTCTGTGCCTAGAACTTCAACATCTAAAGGGATGCCGACCTTGGTTGAAATGTATCATGTGAAGCATATAAATCAGTTTTGTTTATTTTCCGGCTGACTAGTTTGGCTTAGTCAACCATCATTTGCTGTGAGTGTTTTTTGTATTGTTGGCACAAAAAAAATGTTTTACAAAGCAGATTGCATATAGGTTAGCCCTGATTAGGGTCTTTTTTTGGGATAATGTCAAAAGCCGTATTTACATAATAAAAATGTGCATCTACATTAAAACAAGACAAACGAAAGACTCGCGACCTGTGCAGATGTTTAGAAAAAAATGTGCACGCAAGCATTAACTAATCACGTGTCATCTAACAATTAGTGTATTCCTTTTAAGTACTCAGTAATTCTGTGTTTCATTTAAAAATTGAGTTACCGATTATCTATTTCCTTTCACCCCTCGAACACTATGTCGCTTGGGGGTGCAAATGAACAGATTGACAACAAAGTCAAACACAAAAGGGATGCACCTGTTGTCAAAAACCAACTGGCAACCATCATTTGTCATACTTGCGAAATTATAAAAGATGCGCGCTCAAAATTCGGAGACATCAATGTACGATTAGAAAACAAAGTCAATGGTTTTTAGTAAATTCGTAATACTGCATTATATTGAAATATGGGCCATTATAAAACTCTTGCAGTTTTTTGTCACGACCTCTCAGTCTATAACTAAATAATTACTCTTTAATTCTAATAATTCCACATAAAGTCTTCATATTTTGTTAACTTACTATCCTTACGTAATAGCTTTTAATTCCAGTGTGGGTAAAAAATTAGGGGAAGTGTTAGTTAGAGAAAAGTAGGACAGACAAGATCTAAAATGTGACCAGCATGCAAAATATTCTTTGCAAATAACCACTGCTACACAGCCACTTAAATTCAGAAAACCATGAATTTTTAAAATGAATATTGTAGGATTTACCAGAATTTTTAATGTCTTTTTTAGCACTAATTGTCAACACACTTGTTTTTCGACCCGTAATTAAAAGGTCCTTTTTGTCATCTTCTTTCAAACGGGAAAAATGGAGTTTCTAACAAACTACAAACAATGTCACTAACAGGCCCCAATGAATTCATTTTCAATCACACACGCGCGCCACTCCTCTAAACAATCAAATAAAAGACCGCTGATAAAATCCTGAATATAGCGCGATCTACTTCACGTACAACACGAACGGAAGCGTTAAACTGCGGCTTTTCCCTAAAGGCGTGGTCTTCGTACATGCGATGACTCTTCCATTGGTGGATCGACACAAACGAATTTGCTGCCGGTGCGGTGGGCGCACATACGGGTTTACTTAATACGCGCAAGTATATCATTTCGTTTTGTGTTTGGAATGCATTAAATTTAACATTGCAATTATTGATAACTTTTAATGAAATGAATTAGATTTAATATTGAAAAGTAGTATATTGTATTGATCTTTAAAGTGTGTTAAAAATAATTTGACAGGTTTTTTTTTTTTTTGGGAAAGAGGCACTTCCCCTACTTCCTCCGAATAGCCGCCACTGCAATAAATTAATTCATTGAAGTTTTTATTAATGGATGCGCTAACCCAATGCAAAAATGCACAGGGTAATCTATTTAAAACTAGTTAATACTATATATTTTTTACTTTCCGACTGCCGTTTATTTTCGCATTTTTTTGATACTTCAAAGCCACAGAGTTGAAAAAAAACTTGTTTTGTACTGTTATTACCGTTAAACCTATGTAATATAATAATAATAGTCTTTATTAAGGAATGTTACTTACATTCTTAAAGGGCGAAGTCTAGTTACTGAGGTGAGCTACTTAATTTTAACCCATCATTACGAATGAAAAGTGGTAAACTACGTAAAATTTCAGCATTTATAAAACAATCGTAATTTTGTATGACAATATTATAACAATGTTGACTGTAGACATTCTATGAAACATCTTGCTGAGTGTGTGTACAAGTTTGAACTCTTCCGAGAGTCCCTGTTTTAACAGTGTGGTGTTTGCTAGTATTTATGCTAAATAAAAAATATTTCAATATAAAAAAAAAATGCATTTATAAATTGCGCCCAATTTGTCTCCCGATATTAGGTAATCTTGACCAAAATAGGCTGATACCAAAGAGTGGGTATGGATTGATACCACAAGAATAATTTATCCATTTTTCTGCCAATACCATAAACATTTGTTTCTTACATTTTATTAGGTTTGTGTATGTACTCGAAAGTTGTGAAAAGAATAAATAGTCAGCTCAATAAAGATTTTTTGTTTTAAAAGGTTCTTCGATTAAATTATGATTATCTCCCTCTAGGCTGTTTGAAAAATAATGCAAAAATTATAATTTATTTTTTCTAAAATTGTTATATAAAGTATATAAGATTTCAATCATTTCCATGTATAAAATATATCTTTATGAACAGTGTGAAAATAATAAAATAATTACATAAAATGACATAAGGGGGTCACAATGAACTAAAAATATTATTTAGTTTCGATATGTTTATTTTCACCTAGTGTGCTAGCTAGATGTTTTTGCATTTTACTTCAGTGAGTTATCATTATTTATATGAAAATTAATTAAAATTATTAGCATAAATCATATCCCCCGTATTCACTTAAAAAGATTAAGAGTTAGATCAGGTCTAGTTGCCATGGTACTTAAAACTTTTAGTTCGCCAGCTTTATTTCGCTTATTTCACTGTCATTTTGCAATTGTGACATTTAGAAAAATTATTTGTTCAATTGTTAAAAATGTCATTTTAAACCTATAACTGTCAAACCTGGTCTAAATTTAAACCTGTTTAGTGAATACGGGTGTAAAAGTTTAAAAACCAATATCCACTAGATTGAATCGTGTAAATCAGTGGCGACTCGCGGGTGAAAAAGTAAGTGAAGTGCAAATGAAGCAAGAAAATATCGCAATAATTTTTTTTCCAGAATTTTTTTATATGTAGAGGGGGTAGAATATTTTTTACGACTTACCTAAATTTTGTATACTAAATCAATTCTCCTATCCTTCATAGCAGCAAATTTATTTATAACATCCTCATAAAATGGATGAGTTGCCCTAATCTCCTCCAGAAATTAGTTTTGAATTGAAATATTGCCAAGAGAAGTAAGTCTTTCGTGAGATATTGTATTTCTTAAATAAGTTTTTACACATTTGAAGCAAGAAAAACTTCTTTCCACTGAAGCACTTGTCGACGGTATTGTCAAAATAACGGAAAACAATTTATATGCTTCGGTAAAAATATATTTATTTTTATTAATTTTTTTCACTTGCTCTTGCAGCGTTATATTTCAATTACTCTCATTGGCAAAAATAAGACCAAGCTCATTTTTAAGTCGTTGACTTTTTGAAAATATTTCCCCATATAACTGTAACAAATTTTCAAACAGGCAAGTCGGAAAATTTAAACTATATTCGGAAAATTTAGCAGAACCTGCCAAACATGAAAATGTAAGTTTTTCAGTCTTGAAATCTTTTGATTTCCATTAAAATATGGTCCAATATTTCATAAAAAAGGGTTCTATACTTAGCCCTAATTTCTTCAGGTGAAAGCTTAGCAAGCTCACGTTTGTAATGATTTATTTCTGTAATAGAATTTGCTTTATCAAACATGGTATTAAAAAATGTTCATTTCTTGTTTTACAGAGCGCCTCACGACAAAGTTTTATATTGGATATGCAAAAATGAATGTCAAGCGATTTTTTTGAAGAACGTCAAACAGTATGTCCGTGATTGAGAAAATGTCATTAAACACTAATGCCAGAAACGTGAATTCAAAATCGTTCATCTCACCTAAAACTCCTTTCGCAAGGCGGATCGATTTTTCATCAGATTTGCCACGGTTTGTAATAAATTCAAAGACGTCTTTTAATTTATTCCAGTCTTGAACAATCACATTTACTAACTTCGAATTTGAAGTTGTAACAACGCCATAAATAAATATAACACAAAACAGTCAAGTTAACTGCAAAGGAACTCACCGGTTGCAGCGAAATCCGCGAAAATAAAAGTAAACAACCACAGCAAACTGAACGACACGTGGGTGTAGTGCGCCTGCAATTCACCGAGAGCGTTGTATGGCGCTGGGCTCGACGTCATCGGATATGCGTTGTCATGACAACATAGTAGCAAAATCGTAAACTAAACATAGCACCTCCAGTAAAGTCAAATCGGTTTGCGCCACTGTTATAGTTGTTATAATAAAGTTCGATTGAAAGTTTTAAAAAGACATGCCGCCAACGGTTAAGTAAAATATTTATTCGAGATGTACAGTTTATTTTTTAACAATTAGGCGAATAAATAAATGTAAAAACTAAAATTTTAAGACATATATAATAAATATAGTTAGATGTTTGCTTGTTTATTTTTCCTGGTGAAGTAGCACTTCACCTACTTCACCTGAATAGCCGCCACTGGTGTAAATATCATGACCCTGGGCATGTATAATTAGATTATACCAAATTATAATTATGTTAAATAATACAATTTAATCCATTAACCCATACATTGTTAAAATGTAATAGGTTTTCCGGAAATATTTTAAATATACACCTAACTGTACATTTCAAATTGTGTGAGAAAATTTGCTTATATGGCGAACTTGTTACAAGATAGATAACTGGAGCTCAATGAGGGTGACCTAGCTGCAGCATTTTTCTGTGACTTTTTAAAGATTGTGATACTACAAACTGTCTTTGTATGGCTTTGTGGTGTTCAAGTGGTTTTCAACTTATTTAAATATAGTAAAAAGCTAGTGAGGAGTCAGGATCAGATGTAATTATTGTTAGTAGTGTGGAACAAAACAACATCATAATGTTAAGATATATATATATATATATATATATATATATATATATATATATATATATATATATATATATATATATAGCATTAGTACTGAATAGCCCCAATCATATTAGCTTTACAACAAATTTAGCATAACTTAATTCTACTACTTCCTACAAAGTTAAATTTAAAACTGCTTGGCGACCAAATTTCATTTTGAAAGCTCTTCTTGCAATTACATGTGCCCTACTATATACTAACTCCTAATTGCAGATATGTTCTACAAAAAAGATGGCTGATTCACATATATTATTCATTAGAAAATAATTAAAAACTATTTGAATAATATTGCAGATAATTTATTATTAAAATTTTACAAAATATTTATTCTTAATTTTTCATATTAAATGTTTGATTTAAGTATATGTAAGAACTAATATTTTATTTTTTTTGCTGTCGCTGTAATAAAACAGCATTATGATATTGAGTGCGGATGTACAGGTCTTTTTATAGAGAACTATTTTGTATCAATTGGTATTTTGTTAAAAGGGAGTTTTTAAAGCAATCCTTTTTTCTTACAGTGCTGTTTTTTATATTCGCTTTTATCACATGCCATATTTATACCGTGCTCTTTTATTACTGCTCATTTGTGCAGTGCCATTTTATTACAGAGTACGGTATGGTTATATATTTATATTTTTCATGAAAAGACATAACTTCGCTTAAAAAAATGAAAACCAATTAATCAGTTTTAAACCTTCATAATGAAAAATAACTATTTTCTTTGAAAGACATCTAAGTATATGAAACAATTTGATTTAGGGTTAATTGTTTCATATACGTTCTTCAGGTTAAAGCATGAGTTAATTCATATTTTCATATATACTAACTTGTGTCTATTAAAATGATGATTTCATAAGAGTTTTAATCTTCCTTAATAACAAATTTATTTGACAAACCTATATAAAACTGTTACGGTCATCCTGCTTTAAAAATGAGTTGGAAACCTCCAAAAAGTCAAAATACATTTTTGCTTCCTGCTTTACTGAAGGTTTTATAACCATACCTGTGCCTGTAACCCATCCTAAGTGATAAAATTGCTCACAGAGTTCGGGAATCAAAGTCCTTGGATGTTCAGGATGATCTTTCGGCGTCTCTTGTCTAATCATCTTTAGAATATTGATTAAACTAAAAGAAATGTTATTTTTGTTACTAGCTTTCTTATCAGTTCGTAAAATGCTAATTGCGCAACGTGGGAAAGGAATTATAGCAGTTATCACAGTTAACCAAAAACCACTATCACAGCGATAAAACGGTATAATAGTATAAACAATTAAAACAATAACACAATTCTAAATTGTTTTATTATCTCCCCTGAAAACTAACCTCACATTTATTATTGACGATTCTTTCTTCTTTAATACCTAGCCAACCTTCGGACCATTATCTCGAAGTAGCCAATTCAACTATGATGTATTGAATTTTTGCTGTTCGTTTGATTTATGGCTCTTCTGCAAGGCAATTCGCCAGATTGATCTCCGTCCGGGGCTCAGAGTCGTTAAATCGGCGGCCCTCGAAGTCGACCCTGCACCTTATTCCAGTTTGGAGACGTTATCGGTAGAATGTCAGGATAGCGAGCTCTAAGCTCCCGATACACCCTGAATCTTGCAAATAACTTTTTAATTTTTGAAATGCGTCTTGGCTTGCGAATATGAATAACTCCCTAAGGCCGTATTCCGTTTACAAACCTGGTTCACCAATCCAATTGACAGAAGTCTGACAGCGGTTTGTGAAAAACCCTTTGAAAACGGAACACCCGTCAAATAATTGACAGTTCAGACATTGGTTACCGGACATCCAACAAAATTCATTAGTTGTTCTGGTGACACTGTTGACAGTTATTTTCAGGAACCGTGTTCCTTAAATAACCGAATTTTCAGATAACCGATGAATACGGAACACGAAACCGGAACCAAGGTTGGAAATGGAATACGGCCCAACATAATATCGAACAAATGAAGTTTGTTTTGTATCTAAACTCCCCTAACTTAACTGCATGTCACTTAATCAGCCGGTAAGCGCTGTTGCCAATGTAAATTTTGTTATATTCTTTGATGTGCCAGTAATATTTTTTTTATATAGATGGGTTGGTGCAAGGCAGAGTGAAACAGAATTAGGTGGATTGGTACCGGGTTAGCACTAGGTTAGGTGCCGGAGCGCGATAGCGCGGAGGTACCATCATTGAAGCAAAAATATTTAGGGTCAGTTTCACATTAAGTAGTCAACCAGTTCTACACACATTGTATCGGAACGGAAATTGATCATTTATTTGGTTTTATTATTGTTAGTAATTTAAGTATTTTTACTTACATTAAAACAAGGTTTTTTTAAACTTATATTTTTAGGTAGATGTGTTCCGTTAGCGTTAGGTTAGATTCGACGATAAAACCATCATTCAAGCCATACAATCATTTCTGAAATATGCGCGCACTCTAAAGTAGCATGATTGACGATAGCGATTTACGATTCTGTGATTCCTACCGGGCTAGGTTAGCACCAAGTTTGTTAATAAAACTATCGTTAAACTGTTTTGTTTAAATTTAGGAAGGAATACTATTTGTTGTATATTTGAAGAAAAGCAAGTAAGTTTGGCAACAGCGCATATAATTTAGAATCTGGATTTTGTCAAAAACTTCATAATTGACAGTTTTGAGTTTAGCATTGGAAAAGTAGTGAAATTTCTTGCTTATTTATGGAAAGTTTTGAATTTTTTTTTACAAAAAAAAATCTTCATACACGCTTTTTTTTGGTTAAATATAGTAAATTTAAGGTAAGCCAAAACCAAAAAAAGGTAAAAAATCGAGATGTATTAAATCGTACCAGACCCCAAAAAGCTACTTTTAGGTGTTGAATATTCTGATAATTTTTTACTAAAGCTCTTTCTCGTCGATTTTCGCGCTTTTTGGCACATTAGTAGATTTTGGGTTGTTGACAGATCTGAAATAAAATTCGGCAATGTTTCGTTTCCGAATTAAGATTCCAACTTTTTAATGAAATTCCTTTATTTAGGAAATGTCCTTTTTTTCAGCATAAACAGTGGTATTAAACTGTGTAACTATTACAAAATGTGTGTTTTATTGCGTTTTTTCTTAATAAAAAGCAAAACAATTTAATGTTAACCTAACGACGGACCCACCTAACAGCATAGTTTTTCTCTAAAAATGTCCCTGTTTTAAGATAGGTACTTTTTACGGGTCTTGTAAACAATTAAACCCACGGAATTTGATAATTTTTTAATATAAAATAGAAAGTTTACCTTCATTTAATTGTTTTAAGAAAATAAAAGAAATGGATGAACCACTTTTTCTATTAAAAAAACCGAAAAGAAATTCGATATTTTCACTGTGTTCCAACGCGTTATATTTCTTAATATGACAATTTGAAGAAAGGCTATCTTGCATTGTTGCCAAACTTACATTATTGTATTGTATTACATTTTTCATGTTTGTCTCCCGTTAGTAACGCATGTGGATTCCTGTGCCGATCCCAAATATTAGACTTTCGCCAGTGATGCACTTCGCTGTCGTTCGTCTTTTATATTAGGGCTTTAATGATGATGCCTACGGCGCCTAACCTGGTGCTAACCCGGTACCAATCTACCTAGTGCGGTCAACACTAATCAATAGGCGGGTGCATCACTGGCGGAAGTCTAACATTCGACATCGGCCCTCTAGGCCGATGCCGAATGTTAGACTTTCGCCAGTGATGCTCTGCGCTGTTGTTCGTCTTTTAGGGCTTCAACGATAACGCCTACGGCGCCTAACCTGGTGCTAACCCGGTACCAATCCACCTAGTGCCTTCGCGCTCCTGATAGTACCGATCCACAACCCACAAATGCATTTTGTTTTTCCTATATAATTTATAAAGATCATATATAAAATAATCTTGGCAACGTAGCATCCCCAGCACACTGGATTTCCGTCCAACAGACGACACTGCCGCTCTCTTTTTATTTAGCAGCTGTAATTATGTTTAAAAACGTTTAATAATGTCTAATATAATAATAACATCTAATTTTTAGTTAGAAATAATCATTTTTGTGTTATAAAGCATTATAATATAATCAGTCTTTTACGTAGTTCATAAATTAAGTTTGTGAAAAATATGTTTTTAGCGATACGCCAAAAACAAGTTCAGTGCAACCTTCCGAAACCTTAGTTTTTTTTGGATATAATTTGAAAAAGTGCCTCATCCATAAATTTTTGTGTATAGGAATTATTAAAAAAAGGTAATCTTTCAAATGTATATTTTAAATTTGTTAAATTCCATGGGTAAAATTCTTTACAAGAGCCACTTTTTACATCACCTCAAAAAAGAAGGGGATAATTATTTACTTACAGTTACCATCACCGGTTTTGATGATTTTTAGTAAACCAGTAGATTTTCGGACGCCGCTGATAACGAACACCCAATCATGTTTTTTCGGCGAAGTTTCATTTCCGGAAATATGCGCTATAAAAATTCACAATCTTATACACACAGTGTTTCACTTTCTTTTCTGTTTGCAATTATAATGTTCCGTATATCGGTAGTATTTTCGATTTTTGTTATTGTAATAATGTAATTTTGGTATTTTATTTTATTATGGATGGTAATTATCAACTCCAAATGTACTTTTAAAAAGAGTTTTGATCTAATAGATATGCTGGGATTTTTTTAATCTGGTAAAAAATTATTACGAAAAATGAGCAAATGCCAAAATGTATTTTTTTAAATTTGAGATTTAAAAAAATTCTCGCACATTCTAGCTTTGAAAATCAAACATTTGCTCGCTATTTCAATTTTAGGATACGTCTGCGCCTTTTGCTCTTAGCTGCCCTTTCACGAAATATTTGACATTAAACATGACATATTTTCGTAGTACAAAGTAATTTAATACTTACAACTAACTCCATACATATGGCATTTTGATTTTTGTTGGTTTTAAATATTTAAAAATTTAAATTTTATTAACTCAAATGAGTGTCAAGAAAATTGATACAATTCAAAACAAAATCAGGCTTCCTAGACGGCTCTAATACAATTTGGTTTTCTAAGTATATTCTTTAATATTGTTTTTTTTAGAAAACGCCTTTCTTATTCCTGTTCTTTTAACCAGTAGCACTATATGCTATTATAAAAATTAATAATGCATTAACCGAAAATTTAATTTTATATATTTTGAAACCAAATGCCGTATAGTAAGAAAAATGAGGACATTTCTTATAGATTTAAAATATAATGGACCAAATGTTGCAGAAATAGCAACTGAATTGACGGATGTTCCCATCGGTCAAAACTTGTGACTAAGTGACTTAATAATTAATACTCCATTAAATTGTTTTCTGACAGTTCTTGTTAGATTATAGGATGGTTATATGTCATTATTCTAATATTCACTATAGATTAAAAACCAAAAATATTAAACGTATATTTGATTCCTTTTATTTTTCTTTATATATTGACGTTATTTAAATATACTTACTTCGAACTAAATGTAGGCGTTTAATGGTTTAACTTACAAAATAAAAAGTTATCACTATAAGAAAACCTTATTAAAATCAAAATTTGTTGCTCAAAATAATTCAAAATAAGCCCAACCCTTAGAGAATAAGGGTTTTAACTGATTTCGGGTTTTTACTGCAACATATGCAATATTAACAAAGAAGTAAAATTTTAAAATATTCTGTAGCCTTTTTGTCGCGATAAAGTCGCCGTTTAAACCAGTGTGCGAGGGCGCCAAATCAGAATCTTGCCCTAGGCGCCAGTCTTCCCAGATACGACCCCCCCTTTGTCAGTAAAACCATCCTTAAATTCATACTGAAAAATAAAAATTCTGTTGTACAAAGAAAAAAGATGAGAACGTCGGCATGCAATTGGCGGTATACCGAAACCGACTCATACCCGCAAATTCTAAGTAGCATCAGCCTCAAAAAAAGCTTATTGCTGATGTACGGATGTACCATATATTTTGAAACGGTATTTTTATTGCTTTAATATTGTGAGTTTTAGTCCAAATAGACAGTTTCATTTACCCATTTTACAGTTTAAAACCACTTCCATCACATTTATAATAAAAGACAGGACATTTCCTAAAGAAAGAAGGGAAATCCACTTGACTTCAGATTCATGATCAGTGACTCAAAATCTACCCATGTGCTAAACATAACGAACATCGGCAAGAAAGAGCTGTAGTAAAAAATTAAAGAATATCTAAACTCTTGTGCTTCAAACTCTCATTTCAGATATTTCTTTCCAGAACTTGCAAATCATTTTCCATTTGTTTTAATTTTTTTCCCAGACTTTCATATTGTTATACTAATGACCAGACCAGGGCCAAAATGTTTTTATACATCTTCCCATTATAGATATATTGTTATGATATATCACAATCTCCAGATTCAGGACACAATAATGCTAATGAGTCAGTAAATATGTTCTAAAAATATTTAAATTTATTTAAAATTCAGCTTGAGTTGTAATGCTACTTTTTAATTTCAGATTCGATTAACCAGTTTGATCTGAAACTCACATTTATAATTAAAACATCGTAATACGTCTATTTTTCTATAATATCTGAATACCAGGGGCGTGCAGTTCATGGAAGCAAGGGAAGCAGTGCTTCCCCAAAAAAAAATTACAAAATATCTTCTAAAATGTAATTTTTGAAATAGGAAACCATTAATTTAGTTTATATTAAAAATGCTAAAATATTAACTTAATATCAAGCCCATAATAAATGCGGCTTTGACTCCGACCGAGCCACAAAATAGAATAGAACCTATGTGGGCCGCTAGCTTCTTTGCAGCCAAGTCCGGTATGCTTGATTTCCTGTGAATCGAGCCAGAGGTTATTGAACTTTCCACCGGCTGTTTGCAATTTTTGCATTTCAGTCGCCTGCTTTAAGTGGGGGCGGAAGCTATCGTTGGAGTAGGTTCTTTGTTTGAACGGCTATCCGTGTGTTGTGTGATACGTACGTCGCGTCGTGCATGGTGCGATATGGAAGAAAATGAAATAAAAAATTTAACCACAAAAATGCAAAACTGTATTAGACATTTTTATTAGGAAAAACCATACGAACAATTTAAATGGCTAACAGGGTGTGAAAATATAAGTAAATTATTTTGTTGGCCATGTTTACTTTTTGAAAATGAAAAAAATCTCTGGAATAAAACTGGTTTTTTCGCTTTAAACAATTTCCATAAAGCTGTAAAAAGACACATTATGTCCAAAGAGCATTTGCAGGCCCTCATAAAAGAAAAAGTCTTTGGCAAAACCAGAATTGAACACGCCCTTAATAAACAGTTGGAAATTAGTCACCGCCAACACAATGAACTAGTCGATAAAAATCGGCAAATATTAAGAAGACTTATCGATGTTGTTTGTTTTCTCGGACAGCACGAATTGGAATTTAAAGGTCATGACGAATTTTCAGAAATATTTCCATTCTCGGACAATGTTTTTAATATATTACAAACTAAAACAAATGATATTGCTTTTTGCCTAAAAAAAGTGGATGATTTTAAGTCCATGTTAAGGCTGAACTGCACACAGCAAACGAAATATCAGCGACAAGGTCAAGTCACGTTTAAAGTAATATTAAAAGGTGGGTAATATGATGTCGTGTTGGAAAACACAAATAGAACACTCAAAGAAACTGCGGCTAACAGAATAAATTACAATTTTATTATTATTTGAGTAGCGGCGCCTCGGATAATATTTAGGAATTGACTTGCTTATGCCTGTCCGTAGATTGATGTCGTGGGAGGGGGGCGAAATTATTTTAATTTACATAAAGTGAAGACTTTTTTTTGGTTGTTGAATTTTATTATGATAATTGGACGTGTAAAACAGATAAAGGGAGGATCTATAGATCTCGTTCAGGGGGAGGGGGCGAATTACTATTTTCAACTGATGCAGTGCTTTCGTTTATACATAACACTGTAAGCGGTGCCTCTTTCGCCCCCTCTAAATCCGCCAGTGAATTTATCAGCTTTGATTTCGATGTGCGGATTATTATTCGTTATTCCTTCGTTCGATTTTCGTTTGATTTTCGATCTGCGATTTGCGAATTTATAATAAAATGTATTAGTGTTTTTGTGATTTTTACTTCCCTCATAAAAGAGAGGTATTGTAATCGTGAAAAAATTAGCCTCCAAAATGTTTGCACTCTTCACCTAGAGGCCGTAAAACATATTTTCTTCATTCCGTCGGTCTGTCTGTCTGTTCGAAGCATAGCTAAAATATTACTCACCCTATTGACTTGTTGACAAATGTTGGTCAAAAACTAAGGGTCAATGGAGATGACTTGGTAACGTTTTGGTATGGTATGGCGGAAGAAAATGGCAGTCTAGCGTTAAAAAAATTGTTCTAAAAAAATAACTGACGAAGCAAAATGGCGGCCTAACAAAATATTAAAAGTATCAGCTTGGAAAAACTACTTATTGAATTGATTTCCAATTTTGTGCGAGAATTAAGTGTGATATAGAGTGAATAGTTAAAATTGTGGTACGAATTCAATATGGCGGAAGAAAATGGCGGCCAAATGTGTTTGTATCGTGAAAATATCACCCTCTCAGGTTTTACATATCTTCATGTTTTAGCGTCCCGAGATGCCAAAAATTATGTTTGCTTTATTCCGTCGGACTGTTGGTCGGTATATCTGTCAGTTCGCAGCGAGGGGCGAACCGCTGGTGGTATTTATTGTACAAGCACTTGGTAATACTGGTATTTTTTTGGTACTAATTTGGTATTTTTGGTACTAATTTGATATTTGGTACTAATTTGGTATTTTTGGTACTAAACTGGTATTATTTGGTAATAAACTGGTTTTATTTGGTATTAAACTGGTATTAAACAGGTATTTTGTTGGACATTTGGCAACGCTGGATTTGACGCACGTGGCGACGACGGTCGGGAAGCTGATTGCATCATTTCTAGCCCAGTTGCATTGAAAATGAGCCGCCTTCGCGCTCTTTACACGATCAAAAATTTTTAGTTCGACCTATTTTATATTAAGTATTTTGAAGTTTTTGTATTTAGTGTCCAAGGTAAGTGCCTACTTAACAATAAAATATACCTCGGAATATACATACTTAAAAATAATTACTTGTGTTTTGAGGTTAGGTTGCTGGCCTATTTGAAAATAGGTTATTTTTACTCGATATTAATTGCCAAGCTTGCAATTTTTCAATGCATAAAAATGGTTTTTACGCAAAAACGGTGCATAGCGTCATACGAAAAAATGTCAAGAAATTAAAGAACTCGCCTCATGGAAACATAATCTCGCATAATATGGATCTCGTTAGAATTTCTTATTTTTCTTGTGCATATTACTATATTTTTGAGCTTATAAGTAACAAATACCTAGCACAAATAACAAAAAATTCAATTACTTTTTATGTCTAGTTTCTATTTTATAAATTTTTGAAATATTGATGTTAATGGAACCGATGTTTTTCTGACCTAATTATCCTAGTTTGACATGACTAGGCTCTAAAGCTCCAAATATCTTAAATTCGCGTGAAAAACTAAACATTAACAAAAATTAAAGTTATTAATTAGTTAGCGACTCGGTTAGCGATTGACATTTTTTATTATTAAATTAGGTTTATGTTTATAAAGTCCCAAACCGTCCAAACATACCTACGTAAAAAAGGATAACGTGCATGTCCCATTTTAGATGTATATTCCACCCCGCCTATATTTAGAGAAATAGTAATATACCGGGTGTAATCGAGATTTCTTTCCGGCTGCCATTTTGTTATTTTTTATCCGATCGTACGAAATTGGGTAGGGATCTAGGGTTAATCAATTGCCATTTTTTGACATACTTGACAGTTTTGTATGACTTCCGGTTTGACCGGAAATGGCTCCATTTTTCTTTATTCAAATGGGATTTTGGACCTTTTTCTGTATAGTATGGCATAAAAAAATCAAGTCAATCCGCCATTTTGAAATTTTAAATGCTATTTTTATTTTTCAATCTAGGGTGCTGGTTGAGTCCACAAAAAGCACCACTTTAAGCTTTCCCGAAGGTTCAAAAAAAAACCCGATATTTTCTTTAACCAAAAATCTATTATCTTAAATAATTAAAATTACAATTGAATACTGATAAAACAAACTTTGTACGGATCGAGGTACGGATTAAAAGGCCAAAAAATTAAAGTGAACTCATTGAATACGTATTCGAGACTACTTTTATTTAACACATAACATAAAGACAGTATTGATTACGGTCCCGGCGCGGCGGTACTTATCAATATTTATTATTTATAAAGCGGCATATCTATAAAGCCGGGCCGAAGTCTAAACATCCGAACTGCTAACTCCAAGAAATTTTGGTAATTTTACTTTTGTTAAAACTATTACCTACTGGGTGTCTCCAACATGTGCCATGAAGTGCCCTAAATTACTTCTATGAGCTTAAAGAGGCTGTAAAAAATAGTATTAACTTTATTTCATTGTAAATTTCTAATGCAGAGTTACTAAAAGTCGATAAAATCAGTTTTTTTTAATTACTCACAATTTTTAAATATGAGTATACTACTCGGTATACTATTTTTATATTACAACAAAACGCGCATTTTCAATACGAATCAAATGAATATAAACACATTAGGTCAATACACAAATAAAATTTTTTAATAATTAAAAAAGGATCAAAATTAAAACAATAATTGATAAATAAATTAATGCTTTTAACTGTCAAATGGTTATTAAATTTTCTGCAGAATATCGTTATATATACGCCTTGTGATACACTTTCCGTCGTGTCCTCGGTCGTGTCCTAAGCATAAAGAATAAAGCCTCGAATAAAGCATTAAGAATTTTAATATCTCTTACTGTTTGGGCACCAGGGGTTGTTTCTTGATTCATTAAATTTTGCTTTAAATTTTTCTAATAATGAATTAACTTTTTTAAATGGGAAAAATAGCCTTTTAGTAATAAATAATACTGTTCTTTTTAGATGTCTTCGATATCTTCAAATAGTTCAATTGTTGAACACGAGGTTGAACATGAATCAACGCCGTCTTCGTCTTATTTAGTTTCGACGGCCCCGAAGACGGCCCGACCGAGGCCATGACAGACGTTTTTACGCAATTTGAACTTTCAAAGAAAACTATTGTTCCAGTTCCGATTAGAAATCTCTTAACTATTAACGGATATGATACAGCCGCTGTTTTACAGCATTTGTCAGAAAAGGATATTGAAGCAATTGAACACTTTGCACGACATGACCTGCATAAAATAATTTCCGTGTCTGAAATGAAACTATTTTACGGCCCCCTGTATTTTAGAGATCCAGAGAAATTTCGTTTTGTGCCTGGTCACCGTAATCTAATTTTTTTAATTAAAGATTTTTATGTAAATTTAAACACAAATAATAAATCTACCATGACCGAGACCATGACCATGACCGACATATTAAGTACATCTAAAGCTAATACTGAAAAATATCTGGAATCTAAAGGTGCGTTGACAAAATCGTTCAGTTCTGGAAGTCTTTCAAAAGATACGACTCTACTTGTTTTGGAAACTGATTATACCCAAGAGAATAATATAGTTTCTAAAATACAAAAGCAATGGTTAAAGTCAAAAATTGGCGATGAACTCTGGAGCACTTTAAACTGCAATAGTCTGTTTAATAACATTATTTTTAACACATCAATTTTACTTCCAAATTCTACTGCAAAGTTCGAGGCAAACTCAATTTCGGGATCGACTTTAATATGCAAAATAACCTGCTTTTGTAAAAAGCAAGTAACTTTACAAAAAAAATATCATCCTTCTACAAAAACCACAAAAACAAGAGTTACAAAGGCACGCTGGGTAAGCTCAAATTTTCAAACACACTTGATAAAGCATTTTGATATAACAAATAAATTATTTATACCAAAAATTAGTAATAATCGCAGTGTTAAATCCGAGGTTAATTCGGAAGTAAGCAATAATTCTTCAAATGCCTCTGAGGCCTCGTCTGAGGCCCAACCAAAAATAACTTCATTTCTAAAAAAGCCTTCTACCGAGCCTTCTACGGAAAATACCGAGGAAATTACAGAGGCATGCAAACCCTCATGTAGCAAAATTGTACCCCCTAATCTAATATGTGAAGTTCCCTGTAATCAAAGAAATCCTAATGTAAAAATACTAGACTGTGTAATTATTCCACCAACTAAACGAGCCTCGGAAGTACCCTTATCAGCCGCCACTTTAGCCATACCATCCACAAGCAATAATAATTTTCTCCCCGATGTTAACGCTTTACTACCATTATCAGCTTCTGCTTCAACCTTACCGTCAACAAGCAATAATTCAATTTGGAAATCTATAAAATACAGCCGCTCGCAAAGGAATAAAAGAAAAATTGAAAAGTTTCATCGCAATCAACCTCTTATAACCAACTTCATTTCGATATTAGAGAAAATAAATTCTACTCTTAAGGAAAATGGAGAAATATCGAAAGCTTTTAAGGAAACGATGATGGTTTGTCTAAATCGAGGTCTAAATGAACCCGAGAATGAACCTGATGAGAATAAGCCAGAATCGAGGCCAGAATCAATGCCAGCAAACAAATTTTTAAACATTTTGCTTAAGACAGCAAGAAAAAACAATGGGCCAAGTCAAAAAAACGAATTTGATCCTGAGCTAAAAAAGTTTGCATTATATATATATTATTGCGCTGGTAAACTGTGCTACGAAACCTTACATGCAAACCTATCAAATATCTTACCATCTTTGTCCAGCTTAGCACGATTTAAAGTTTCACAAAGTTTAGTTAGTCGAGAGGGTGAATTTCGTTTTCAAGGTCTCCAAGAATATTTACATAAAAGAAATTTACCGAAGGTTGTGTGGATTTCAGAAGACGCTACAAGAATAACGTCAAAGGTAGAATATCACAATTCTTCAAATCAAATTATGGGATTTGCCCTCCCACTTAAAGATGGTATTCCAGTAGAACAGGCCTTTCCTGCAACTTCCGCAGAAATCATTCAATCATATTTTATTAATAAAAAGGCCGAATATTGCTACGTGATTATGGCTCAGCCGATAGATTTGCAAGCTCCTGCTTTTTGCCTTTCCTTTTTTTCCACTGACAATAAATTCACTGCGGAAGACGTTATTGCTAGATGGAAATTTATGAAAGAAAATCTACTACAGCAAGGTATCAGAGTATTAGGATTTTCCTCAGACGGAGACACTAGACTACTGAAAGCAATGAAAATTGAGACGTCCTTTATTTCCAATCATGACATGCTTGACGACAAGGAACCAGAATGGTTCCACTTAAACTCCTTAAAATCAATGGAAATTCAATCAGAGTGTTGTTATATACAGGACTCCGTTCACATTGTCACAAAATTGAAAACAAGATTTCTAAAATCAGGTGTAATATTACCGATGGGAAACTTTTTTGCCCATGTTAGTAGCTTGGAAACTTTAATAAACACGGTTGGAAAAGGGCAACATTTTATTACAAAGTCTGACTTAAAGGCCGAAGATAAAATGAATTTTAACAGTGCCGAAAAGATTTGTACAGATTCTGTCTTAAATTTACTTCAACATCAGCCTGATGACATAGCCACCTACATGTATCTAAAAATTATGAATTTTGTAATTTCCTCCTTTATAAGTAAGGACGAAAAATTAAGCAATCGCTTGTATAAAATATGGTACTGTATATTCTTTCTTAGATACTGGAGGGCTTGGATCCGATCTAAGAAAGAATATACTTTACAAAATAATTTTATAACCTTAAATGCCTATACTTGTATAGAATTAAACGGGCACATGTTAGTCAAATTAATTAATATTTTTAATAAGGATAACTCTCTTTCAGAAGCAATGTTTATTCCGTGGATTTTTAATAGTCAGGCCTGTGAGAGTCTCTTTAGATCTGCCAGATCATTAACATCAACATTTTCCACTGTTATAAATTTTTCAATTAAAGATTTTATGTACAAATTAGACCGCATTTCTTTTATAAATAATGCTGTTAATGATCTGCAGGAAGAATTTGTGTTTCCAAGGGAGAGGAAACGCTTTAAATCAAATTTATTAGGGACTTCTGAATATGACTTACTCGATGACTTAAAAAACATAAATGTCAACCTCAATGTCAACGATATAATAAATAGAGCCATGGCAGATGCGCATGAAGATACGACATCCCTTGGTATGGACCAAGCAAAAAATATAGGAAATCAACTTGATCTTAAGTTACCGACTTACCAACTGACCCACTTACCAAAACCTACTCCTCGACCTACTTCTACAATGATCGAGACAATGATAGACATAGATTCTGACCTCGAACCTGACACTGACTCGGACATTGATTTCCATACGTACGATTTTAAAGAAACTGGACAGACTGAACTTCTGGAATCATTTCTAAAAAATGAAGCTGAACTTGATACAGGCAATTCCGTAGAAATGGAAGTAGATCTAAAAGATTATTCTCACAAAGTAGCAAACATTGATGAAAACCTCGATGAAAACAGTCCCTATTTAAAAATAAAGTTGCCAAACAATAAATTCACAGTCATTAAAAAGTCTTCCTATTGTTGGTTGCTAGATGAGGGTAGTGGGCGCATAAGTACAGATAGACTCAATAGGTTCAAATCTGCAAAAAGTCCATCTAATGGAAAAAATAAAAAAAAAGCAACGGGAAAGGTACAAGGTAAGAGGTTAAAAAAAAGTGCCGCAGTTGAAGAAGATAATAATTACTGTACAACTTCTACCTCGACTTCTACCGACTCAGAAGAATTTAGCGTAGATGACTCATCTGATACCGAAACTTTTTCAGACGATAATGAAATCGTGGAAGGAAAATTACCTATTATATCTCTTAAAGTAGATAAATATTATGCGGTAGCTTATGATGAGGATTGGTACGTTGGTCGCATAGTTCATCAGATAGAACCAGATCGGTACCAAATAAAGTTCCTCAAACGTGCTAGCAAACGTGATTTAGGGTCATATGTTTGGCCTAAATCGGATGATATAGCAAATGTTCATAAAATGTTTATTTTCTATGGACCTCTGATATTAACTGGCACTGAAACATTTTGCCTTAAAAGAACTGATGTTTTAAAAATTAGTAAACTCTATAATAGTGGAGTTTAAAACGTAAAATATTCCAATTTCCTTTGTTCTCGAGTATACGTTTGGACAAAATTTTCCAAAACGGCTTAATTTAAAAACAAAAACTAAACAGATTCTTAAAAATAATAAAATTGTTTTATGCATTCGGATACAATCGAGGATATAATAGACGATAAAAATCAGTTACTTTCTAAATTTTAAGTTGTAATATTTTTAATTTGAATTTTTATTTGCAAAAAGTTTTTACCCAACCAATCGAAATTTTATGATTTTCAAGAATCAGTTTAGTTTGACAAAAAAAAATAAACCGTTTTGGAGGTTTCCAGAAGTATGCCCAAGAACAAAGGAAGTTCAACCGTTTTACGTTTTAATGTTGGCGTCTTAATTTGAATTTTCGTTTGCACTTTATTATTCCTTATACACAGTGGATTGCAGAAAGCTCTGTTAAAATTTAACATACGTTAAATATATAGCCAAACGTCAATTTAACAACGTGTCAGGATTTAACATAGTGTTAAATTTTAACAGAGCTTTCTGCAATCCACTCTAAGAATGTAAAATCAACTGGTCGTCTAAAAATTGTATGCTGCAGAGGGTGCCGGGTGATTAGCAAGTCTTGAACGCATTCTTAGGGTATAAAATATTATAAAATGTGATCCCTACCTTTTAGCAATAAAGTGCAAATGGAATGACGCATAGCAGCAGCTCAGATTAAAAAAAAAACAAATAAATATCTTGCCTTTATCATCAATTTTTGACTTTTAAACGCAACCGTATGTCCACCTCTCTGATTTACCTTAAAGAAAAACTGTAAGACGAGCTGTAAGATTACCAACTCTTGTTCCTTTATTTGCCAAAAACTTAGTTTATCATTATTTTTAGTCATTAGCTATTAGCTATATTTTATAAATTATTCAACGGGTTGTTTGTAGTTTTTGCGTTTTTTAAAATAGATAGGTGTATGATGTATAATGTTTTTCTCGTTTTAGTTAAGTGCATATCTATATTATTTGTTAATTTTATATTTTCAAGTACTTTATTGGAGAGTTTATTGGGTTTATTTGCTTAAGCTATTTTTTAAGCAAATATTTTAAGAAGTTGTTTTTTTGTACTTTTTGTTTAACCTTGGGTCTCGCCTTGGTTTATTTGTTTGAATTGTGTTCCAAAATTTCTTTTAATAGCTAATAAATAATAACAACAGCTTATTCCTTTTAAGTTGCTAAACTGACAGGTTGTTCATTATATTTTAATTTTGTACTTTTAGTTTAACTTATTGGGTTTATTTGTTTAAGTTATGTTCCAAATTACCTTTTAATACCTAACAAACAATAACGACTGATTCCTTTTAAGTTCCTAAATTCGTTCCTAAACGACCTAAACTAATGTTTAAGTAAATATTTTGACGGGTTATTTTGTAATTATTCATAAGTTTTAAAAAAATAGGTACAAATCTTAGATCTCTAATTTTCCTAGATATTTATTTTTATTTCAGTTTTTATCGCGAGTTTTTATTTTATTTTTCAAGTAAATATTTTTAGTTTTACTTCATGAGAATAAAATATTTAACTGTTTTGCTGGGGGTAATATCGCTATTAATGTTATTATGAATTTTTGTTTAGCTTTGAAAATAAATGTATTTTGATTTAATAAGGCTATTTAATTTTAACAGTCATTTTTTAAAGCATAATCATCGATATTAATCAGTCAATATTTTGGTACTGATGGTATTTTTTGGTAATATTGGTACTAATTTGGTATTTTTGGTACTAATTTGGTATTTTTGGTACTAAATTGGAATTTTTGGAACTAATTTGGTATTTTTGGTACTAATTTGGTATTTTTGGTTCTAATTTGGTGTTTTTTGAAAATAATTTGGTATTTTTGGTACTTTTTTTCCAAAATTGGTATTTATTGTACACCATTTTTGGCAGCGGTTTGCCCCTCGGTTCGCAGCATAGCCAAAAGTTACTTACCCGGTTGAGTTCAGGTAGTCAAACATTAAGGATAATATGAAGATGACCTGATAACA
>JAUTXW010005291.1:0-133992 GCA_030620095.1 Kuschelorhynchus macadamiae | reverse complement strand
GGAACACAGTGAAAAGTTAATTATAATTTTGATTGTTTTTTCAAGCACCTTATTTTCTTTCTTTTAGCTTTATCTATTCGGTAAACCTCTTTACAAATAAAGCGCATTTAACTGACGAGGTACAACTCAATGATCGTAGTTGTAAATTTTTTTCGTGTTGATCACACCCAATAAAAGGAATAGGTATTTCTTTTAATTTGTCCAAAATATCAAAATGAGTACCTTGATAAACGTGGTTTGCTGACAAAATATCTAATACAGTAGACTTCATTACTGATTATAGACTCTTTGACTAACATTCCCAGTCATTTACGTTTTTTATAATTTATTAAGTTTAATTACCCGTTTTGGATCTTCTTCTACTTGTCATAAAAGTTTGTAATAGACACATCATTAATATATTGGAATGACTCGGCAGGCCGGGGTCTTCTACCCTTAAGGACCTCACTGTCACTTTTATACATACTATATATTATTATTAGACCATTTGGCAAAAACTTCCAATTAATATTTTGACTCCCTAGTTTTGTGCGGGACCATAATATGAAAATATGACTTTTCTCATTCAATAAAATTTGTTTCAGTTTTCTAATACTGTCACTTTTATTCATAGAGTTGTTATTTCTAGACACATTCGTAATTAAATTAATTGAATTTTTCCTACTCTATTAAAATTAATTTGAATTCTAACCTTTCCGAAACCCGATGCTACTTAATGTATAATGTATTCATAATACATATTATTTCCAGACATCGGGGTAATAGCCCCCTATAAATATTTTGGCTTGCACTACCTTCCGAGGGTGCCTACTTGGGGTAAAATATACTTTTTTTCTTATTTATTAAAATCTATTTAAGTTATCTACTCCTTAAATATACGCTGCATTTTTTATTTATAATTGATATTATTTATAGATATGTTGGTAAAAGCATCCTGTAAATAGTTTGGCTTGTATTGCCGTCCATAGTGTCTCTACAAGGGATAGAATTTAATAATTTATTTATTTTTTCCTCATTTATTAAAATTTCTTTGTCTTCTACACCCTCAGGGGTTAGATTTTATCATACTAGATACTATTTCTAGACATTTTCAGCAATTAATATTTTACACAAGTCATAAATGTCTTTATCACAAGAATAATTATTAAATGTGCAGTCACTGGACAACGCATCCAAAGCAAAAATTGGAACATTTATGTGAAAACACTACTTATAAGTCAAAATTCCGAGATAGAAGTCGGAATTCCGAGATAGAAGTCGAAATTCCGAGGTAAAAGTCGGAATTTGTTACAAAAATAAAAGTAAAAAAATTGTGGCCCTTCTACGCTTTCGTAAATTGCCACTATAAATTTTTGTTTATTCCAGTATTTGCAACATGGAAAAACCACTTACTTACTAGTAGAATTAAAATTAAATATGAGCTTTTGGGTTCCAATATATTTCATTAATTAAAATCATATAGGATTTAAACAAGTCTTTATTACAAATGTATAAAAAAAAAACAAATACAAAAATATTATAAAAACATTAGATTTAATATAAAATTTTACATTTGTTTTTTTAAGTTTCAGCAAACGGTAAACAGTTTTAATTTTTCTTAGAACATTGTTTTCAATGTAGAACGGTTCATTTCCAAACGTAATTGGTCTATATAAAACGTATTTCTTATGTATTAGATCTAAGTCTGGGCTTTGAGGCCATTCAAATGAATTCTCCAATCTTTCTTTCAAACATTTTATCTTTACGTTGTTATTTTCTAACTTTATTACCCTTCCAATAAAAAATTGCTCTTCGCAGTATATAGCATAATAATATTCTAATTTAATGTCAATATAATTGAGTATATGTTCAGATGTTTCACAACTGATTCATCTTGTGATGTTGAAATGTCTCCATCTAAAGATCTCTTTTTTGATAAATATATATTCTTTGTATTCTTCTTTGCTTTAGCTTCCTGGATTTTCTGCAATCTTTTCTTTGATCTTTTTGTAATTTTTTCTGTTTTTTTTTTGGCATAGTATTTCTTCCACTCTTTAGATGTCACAACTGATGGCACTTTAACAAGATTTCTTTTGGCTTTCGTAATTGAAACCGTCGATGTTAGCCATCGGAGACTCTGTACTAGAAGCGCCTGCTCACAGTTAACCTGTTTGATGAGCACTGAGGGTATTTTTTTTCGAGATTTATTGCACTACATTGGTTTTTTCTGACAAATTTTCAGCTTTCTCTAGTTCTTTTGAAGTATTTGGTCCTGCTAAATTTATAATTGACAAATTTTCAGATTTGTCTGCTTCTTCCGTTTCTTCACACTCTTTCTTTAATTTTCACCAAACCTTGAATAATTCAGTAAACCCAACTTCCCCATTCTCTTTCTTATGTTTGCCTAAACTCTATTAGAGCATCTTCAGCTATGTGCATTTCTAAAGCTTCCAAACATTTTTTGACTTCTTGAGGGTTTTGTTGAAGTTTTTTCCTTTGATCATCTTTGATAATATTAGATTGTTTTAAACATTTTAAAAAATCCACTTCATCTGATGACCATGGTCATAAGCCACATCTTAAAACCATTCTTTGCAGATTCTGGAGTAACTTTTTGAAACACTTCTCGAAAAAGAATAGGAAAGTTGACTTGTGATACGGGTTTCCTGTCAATGATTAAATTTTCATTCATGTACGACTTTTCGCCAAGAGGTTTTCATCGGCTTAAATATACGTAGGTCACATGGATAGAGTATATGAGTTGAATTTGGATAAAGAGCACACTCTCCTCCTGGAACAATGACTTTTCCGCTTTTAGGTCATATCTGGAAAGCGGATTCATCGCAGTTAAATATTCTATTTGGAACTTCGAGAACGTCAAAAACATTTTCATGTTTCAATTTCCTCTGTAACAACAGCTCAGTTTCTACTTAATTGCTCTGGGGTTCTTTTGGATAGTGCTTCTTGTAAACCATTTTTTACTAGATTTATTGTTATTAAAAGGATTATCTCTTCCGCTGTTTAACATAGTTTTTTTTACCGTTGTCGGAACATTATCTTCAACTAGATGAAACCCCATATGGAAAGAATTCAGTCAACTAAGAGTTTGTCTTCCTCGGTGGTTAGAATGGTAGAGGGACCCATTTTTCTTTTTTCTGGTGTTTTCCTATTTACTTTATTGCCAAGGTTCCTCCTTGGAACGCCAAATTTTTTCGCAGCTGATTTAATTGAATTTCCATGACGAACTTCAGCAATTCCATTGTTCATTGCCTGCGAGGCATAGTGAAAAAATGTTTTTTTTCCTGGTGGCTGAGCCACTTTTCGTAAAGAAAAATACCAATAATTGCCATACCCATAACCTACCCACCCCCTGACAACTATTGGTTTTATGAATAATATCGCCACGCTGCTCTTTCTGCAGTAAATGCGTATGGTTTGCTTTGTCAGAAGCTATTTTAAACAAACTTTTTTAAAATATCTTTCAAACCCAATAGTTGCCACAGTGGGGCAATTACTGGAAATTTAAAACATATAAACGCTGTTTTAGCAAAAACTAATTATATAACCATAAAATATAGACCTCTGATACCATGCAAATCATAAATAAAATTTATTATATTATTATTAAAAGGTAAAATTTAGCAATACAAGCAGACGCTTACCTTAACTAATCAATTTAGCCAGAGCACATAACCTAAAAGTGACACAGTAGCGACATCTTTTAGACAACTTTTTAATGAGATATATATTTCTAATGGACAAATAAGAAATGGTACATGAGGAAATATTTTAAATAGTGGGCTTATTTTTTAATCAATTTAGGAAAAAGTGTCAATTACTGATACAGTGGCGACTGTACATATTTTAGTATTAAAAATTTCAAATTTTGAAATGCTGTATGCCGTACAACTTAAAGCAAAACGGATTGCGCATTCCAATCTTAGTTTTTATGGTCTTTCTCATGGTATATATTTTGGGCGTTAGCAAAAGTTGCTTAGTCATTTTATTTTTTTGTATAACTTTTTTAGATTTAAACTTAAGGAAGTGAGCCAATAACAAATTATAGTATTATTTGGCGAGTGTTTTTATGACATTACATGAAGTATAATATGTTCTCGTTAAAAAAATTATGGTCCTAAGTTGCATTTTTTTAATGGAACATCAGGTATATTTTTTGTCCGTCGGATAACCCTTATTCTGTTTCTAGGAATGTAGCATAATTCTGCGAAGATTGTACACTTGATATGGGAATTTTTTAAAAACACGTGGGAAATAATCAGGGAAATTGCCCAAAAATTATCGCTAATTTCCATTGTACATATTGTATCAGTATTGTAATACATTTTTTGCCCCAAAAATCAGTTGTAATTGCAATGTACTTTAGTTAGAAAAATTTGACCATATTTAATAAACTCGATTTTTATAAATAACATTTCATTAATACTAACTTTTCAACGTTAATTTCGACCTTAGATATATGTATGCAGCGGTAGGAATATACAGCTTGTCAAATCTTTCAACAAATGACGTTTATTACAATCCATTACCGTTGTACCACAGTGCGGGAGGAATGTTGGCAATAGGACAAGGCGTGATTTTTGGCCTAACTGTTGCTTTAAGGAAGAAGTTTTCTGCATCAAATTACTGGAACGACTGTCAAAAATATAACTGCACCGTAAGTATTTATATTTATTTACGTATCAAAGGTCGTAAATGATGTCCAATTTAACATATTTAATAAAACATTGATGAGAAATGAATGTTTGTGTTGTATACCTGTTTGTTGCTTATCGATATAGACATAAAAGTGAAAATACAAAAGTGCTTAGACTCTAGTTTTAGCCAAGAATATAAACGTCGAACCATAAAAATAAATACCGTTATGCCAAAGAATTGGAAACATTTATTAAATGGCGTCCAAAAAATAAAATAAATAATTTCGGGAAAGAAGGGGTAATTCTAGTATATTTTTCCCAAATTTCAAAAAATTTAACGTTATGATCTCGGCCATAACGTGTTAATGTTAAAATCTATACTAAAACTAAAACACAATTTTGATATAAGCAAATAATATAAAGTGATAGCCTTTATCGAGAAAAATAGTATTGGTTTTCACATAAAAAAAATCCAGAACTAGATATAGAGCAATTTGTGAATGAGACTTCTCATGAAGTATACCTTAAAATCACAATAATTGGGGTGGCAGGCGCCTGCCGCCGTGAAGAATTAACTTATTTGACTATAGATGATGTTATAGACAAGAAATCCCTATTGCATATTACAATTTCTGATAATTAAACCCATCAACGAAGAAAGCTTATCGTAAACGGAGAACGAAATGTAAATTAAATAAAATGCATATGAATTAACGCTCCAGAAAAGATGTTAAGATGCCCACGGACGTGGCTGTATCCCGAGCTCTACACTGGGTATTGAGAAAGGTTTACACGTATCCATTAGCTGGTGCCAGTCTCACTGGTACGCCGGCTCTTGGCCGGCGTAGCACTGCACCACGTCGTTTACACGTATCCAGTAGCTGGTGCCAGTCTCACTAGTACGCCAGCTCTTGATTGGTTTAGTACTGGACCAAATTGTTTACATGAGTCCAGTCAGTCGTGAGTTTCCACTTGGTTTGTATCACTTAAAAAAACGAATTCGGAAAAAAGCGGCTTTTAAACGTTTCCACCAGCACCAGATCTTGTGGATTTTTCAATTTTATCTAATTCTGCGTAGTATGTACTTATATCTAATACTTTTAATTTTTCATTTTACATCATCAATACCAAGTCCTATATCCATTCTTTCCTGAATTTTTTGTTTGTTTTTATATATGTCACTTCTGATATGCCCAAAAGATTCCTGCTTCCTATAAAGCTGAGCAAACTTTAAAGTTTTGTCTTCACTAAGTTTTTGGGTCATTTTACCAGGAAAATATAATAATTTAATATTAAGGAAGTGTCGCGGGTGGAAGCGGGGGTTAGGGGTGTCGCGGGTGGAAGCATGAATAGACAGGCTTTGTATTCGGTCCAGCGCTGGCCGACAACGCTGATTGGCACGAAAAAGTGTTTACACCATGCCAGTACTGGCGTAAGAGTGACATTAGCGCCAGCTACTGGATACGTGTAAATCTTCCTTTGTTTTAGACAGTCTCCAGCCATTCTGCCAATAGGTTGTGAAGTAGATATCAAAAAATCTTAAACACCATGACTACTACTTCCAGATCGCAGCAACCTGCAGTAACTAACCTCCAAAACCAGGCTACTTCTTCCAAATCGCAGCAACCAGCAATAATTGACCTTCAATTACCTCATGTTGGACCATAGATTTTTGCTTATATGTTTATGTGTTGAACATACACAATACATAAATAATACCAGTTAAAATATAACTTTAACGAAAGCAAGTAACTGTTATTTTACCATTAAAATTGCTAATAACAAATAAAAAGTTTGAATTTTGTTATGAATTTTCACTTTGACGCTTATGCTGAAATAAATTATTTAAAATAACTACCAAAAGTCCAAAACTAGTTAACTTTCTCCACACTCGATCGTGAAAGTTCAAGAATATATATATTTGGGCCAAATTGTAAAGCTTAATTCAAATAAATCAAACAGTGGAAATAAACTTAGTCTTGGCAACCTTCGTTAAGCTGTCTTATATAATGAAAAAGAAAAACTGTTTCTAATATCTTAAGAGCAAAGTATTTAATCAGTGTATACTCCCTGTCTTTTCGTACGGATGACGAAGATGACTCAGCTCTTGCAAAGGCAAACATTTATGCAATAGTCATAGTACAAATATCCAGTCATCCTAACGGACAGAAAAAGAAATGGAAAGAAGCAAAACCGAGATAAAAGACCAAACACAGGTAGCAACAATTAAATGGAATTTTGCCGGACACAACTGCAGGTAAACTGATGAAAGATGGAATAAACATAGTATAGTTTATTGGAGGCGTTGAGAAAACAAAAGAGAAAGAGGAAGATCCTAAATGAGATGTGCGGATAATCTAAGGAAACATGCTGGAGTCAACTTAATGAATGTAGCAGAGAATAGAAAGCAATGGAAGAGAAAAGGGGAGGCCTATGTCCAATGGTGGATTGAATAAAGCAGTGTAGATTATACAAAATCTCTAAACAAACAAAATAATATAAATTGATATCCTACATTGCACTTTTCATACTCTCTTGTAATAAACAAGTTTGACCATTTTTTCTCTTTAAATTTGTAAACCGGTAAACTGAAATTTTGGACCACCCTGTATTAAAACCTTAGTAAAAACCTAAAATATTAACATTGAAATGTGATGTTTTAAGGTGGCGAATTATATCGGTGAGATATGCAGATATCTTCTTGCAGTTCATAAACCCGATACAAAGATCCAACATTCAGTTAAAAAAATGCTTGGAAATGGTTTGCGGCCTCAAATATGGAATAAATTCATAGAGACCTTCCACATTGAGAACGTATATGAATTTTATGGTTCAACAGAAGGAAACTCTAATTTAAGTAAGTACTGTGTCATCACTATTAATATATTATTACAAACAGCCTATCAATTAAATGCTAATTTCTAAAGATGTTTAGTACACCGTGGCAAATTTGAACAACGTCTTGCCTGCGACTGCATCTGAACAGCTGGCCTTTAATTTCCTCTTGTGTAGATCAAACAAATCTAGGGCACTGATCAGGTTGAAAATTCTCCTTTTAATTTTCCTAGGTTTTAAGAACTTCCAAAAATGCATGTCATGAAAAGTCAATGTTCAGTGCAATAGTTTTGCCAGCTCACTAAATACCTAAATATTTAACAAATATTTAAAACACCTTTATATAACGATCTAATATATAAACATTTCGTAGAGAAATCAGTTTTGATTAATCGATTTTAATAATTTCTGTCATCTTTAAACATAAAGAACTTGACCCGGTCTAAATTTCATTTATTAAAAAATGTTTAACATTTACATATTTCCTTTTATAAGATACTCTTTGTAAGCAAATCTCCGTTGAGGCCATGAGTTTCCACTATCTCCGCAAATATTTTTATGGAAGCACTCGAGAAAACTGCTCTCTAATCCTTTACAACCTAAATGTTGGTTTAGACAACATGTCAATGATAATTTTATACGTTGGGCATGCACTTAGAGAAGAAAATATGTTTAGATCGTCTAAGCTAACATTATTCTAATATAAAATCTACTAGAAACTCTATTAGATGGTACCATTCTTTTCCTTAATCTATTAGTATTAAACAAGGGTCTTCAACCTTATTTAGTGCAAGGGCCAAAAATCGATTTCACATCATTCGAAGGGCCACAATGGTCCACGTCACTTTACCACCATATAATATTAATAAAAAACACATAATTTTAAAGTGTGATAATCTTTATTGGTTAAAAAGTTCAATCAGTCAATGCCATTTTTGACATTGTTTATTTTTGACAAGTGTGTCGATATTTGGTTTTATTTCAGATGTGCGTCGGTAACTCTCGATCTTGTTTTAGACTTCACATTCTTCATACGAGAAAGTATATGTGCTCTTACACAGAGACATCATTTTCTGGGCATGTTTTCGGATTTCAGGAAACGAGTTTTGATCGGCATATTTTGAATACAAATCAAGAAGACCCATGTGGATCTTGTCTTTCAGTTCCGAATTATACTGCAACTCGATAAGGTCTATCTGACAATTTTCTGGCATGTCTTCAATGGATACACTGAATGGTCGGGCAAAGAGATTGATGTAATTTTCATTATCTCTGAAGTCAGAACCCTTTTTTGAGTAAATCTAGTGCGACATATTTATCCACATCTGTACATCTGCAACTCTTCAGTTTAGGAAAATGCGTAAACTCTTTTTTCAACAAATGAATTTTCAGTAAATCCAGTTTACACTCAAATGCCTTCACAGTGTCAAGTAGATTGTTGATGAGATTTTCTTTTCCTGGTAGTTTGGTGTCATTGAGGTTCAGCGTGATGTCCGTGAGAAATCCAAAGTCGCGCAGCCCGTCGGGGTCACTAAATTGAGCAACTGGTTTCCCTTAGGTTTCCATCAAGGAGGCGATTTCCTTTGCGAGTTCAAAAACGCGATTTAGCATTTTTCTTCTGCTCAGCCAGCGAACATCAGAAGAATATGTCCCATCACCATACTCGGCATTAATTTCGTGCAAATAATTTGGAATTCTCTGTGGTTAAGGCCGCGTGATTTAATAAAGTTCACAGTTTTTTGCGACCACTTTCATCACTTCATCAATATTTGTGGACTTTGCACACAGATTTTGTTGATGAACGATACAATGGGAATGCATCAAAGGAAGATCTTTCTGCTGTTTTTTCATCAAACCCACGAGCCCTTCATTTTTTCCTACTATGGATGGTGCACCGTCTGCAGAAAGGTTTGTCAATTCTAAATTATATCGTCTCAGTACTGTCATCAAACACTTGTAAATATCACATCCTTTTTAGTTCCTTTAATCGGAAAAAGGCTAGCCATCTCTTCAGTGATTTTAATAATATTATCAATGCCCAGAATAAATATAGCTAATTGAGCGGTATCGGTTATATCTGTGCTTTCGTCAAGCGCAACAGAATAGTATAGGAACTTCGATGCACGTTCTTTTAGTGAGTTTTCAATGTCTGCCGCTAACTTTTCGTTTCTTCTGGCGACAGTAACACCAGACCAACTAACTTTAGAAAAAAGTTGTTTTTGAGACGTGCACAATACTTCAGCGGCGGCCTCTATATATTCCTTGATAAATTCACCATCAGTAAAAGATTTTGATTTCACTCATTCACGCTTGCTTCATTTTCAATGTTCTGCTTTTGAAAACTATCTTACTGACTCTTTAGAGCTCTTACTTTATCTTTTCTTCACTAATTTTTCGTTTTTTACTCGAAGTAGAAGCCATTTTTAATGTCAAGGTAGAAGAAACGAGTTTAATTCTCTGATAAAAATGTCCACGACAAAACTAAACTTGCGCGACTGCACGCTACAATATAGTATTCGCCTTATACGCGTTTAAACACACTATACTCAACAACTATACTTGTCGCACAGATAGCAACTTCACTTCATTAGAACTGACCGCTGCCATGTCATGCCGGCTTTATATAGACCGAGCGCATCAACTTTGATTCTCTCGAGATTTTGAGCAGCTACGAGACTAGACTAGTAGGTCCCTTTAGTAGTGATAATTTCTGGCATCATTAGAAAGATTCAATAGACATGCAACGCCATCTAATGGCCTTGTGGGTAGTCGTAATCGCGAGTTCACAGAGTGGATATCTTCTAACTAACTAGGTGGCGCTAGCGTTCTCGGATTGTCATTCGCGGGTGCGGCGCGATACTATATTTTCTTTAGCCTCTGGGAACCGCAAGAAATTAGAAGGCGGGCCGCGGGTTTAAGACCCTTGGTATAAAATAAAGAAAACGGTACCCTATATTTAGTCTATTTATCGGAGGTCGACACATGCGAATATATATATAAATTTTAGCTCTCATCATCACCCATGTCAGAAGCAATCTGCATTCAATTCATTAGTTTTTCGGGCTCTTTCAATATATCTATGATGCAAATTTAATTCATAGTGAAAGAGGGAAACTGAGTTAAGCTTTAGAATTAGACGCACTGAAAATATTAGGTGTTCAGTGTATATATGTAAAACGGGAAGGTTTGTAGCTACTAAACTTATAGAACATAAAAGTAAAAAATAAATCAATCCGCTATAGCTGAACACCACCACCCACCACCCAAGACATATGATTAATATAAAGGATACTAAAGTTCTTAAATCAGTCTCGAGATAATATAAAAGGAAACTCGTTGGTGTGCACAGTTCGAGTATAAATATCTGAATATAGGAGCCCATCCAGTGTACTGATCTCGTACAGTAAAGATCGCTGAAGATGCATTATACAATACCAGGCAAAACGTCAGAACGTAATTTCAATTTCATATGACCTGAACTCAAGTACTATGATTTCTTAAACCACTTTACATAATAACAACACAGAGAGCATAAACGTAAACAATTTTATTTCAAAAGTACAATAGCATACACTGGAACAAATGGATAAAAATAGACACTTCAACACTCAGTTGCTCGTTGCACCACCACCCAGCTCAACATTTTCTGTGATGAAAACTCCAATAGCCCAATAAAACCAAAACTTTGCAAAAATTCGGATCAAGTTGGATTTTTGTGAAGACCTTTTGTTTAATAGAAAAAGGTGTAATTTATTTTATTTTATTTCAAATATCATTTCTCGTTTATTGGACATATAATCGGCTACCAATCAACTGGAGCACTATCTCGTTTCGGTCGATTTCAGACGATACTGCATATATCTCCTATTGGGGTTTCTTCGATGAAGCCTAGAAACTAATTGTATACTATAAGAAATCTAGAAGAAATCAAAGTCTTGGAACCAGATCTTAACTGTCAAAAGGTAGATAGAGCAACATGATCCAATGATACACTTTCTTTAGTTTTTCTATAATTTCATAAAGTCCTTTGATGTAATTTTTCTTTTTAATATTAACTATTTCTCTACAGCTTTATGTTGAGGTTTAAACATATCTTAAAATCAAAATACAAGAGTTCTAACCACACTACACCACAACTTGTTACGTTCTGGACGCGCGTTTCGCTAACTGTTGTTAGCATCATCAGTAGATGATATAAACTAAAGTAACTTATCATAACCGAGACTATTTATAGGTAAATGTGGTCACACTTGGTTGCGCCCTACTGCACCGTTGTCAAGTAAACAATAGACGGGACTATAGGGAATAGGCCCTCTGTCTTTATTTAGTGCTTTCTTACCACATTTAACTATTTCTATACTCTCAAATGCATCCAATAATCTATTATTAGATACATTTTTAATCAACTTAAGATTATTTATTCCTATTTGGTGATTGTTTTCTAAACCATGTTGGGCAACGCTTGACTTTTCTGTTCTTCCGTATCTTAAATGTGCCATGTGTTCTTTGAAACGAATGTTTTTGGACCGTTTAGTTTGCCCAACATATTTTAGATCGCAGTCATTACAGCTAATTTCATAGATGCCACTCCTCTTCTTCAAATCGACTTTGTCTTTAGGGTTTCCAAGGAGATTTTTCAAACTGTTCTCCGTTTTGTAGGCTACTCTAAAACCTACGTTTTTAAATACTTTTTCTAGACCTCTTGTATATCTGGGATCATATGGGATTACTATGAACTTATTGGGAGCCTCAGGTGCTTGAAGAGTAGTGGCATCTTTTAACATTTTCTTATGTCTATTTACTAATTTATGTACAAAATTACCATTATATCCATTACTTTTAGCTATATTTTTAATCCGATTCATTTCATTGTTAAAACATTCTTTATTTAATGGAAAATTGACTAATCTGTGAATTAAGAAATGAAATGCTGTCATTTTTTGTTGACGGCAATGAAATGAGTAGGATGTCATATACCTATCAGTATTAGCAAATTTCCTATAAATATCAAATTCTAATTTGTCGTTATTTCTAATAACTCACGTGTCGAGAAAAGGTAATTGCCCATTGTTCTCCTTTTCGTACGTAAAATTAATAGAAGGATATTTATTGTTTAATGTTTCTAAGAAAGTGTCCAAATTTTCTGTTTTAGTATCAAAAATGGCTAATATATCGTCTACGTATCTATACCACACCCTTGGAAAATATATATAAATTTTTCAACTGAGTTTCTAATCTACCCATAAACAAATTTGCAAGGAACGGAGATAAGCAATTGCCCATCGCAGTTCCCTCAAGTTGTTTATAATATTTATTGTTGAAATGAAAAAAATTTTGATTCATACATAATTTTGTAAGAAGTAAATATTCATCAATAATTTCTTTCTTCAAATTATTGATTTCAAGCAGTTCCTTTAGGTACTCTAAAGCTAGTGGTATAGGTACACTAGGAAACAATCAGCTTACATTAAAAGATATTAAAATTTCACCTTCTTTTAAATGAACATTCTTAATTTTATCTAAGAATTCTAACGTTATTGTACGAGATATTTAATCTGCTGAATTCTTCTACTAACCATTTTGAAATATTGTACGTTGGTGATCCAACAGATGAAACAATAGGTCTCATGGACTTCCCAAGTTTATGGATTTTGGGAAGGCAATACAGTTTAGATAACTGTGAGTTACTATGTGTTATATGTTATATGTTGTAATAAAGAACGTTTTAACAATGAAATGAATCGGATTAAAAATATAGCTAAAAGTGATGTATGTAATGGTAATTTTGTACATAAATTAGTAAATAGACATAAGCATGAGAAAATGTTAAAAGATGCCACTACTCTTCAAGCACCTGAGGCTCCCAATAAGTTCACAGTAATCCCATATGATCCCAGATATACGAGAGGTCTAGAAAAAGTATTTAAAAACGTAGATTTTAGAGTGGCCTACAAAACGGAGAACAGTTTGAAAAATCTCCTTGGAAACCCTAAAGACAAAGTCGACTTGAAGGAGAGGAGTGGCATTTATGAAATTAGCTGTAATGACTGCGATCTAAAATATGTTGGACATATAATCGGCTCCATAAACATTCGTTTTAAAGAACACATGGCACATTATAAAAAATTGAAGAACAGAAAAGTCAAGCGTTGCCCAACATGCTTTAGAAAACAATCACCAAATAAGAATAAATAATCTTAAGTTGATTAAAAATGTATCTAATAATAGATTATTGGATGCATTTGAGAGTATAAAAATAGCTAAATGTGGTAAGAAAGCACTAAATAAAGACAGAGGGCCTATTCCCTATAGTCCCCTCTATTGTTTACTTGACAACGGTGCAGTCGGGCGGAACCAAGTGTGACCACATTTGCCTATAAATAGTCTCGGTTAGGATAAGTTACTTTAGTTTATATCATCTGCTGATGATGCTAACTTGGTTAGCGAAACGCGCGTCCAGAACATAACAGGTTGTGGTGTAGTGTGGTTAGAACTCTTGTATTTTGATCTAACGTCCACCATAGGTTCCAGTGTTAGAACATAACTTAAAATGTACCACAATTTTACCAGTTTGTCTCTATATCACACTTAATCCTTGCACAAAATTTGAAATTAATCTAATGAATTTTGTTTTGCTATTTTATATCCATACCAAAATGTTACTAGTTGATTCCTATGTAACATTTGATTTTTGTGCAAAACAAAACAAAACATATACATATTTCATTTCAACTCGGAGTTCTACCTTATATAGTCCTAAGGATGACCTTATATAGGTCAAAAAGTTGACTTCTAGAGATTTTTTATTGACTATTTCCAACCAACCCTCCCGGGTGAAATATATTATTTATATAATGTGTTTAAAGTTACCGTGTTATGTGACTGTAGTGAAAGTCGTTATGAGTGAACTTCTCGATAAAGAGCAATTTATCGATTTTTTATGAAGTATCCCCGGTATTCCTAGTCCACATGTATACATAATAAACAATTTTTGCATATTATTAAACGAGTAGTAGGTGATTTTTACTAGATGTGAGCGATATCATCTTTAATACCAAGGTTACCTAAAAAGGGTTTATATTAGATATGATGTACTAAACGTTCTAATTGCTAGATTGGTCGCAAAAGCTGGTATATACCTCAGACTAATTTGGTTTGCATATCTTCCATTATTATATTTTTCATTATTTTAGTTAATATTGACAACACACCAGGAGCAGTAGGATTTGTACCCAGATATGCAGATTTTGTGTATCCCGTAATTCTTATTCGTTGCGATGAGAATACAGGAGAACCAATTAGAAATGAAAAAGGTGAGTTAGAGTCTTTATGTATTAATGTAATTATTTCTAAAAATGAATTTGTTTCTTTAAAAGTGTCTTTTAAGCTTGATAAAGACTGTTTAAGAGTAAGCTCTTCGAAGAACTGTAATTACAAAAAATATTCAAGGGGTAAATTAATTTATATCCGAAAATCGAAGTGATTTCACTCAAAATTAAGACAAAAATTCATCTAAATAGGGGTCTGCAAACGCTGAATATTTTGACTTTTTGTTTTTTCTCATCCCTAAGTTTGCTTTTTTCAATTTCTTCTTAAATTATTATTTTAAAATATAGCAAGGTTAATAGTGACAGTACAACGCCCTTTCAATAGCAACTTTGGCTAAGAAACACATTTTTTAGTTATGAGCATTGGCATGTATAAACACAAATAGTAGTTTAAGCAATAATCTAAAACATGAAGGGCGTTTTTGTGTGGGCTTAACCATCCACTAAGCAAGTTAAATAATTATAAATAATTTGACATTATAAAAAAATCTAAAATCAGTTTAAGTAATTTCCGTTGCTTTGTAGGACTCTGCAATCGTTGTGCACCGAATGAAGCCGGTATTCTGGTGGGCAAAGTCAATCAAAAACAAGCGCATACCGAATTTGCCGGGTACGCTGATCAAAAGGCCACTCAAAAGAAACTGCTAAAAGATGTTTTTAAGAAAGGAGATGTTTATTTCAATTCCGGCGATGTACTTGTACAGGATGAATTAGGGTATTATTATTTTAAAGACAGGACTGGTGATACTTTTAGGTAAGTAATATATCAAAAATAAGTAAAGGCTTTTTACATTTCATTTAATTACATTCGAAACAAAATTAGTTGTGTTTTAATTGTATAAGGCGTTTATCATTAAACGAAAAGTTAGCACAAAACCTTGAATTTTTCCGAAAGATGGGTTTTTACATTGTGTGTTGGTACCTGTAAGAAAAGTTTGCTAGAATTGTAAAATATCAACCAGGTACCGATTAAATATTAACTTAACCTCCTTACCCACGTATTTTGCTATATCTTTGTTAGTAAAGGGTGTTTTTTTAGAGGCAGAGAACTTTAAATTGAAATAAAACACAAAAAAAATTGTTTTTAATATCAATAAATTGTTTTTATTTTAATGATAATTTTATGGCATTTAACATTTGAATATGATGTCGGGCATGTGACCGCCGCGACTGGCGCGTACATGGCGTAATCTGGAGGTCCAATTTTCACATACTCTCCGCAGTACAGCAGGCTGTATCTCGGCAATCACCCGTCGAATGTTGGCTTCCAAATGCTCAACTGTTTCTAGTTTACCAGCGTAGACATGCGACTTTACATATCTCCAAAGAAAGTAATCTAATGACGTCATGAACGAGGTGGCCAGTTAACAGGTCTATTTCGAGAAATTAAGCGTTGGTCAAATGTATCTTGCAGTAAATTAATTGTTTCGAGTGCTGTGTGGTATGTGGCGCCGTCTTGCTGAGACCACTTGTCTACAACATTAATGCCTACCAACTTAGGCACGAAAAAGTTAGTAATCGTGTCTCTGTACCGCTCACCATTGACTGTAACATTCTGACCATCAGCATTTTTGAAAACATAAGGACCAATGATTCCACCGGCCCATAAAGCACAGCAAACGGTGAGCTTTTCTGGATATAATGGTATTTCGATAATGGCTTGTGGATTCTCATCGCCCCAAATTCGGCAATTCTGTTTATTTACCTATCCATTTAACCAAGCTTATCACTGAAAAAAATTTTCAAATGAAATTGTGGCTCATTGGCAATGTTTCCTTCTGCCCATTCAGGTAATGTACGCCGCGAACGATGATCGTGTGATTTCAATTCCAGCACAAGTTGAATTTTGTACACACGTAAACCCAGATCTTTACGCAAAATTTTCCATAAAGTGGATGGACACAAGTTTAATTGTTGAGCACGATGACGAACTGACACATTTGAATTATAATCAAACGGTTTTTTAGTTTTCGCTCTATAGTGGAGTGCATTGAGTCGCACTCCATTTGCGTATGACCTTTTTCTAATAATTTGTTTTCAATTGTAATTTTATGTCTTTGTGAGAAATTTAAAAGTGCGTTGGAAAGAATTGCATTTCTGTTTTGTCCCGTACATTATTGTAAAGTTATTTTATAGTAAAGGGCACTAACGTTTGACTTTGGGCTTAATAATACTGATTGTAAATCCATCGTAAAAACTTTTAGATCTGATTGTTTTTTGTCGTTTTCTTTTTCTTTTCTCCCTTCATCCTTTTTTTGCTGATGCTCTTGAACGGTAGTTTCATGAATATTACCAGTTTTTTATCCTACACATATATCACACTCGTCCTTTTTGGGTAAAAAGAGTGCTAAATTGAAATCATCGAAACTATTATTTAAGGTTGCAATTGATGCTGGACTGGATTCGTTCTTTTTGCACCAATAATTTTTATAAAATCGATATAATTCCATTTTTGTTTGCCAATTTCTCTCAAGGTACAATTTCTTTGTAGACCTTCTACAATAATGTGACTCTAGTTTTGGTAAAACATTGAAAAAATTTGAAAATGTTCTTTCTGTTTATTTATTTTTGCTGTTCTAGGATTCACGTTCTCGGAGATATGTACGTCGGCAAGATCATCTTCTCTCATATTAGTTGAAGCATCGTTTGTTCTATTCTTTTCAATCGCCTAATGCCCGATAGTTCGAGGTACAATAGCAATATACAAAACATCGTTTTACAGACTCTCACTTTGGCTGTTGGTTTATCAAGAAAATAAATTCTTTGTCTGTTTTTCGGTTCCTAGTCCTTGAGATACTTTTTTTTCAACTAGCGTCCTTAAGTATATTTGTTTTTCGTTCCACAAAAAATTCCGAAATCTATTAAAAATGTGTGTTCTTTCTTGTTCTGTTATCTCATTGCTTTTTATTACCGTTTTATCATTACATTTACACCTAGGTCCCATCATTCCTGATTTTTAAGAATGTTATAATTCCATTTTTGTTCTTCTTTTTTCTTACCAAAGTATTCTTTTCTTTTCTGTCTTAATTTGTTATTCATATTTTTATTCCATTGGTCTTGTCGTCTTTTTTTATGTATTCTTAAAAGAATTTCTTGGCAATATTCTGGATCACTAGCTGGATCCTGCCGATATTCTATGTCACTTGCTGGGTCTTTTAGGTCCTTGCTGGGTCTCGCCAATATTCTGGATCACTTGCTGGGTCCTGCCGATCTTTCAGGTCATTTTCTGAGCCTGGCTGATCGTCTAGGTCTTGCTGATGTTCTGATGGATCACTTAAGTGGTTATCATGAGGAAACTTTGAACACATTAAATTTAAACTAGCACTTTTTTGGTCGGCTAGATTTAATAACTCCTCATCAATAAGTAAATTGTCTTCAGATATAGGTTCTGACATTATTTGATTCACAAGATTACTGCTATTAGCAAATAACTGACAGGTCCTCATCTCGAGCAGAACTGTCACAAACCGTCGAAAAATTTTCTATGCTTGCATCATTTTTTATTCTTGCTAATGAAAGTATTTAAGACGCAAGGGATTGCGGATAGGGTTCGTTAGAGAAACACCGAAAAAAAATTATCTAGGTAGGCATGAACTAGGTTTTTGGTTTTAAATGCATCCACTCAATCTCCGCATTTTTCTAGATATCAAAGAAAGTTAAATACAATAGTTTCTTTAAATTATACGAATTTGGTTTTAGTGTAGTTGGTAAATATACAGTGTGTTTAATTTTTTTATCAACAAATGGCCCTCTTCTTGCTGATTTATCATAAAACAGGTTTGACATTTTTATCTTTAAAGATACCCGAGAAATTTGATTTGCCTTGACTACACTAGGTTGAAGAAAGTTTTTCGTCTTTCCCTAAAAAAACATTGTCTCTTACGGTAGGGTTTTTGTCAGTTTTCTCATATTAGACCTGATATATTTATAATCGGCAAGAAGTGATCGATTTAATAATCGTATAATATGCAGGGAGGGTGTTGTATTTAAAATATCAAAGTTTAGGCTGATTTCAGAAAAACTAAACACCTTTTATATCGGTAAACAACACTAGAAAAAAGTCAGAAATTTTAAAGAAACTTTATATTTAACTTTTTTGGTATCTATAGACATACGAACGATAATAGGGTGGGGCTCATTTATAACCAAAAACTTAGTATCTAGATTTAATAGTAATAGATTATTTAAAATCTCCGTACATGATGGCAAATATTATTTGCACCGTGGCATTCGGCATTTATAGTGTACGATAGGTACATGTATGCAACTATACACTCAAAAAATACGTAAAATTTGATAATTCTACGCTGACTTAAATTTGTTACTCGATTTCCATGCACAACGTAAATTTTTATTAGTCCGAACGCGTCTTAATTTTAACGTAATCATTACAACATACACCATAGATGCAAAAACGGAATTGCCTATGTACAGGTAAATAGATACGGAAAATTGCTTAACTCCAACATGATAGTTTAAAATCGAATTTACTTATTAAGATAAAACAATCAAAACAATAAATGGATAGTTTTTAGGTTATTCGACTGTTGTCAATACTATTTATCACAAACAAGATCAGAACTTATCTTTAAATGTTGTTTTTTTCCTTTAAATTATGAAGCAAAATGTTTCAGGTATCGCTATTATAACCCTACTGGGAGTTAGGGCAATGGCATATTGTTTTAGAACGACTAGAAGATTGGCTAGTTTCGACTTGTGTTTTGTAGCAGCAAATTTTGACATTTTGGTAGTTTCAATGGACGCAGTTAGTTTTTATTGCCGCAAGCTTAATGTCAATTTGATCCAAAAGTGGAGTTAGGCCATTTGCATCTTAAGCCATCGATATATTCCTGTTAATATTATTAACTATTAAATCGGTTTTGGTAGACTGCGTTAACCTTAACGTTCCTGCGCTAACTTTAGCAAAGAAATATTCGGTGCAGGAGGGAGGCAAACTGAGCGTTTTATGGTATTCCTTCATGTTCATTTTGAAGGAGAGTCTAAGGACAAAGAATCCCTTCCTAAAAGAATGTAAAATAGATAGTGTGCAGCTTGTATACGGAAATCCTCCTTTCCCAGGCTAGTGATACTGTAGAAAAGCTCAAGGTTATCCAGCCATAAGTAGAAACTGTTAACATCTAGGTTGTTTTTGAAAAATTTGTGGTATTTTGAAATAAAATAAAAAACAATTTTGAAAAATGTGACAGAAAAACCTTGTTTATTTTAAATAGCCACCTTACTTTTTATTATATATTTATAATATTTAAAATTATTTATTTATTTCATTTATTTATTTATTTGAGACACAGCGGTCAACCCTATCACATTACTTATTAACTAAGATATAATAAGTAAAATCAAAGGCACACTGTAGGCTTCTTTGTAAATTATAAGATGCAATGTCATCAAATATAATTGTTAGTATAAATTTAATTATCTTATCTCACCAGCGGCCACGTATAACTCGAACAACAGCAAACTGCAACAACGATGGTATCTTCTTCTTAAATATATTTATTTTAACTAGCAGGCGGTTTATTTAAATAAAATATTTGGTTTTTAAAAACAACTTAAAGATCTACTAACAAAAGCAAAAGAAATGAATTACTGTAAAAAAATAATACTTAAAATTAATAACAAAAAAAAGTATTTAAATCTAGAAAATGACGGAAATTACTTAAATTCCTCAAACTTAGTGAAAAACAAAAGAAAAGAAAAATCTTTAAATAAACCATAGATTTAACTCTCGAAAATATGTAAAAGATACTCCTCAAATAAATCATAGAATGACAATAAAATATCTTTGATAATCCCTCAACTTTAATAACCGACTGTATACGTAAAGCCCCATAAACCACCACAAAAGAAGAATTTGATATCAACTCTTCTTTTAGAAATCAGAAAAAAAATCGGCACCTAAATTGACAAGAACTGTCTCTGGTTGGCTGAAATGCAATATGTTGCACCCTGAACCCTTAATTAATAAATACTTCATAGATGTCGCCTAGAGTTCTACTTTATGTATGTAATTGAAAAAATAATTACATTTCCGTCTAAGGATAAAAGTACCTTGTATATAAATGTCTAAAACTTAAATTAACTTACCAGCGTTCTGGCTCGAACAGACCATGGCGAAAAAAAGAAAGGCAAAGAAAAACCCTCTCAACCAATCTTTTCTGAATGCATTCCAAAAAAAATCGTATAATTTTTGAAACGCCCTCTATTATAAAATATTCTATTGTATTTTTAACATAGTAAGTTGACAATTTATTTATTATAATTCAATTAAACCAAATCAAATGTTTCAATTATTATTAGCTTTAACCTAAATAAAGTCTTCCTACGCCACAGGTCATATGGGACCATGAACTCTCGAAAGGGAGGTATAGACGATATTACTTAAGAAGGTTTATCCAGACGTAAATCTGTCTACATAATCTAGCAGATAGCCTTTAAGATAAATGATAGTTATTATTTTGCTTAGATTTTAAAAACTCTCAAAACTAATATTAGATAGCTCTACCTTAACAACTTCTTTGAAATACTCATGTTTAGCATTTGTCATGAGAAAAAGATAAATTAAGAATTTATATTTATGTATTTATGTTTATTTATTTTCAACATTCCCAACCAACTGTATAAGTTCATTACAGGGAATTCTAACAATAATAATATTATAACAAACTAACAATTAAGAATAATATTAAATAACAAAATAAATAATAATTAAAGAACAAAATAAATAATTTTTTATCGATAAAAAATGTTTTTTAACTTCCTTTTTAAATTTTATTAAAGTTTTTATTCTGCGTAAATGTGTTGGTAATTGATTATATATTAATATACCATCATATAATAAAGATTTTTTTGCAAAATTGCTTCGAATATCAGTTGTATTTAATAAATCTGTTTGTCGTGTGTCATGATTATGTATAGTATGTCTTTTTTCTAAATCTATATTGGATAATTTATCGTTTGTGAGTATTGAATGGATGGAAATGCATGTTTTTAAGTTATAAATATGGTTAGTATCTAAATAGCCAAATTTTGTATATAAATTTATTGTTGGTTCTAGGAAAGGAAGTTTATGTATACATTTAATAATTTTATTTTGTAAACAACATAAAGGTTTCAATGTTTTTAAATTAGCAGATCCCTAAACTGAAATCAAATATTGCAATTTTGAATATATTAATGCAAAATAAATATTTTTCATAAATTTTAATGGTATATTACAACGAATTTTGTACAGAATTCTTACTAGAGGAGATATACTTTTTCTAAGGTATTCTATATGATTCCGACAACTTAAATTTTCATCCATGTATAGTCCCAAAAATTGAAGGCATTTACTATAATTAATATTTTGTTGGTTGAATTTAATTGGTTCCATTTGATTAGTTATATGATATTTGCTTATAAACATAAAAGATACTCTGTTCTATTGGTATAGTCTATTCCGTTACACTATTCTCAACTGTTTTCCGATTGCTAGATATATACAAATCAAAATTTGTATTCTTGGAAGGCTGTAAGATCTAAACAATTTAACTTACGATGAAACAATTGAATTTTTCTACTTTAGTTAATGTTAGATTAAACGGAAAATTGATGTAATAAGAGAAATTATGAAAAACTAGGATTACTTTTGCCCTAATTTAGATGGTTTAGGTTTTACACCATCTCAGTATCAATTTCCAGATGGAAATAACGCGAAAACAGTTGAAAAAAGGTAATAAATATGATGTTTTTAGAAATATAAGTCTAAAACTTAATATTTTTTTCGTACTCGGTTTTCAAAAGACCACATATATATGATTTAAAGCAAATATTCCTATAGTAAAAGGCAGTGTTGCATCCTACATATCGACCTATACATAATATAAATAACCTACTGTCTTCCACCAATAACTCTCTCTACAGTTAATAGTACTCTCCACCTCAAATTAGACTAATGCGAAACAGTTATCTTCACAATATCATAAATTATCCGCCAAATTCCCATTAAAATTAGCAACCAGATCCTTTAGTCTTAATATGTTCTTAACCTTATTAGCACCCGTTTGTTATTAGAACCTACACACATAACGTCAGATACATTTCTTAAAAACTAGCTTACCTTATGGAAGCTTAATATTTATTTATTTCTGCTAACTGTCTCAACAAATCCATCAAAAATTATACCTAACCTTGCTGGAATATCGATTTTATTTACCTTTGCTCGGATGAAAATAGTATGGCTTCTTTAACCAAGCATTTGCCGAAAAGATAAACCTTATCTCACATCCACACTTTTAAAGTATAAAAGCCAAAATACATATTACATAACATCAAAATGTTCATGTCATTTAAAATTAATAATAAAGCTATATGGCATTGGATGAATTTTTTGATCTACATAATATATGTCTCAATTTTAGGTGGAAAGGTGAAAATGTTGCCACAAGTGAAGTTGAAGCAGTTATTAGCAATGTAGTTGAATTAAATGACGCAGTAGTCTATGGTGTTCAAGTAAGTAGTAACCTACTGTCCCGTAAATAACACAGTTAAGTCTGAAAAAACACTAAAAATTGCGTTTCATGCACCCATATCAAAACTTTCGTATAGGTGCGTTAAACATGTATATTTCACACCAATATAAATAGCGATTATTGTCATAATATAAACAATCGTTGACATTGTTAACAAAGCCACAAACACATAAATTAGAACTTAAGGAGTAAAATAAAATAATTTGCTTAAAATACTATATATTTAGTATATGATTACATTTATAGTTCTAATTAAATGGTTAATTGCTATGTCTACAATATTTTGGCAGATATTGCCTAAAAAAATTATTTTTGGATTGTTGCATTTTTTTCTAACTTGCGGGGGGGGCAATCCAAACTTTCACTACCTCAAAAGAGCTCTCGAAAAACCACGAGGTGCCGAATGGCTCTGATTCGTGGATTATTATCTAAATTAGAAATTTGGTATTTCTTACGTATATTTATTCAAATGTACTATTTTAGATTCCTGGCACTGAAGGTAGGGCAGGAATGGCAGCAATTGTAAGCCCAGATAACAACCTAGACCTTGCCAAATTGGCGAAAGGTCTAAAATCCAAACTACCAGTCTACGCAATTCCGATGTTTTTAAGAGTAATGGAGACCTTGCCCATGACGGGTACCTTCAAACTGAAGAAAGTGGATTTGCAAAAAGAAGGCTATGACTATAACAGGATAAAAGACCATCGGCTCTATTTTTATGATGCAAAATCGTCAGAATATTTACCCATAACGCAACAAATTTACGAAGATATTGTGAACGGGCGAATGAGGTTGTGATCTGGCAATTTTGAGGAAGATTTTAGTTTTTATTGATTTGACTGTTTTTTATTTATATTATTTAGTTAATAAAAAATATTTGGTATGTTGGTATTCTTTTTAATGTTCTATCAGTATCTGCAGGGTTAGATATTATAACACTAGATACAGGAAATTGACCAAATAACAGTAACTACTTTTTCAAAATTGTAAAATGAAATAATACTTTAAGGAAAGCTGCTTTTTTGATGAGTGATTGTAAACATGACAGCAAGTCATGAAAAATAATACCAGACGATTTTGTGTGATTAAAAGGAGTGTTAGACGTGGTCAAAGTTGCTTTTTTACACGTGTATTATTTTTTATGTAAATTTTAAATGGAATCTACAAACTTTATGGAATACACGAGCTTTAGGTTTTTTTTGACAAAAAAACAAATGACAATTGGAAAAAAAATTGAGTATCGACTTTTATTGTTTTAAACGGAACATCCAGTTTCATTAAACGAGTATCTTCTTACAAACAACCCATACAATTGACAAAAACCCTGCAATAAAAAGCTGTGCGTTAGAATGGGAAACAACCTTCTAACACATCACATAGATGTTCAGTCAAGGCTTTTTTTTCCTGTCAATTTTCTCGATTGTCTTTAAAGATAATATATCAAACCTTGTAGGTTTATAATCGGTAAGAACAGGCACATTTAATGAAATTATATTAAACAGGGTATTCCATTTATAAAGTAACAAGTTTGATGCTCATTTTTTACTTTCTATATGTCATTTGTTTAGTTTTATACCAAATCCTGGCGGTTCAGATAAAGGTCTTCAACTTTTGTATTCAACATTTTTTTGTATCTTTTAAAATAAAGTTCAAAATATTTTAGAGGATATTGAGTGTTTAAAAATACGACGTACCTTTTTAACCTTAAAGGTAATTCTGTGCATATCATATGGCAAAGGTGTTACTGATGGAAGGGGTGGGGGGTGAAGAGAAGGGATTAAAGTAGAACTTGTGATAAATTGTTTTGCAAAATGTTCAGCTTTTGCTTTAAAAGTGACGATTTCATCACTAGAAGTTAGGGGTGGAAAAGAACTTTTGGCCGAAGTTTTGATTAACATTTTTGGCAAACGACCGAAAGCATTGCCTCCCATTTTGTCCAGAAAGAACTTTTCTTTTTATGCTTGTGTTGAAGCTATTTTTGGAGTCGAGAATATGCGATTGTAATGATTTGGTATCTTGTTTTTAGCCTGTAAATTTTCTGAAGGTTCTAAAGGAAATTTTTATAAGTAAGAATTTTCTCCAGTCTAGCATTATCGCAGGTTTTTAAAAACCGGGTTTATTGTTGGGATGTTTTGAAGTCTTAATAGAATGTGGTATATAGGTTTCTATACCTAATTGGATTACATCCCAGATTTGTGAACAAATTCAGAAAAAATCGTTGGTAGAGACATAAACAGAAACCCTGTACATAACTCATTCAATGTACCGTCGAGTTTTATGTCTGATAAAGGTTATGTTTCACTATTTTTTCTGCTAAGTATTTGTTTATATTAAAAAGTTCATCATCAAACCAATACAACTTTGATCAAGTCTGGCTCACGCTTTGTTCTAATTAAAATATCTGCATTATTTTTCATCACTTATGTTATATTAATAATCGCCTCTCAAAATATCATCCGCGTTTATAAATAGCCTAACTTTTTTGCAATTTAGATATACATATATAAACTGCCAGACGATGGTTTCTATCTAGGTCGGGGTTCACATTTTCTAATTCTAGAAAATTTTACTATTTATTGGTGAGTAAAAAAATGTTTACTAGCTCTTAGACAGTGGCGTTACAAAAGGGCCCGCAGGGTCCGCGTTGCGGGGGCGCCCGGAGGTCCAGAGAACCTCGACTTCCAGTAATAAATAATATACTGAATTCTATAGCGGCAGAAGTTGCTTATACCCTATAATTTTCCAAAATTAAATATATTTTGTCGTATTTATTTTTGTTACTCCTGATTTTCTACTTTTGTGTTACTTACATATGTTTATTAATTAAAGTTGTGTCTTATGTTCTGTAGTACCCATATAATTATACCGGGTGACAACGAAATTACTGTCCAAGGCGGCATTTTAGAATTGTTAACGACAGATAGATGAAATTTGCTACGTTAATATGGTTGGATTTAGTAAACATACATAGAATGTATAGGGCGACATGAAATTTACTTAGAACTTTTCAGAAAGTCGAAAGTCCAAAAAAAAGCAAAATATATATGGTATCTAAAATAACGAAGTTGAGGTGACTTAGATTAGAAATAGAAATAGAAACCGGTACCAAATTTCACTTGTCAATTGTCTTTATGTTGAATGTGTTCACTGTATTCAACTATATTAACGTAGTATTATATTATTATATCTATAATCCTATCTGAAATGTCACTGTAGACAGCAAGTTTCGTTGTCACCCAGTATAATAATTTTCTTGATGTAGAGTAGTAAAAAAATTGCCGAGGAGCCCCAGAAGGCTTTGGCACGCCACTGCTCTTAGACTAGAAGTATTATAACTGGAAAAAAATAAACTTCCATGTATATTTTTGTTTTAAGGTTTGCCTATCCAGTAATGGCTCAAAACTGATTAAGTACACAGTTTACTTCATATTATACACAAAAATAAACGGTGATACGAGATGAACTAGTAAATAAAAATAAAATTAAGAGAACACGCAACAAGTATTTGCAATTGGCGGTTTTGGACTGGAAAAAAAGCAATTAACGGAAGAACTGGGCTAAATCTTAATTTATCTTAAGTTAATCAAAAATATCATTTTTGTAACGAAAAACTCAATAGATTTTATTTAGGATATATACAGAGTTTTTTTTTAAGATTGATATTTTAAATATTCAGATAATATTATTGGAATACCATATTAAACGCTCGTATCGCTATTTAATCTAGCAGCTAGCGTGCAGTAATATTTGAAGCAGTGTTGTCAGTAGTGTGATTTAGTTCTATTTATTTTATTCTATTATTTTACTTCGTATTTCAAGACTATACGAAATTTTAAAAAGATAAATGGTATTGCTAATGATAGTCCGGAGGTTGTTGCGCACAGACAAATGTCGATTCTATCGGAAAATGGCAACGTTGGAATCCTTTTGGAAATGGAATTTTCCATTTATTGGATCGTCTTTTCGGAGTATAATGCCTCTGTCAACTGTCTACAAAAAGTAATGAAAAGTCGCTTCATTATTTCTTTAGTTCATTAGTTGTGGACTTAATGCAACCCGAAGTGGTCAATAGCCATAATATAAAAAAATCTCTACTAAATCTCACTAATATAAATTTAGCAGTCACATTTTTTCTTTTTGTATGACCTACCACAATTTTATTGAATCAACAGCGGTGAGGAATCCTAAAAAATAATATTCGGACCCGATACTGTTGATATTCATGTAAATCCCATAAATATAGTTTACTTTGACCCTGGTATATGAAACACATTTCATTTAAATCAATAGACCTTGTTGCACTTGGAGACAATGTTTGTTTGTATTGAAATATTCCCGTAACATAATTTGGCTTGTACGTTTGATAATGGAAAAACATATTAGACCTGTCTTCACTTTAGAATTGGGATATAAAATCTTACCCGGTTTGGTAACCATTGGAAAGTACGATGGTACCCATCCTTGTATGACAGCTGCTACAAATACTGATAAGGTAAGCACAAAGCTTTCTTAGCTATAAAACTTTTATCAGGTTTCTTCTTAGCTACTTTAATAGTAATTATGTTTACTTTAAAACAAATTGTGTCATTCCAAGAAACCGGCACAACAAATGCTACAATAATAAAAAAACTGTAAAATACATTGTGGGCCAAAAAAAAATTTCCACATTTTAAATTTTTTTTTTAATTATAATTATTTAAATTATTATTGAATAAAACTGCTATACAGGACGATGTAAAATATAAGGTTTGTTTAAAACGCTCGCGAAAATATTTATCATATTTTGAGAATAAGAACAAAAACATCTTAAAGCAGCTTTTCTTAAATGTCACAAACATGCGGCAATAATATGTTTTTTTTTATAAGCTAGCTTTGGAAACAATTATAACTTATTAGCAACTTTAAAGCAGGAACAGTTTGAAATATTTTAATTTCTGCGCAAAAACGTAAGTTTCAATAAGAGCCTTATAGGAAAGAAAATATTCCATATATAGTTTATTCCGGTCATCCTGTAAAAAAACAATTATACTTCATTAATTTTCTATATTTTTTTCTATAACCTATATATCTAGGAATATGTGCCTCAGATTTTATTAAAATTTTTAACAAATAAAAAAATTATTAAAACATTAAAACTGTGTATATATCAATCTAAGGAGAGGAATAAGCCTAACGATCTTTACAACATGTTTTTTAGTTTGACGCAAGAATTATAAAGAAAAAAGTTTAATTTTAGAGGTACGTGTTCCATTTCCCTGAGATAGTGATTTTTTCTTTTCTTTTAGGTTTTAATTCACAGTCCTCATCGCAGAAACTCCTCTTCTGTAGGCAAAATTATCTGGTCAGAATCAAATAAGGAAATTGCTATTCTGAATGTGAACCAAACTGTTACCGCTTTAGTAGCAGGGATCTTGATTCCTAATGAAGATAAAGATGTTTTAGTTATTGGTAAGGAAGAAAATAATTCATGTTATTATACTTATTACTGATTTATAACCGCTTTGATATCTGCAACCAATATAAAGTGCGGGACACGAAAGACAAACGGGCAGTCCTTAAAATAAAGGTTCATAGTCTTAAGCAAGCGGAAGAGTAAAATTTGTGTACGCAAATAAATTTTATATTATTTTATTTGTTGTAATAGTTTGCCGCTTCACCTATAACGTGCGCCAGCTAAGCGGCAAGGAAAATTAATCGAGGATTTAGTAAATTTCGCACTGGTCCACTTGTAACTGGGATGTGCCTAGAGTCTCCATGCACTTGCCTCTAAAAGGTTCTAGCTATTTCCAGTGGCGCCTATACATTTCGAGCATTTGTTTTCATTTCTATATAAATGCGTTGCGTTAAATTTGAATTATTATTTCAAAATAGCGATGGCGAGCAAAAGAAGAAAAAAGCGTTATAGAGGCCTGTACTAGAGAAGCTGAAAATAATAATTTGACTATTCCAATTCAAAATCGTACAGAACGCGCTGCAATTTACACTGGTGCTTCGAAAAGCAGTGTAAGGAAAATTCAAAGAGAACATAACGATCGCTCATGTTCTTCGTACGGGTATAAAAAGACCTGATTAAATCGATGGTGATTTTCAAGTACGATCAAATGGAAGGTTTTGTTTAAAGAACAAAATAGATTTTTCCTACGCCAAAACCTTAAATCGATTTTAAAAAAAAATTGCTCATTGAGAGACCAAATATTTTTCACTGGCGGGTGAAATATCTATCAACTGTAAGGCAATATAGGCAAGAAGGATGCAATCTTGTGTATCTAGACGAAACCTGGGTAGATAATAATATGACAGTGAGCAAAGTGAAAGTGTTACAGGTATTGTTCAGGGAATCCACTCTAGTAGTCGCTTTATTATAGTTCATACTGGTTCAGAAGTCGGCTTTGTTCCAGGTGCTGCTTTAATTTTTCGCTCGGGACCAACAACTGGAGACTATCATGGACAGATGAATAGAGATAATTTTGAAAAGTGGTTGCTCGAGAAACTTCTACCTAACATTCCTCCCAAATCAGTCGTGGTAATGGATAATCCGACTTATCATTCTCACGTAGAAGATGAAGTGCCAACTAAATACTCTACAAAAGCTCATATGATATCGTGGCTTAAATCGAACAGTCTTGTACGTGATCCAACATGGAGAAAATATCAATTATATGAAGTAATATCAGCCAAAAAGCCTAGAGAAAAAAAGTATAAAATTGACGGTTTTTTACGTAACCTCGGTCATACACCTTTAAGGCTGCCTCCATACATGTGCGACCTCAACCCTATTGAACTTCCATGGGCAGGAGTAAAAAATATATTCTAGAGCGCAACACCGGTGAACTTTCAATAAAAAATTTAAATAAAATAACATTAGAAACGATTGACCCAATATCGGCTGAAAATTGGAAATCGTATGTTAAACATGTTCGTTCTATTGAAGATAAACACTGGGAAGTAGATGGCAAAATTGAAACGGTTATTGATGATTTAGTTATCACAACTGGGATCTAGTGAATTGATTCCTACATAATACTTGATCTTTGTGCAAAATTTGAGATAAATTGGAAAGCAGTTTTTTAGTAATCATTTTTTTGTGTTTATTTAGGCCGTCATTTTGTTTTGCCATATTGTATTTTTACCAAAATATTACCAGGTAATACCCAAATGACCCTTAAGTTTTGACCTAAATTCAATGGGTAAGTAGTTTTTGAGCTATGCCGCGAACTGACGGACCGACAGACAGAACTATAGAATTGAGAAAACATGTTTTTAGGAAATCTAGGCACCTTGAAACGATAACTGAAAAAAAGTCGGATGGAGATTTTTCCCCGATTACAATTATACTTGATTTTGGTACAACATTTGAGAAAATTGGATAATTGGTTTTTTTAGTAAAAATTTTTTTAACGGATGGTGATCACGATTACTTTTTACAAGGGAAGTAAAGAATGAGTTAATTTTGAAATTAATTAATATAACCATAATGTACAATGTATATTTAAATTTAAATTCAAATAATAGTTTTTATCTTTAGTTTTTTTACTCTTGTATGAAAAAAAATCAAATTATTGACAAATAGGTCTGGTCCTAGACGAAGCAAAAAAGGCTTCAATATGCGGTAATAAACTTACGACAACTTGATTTTTATAGAAAAGAATTTAAGATTTTGAAAGTGGGTGTCTGCCGAACTAGTAAAGTTTTAAACTTCGTTTAAAGAAAGTTGTGAGTATTCTACAGAATGAGCCGTAAGATAAGTGAAGTAGTGACGACGAAACCTCATCATTTTCAGAGGAAGACAACGATTTAGAAGGAATCGAACCATTAGAATCACAGCCGTCAAACTCAAAAATTACTTAGTTTTTTTTCATATATTTTATAAAATTGTTCATAAAGTAGCTGTCAATAAACTGCTTTAAAATAATTAATTTTCTGTTCAATACCGGGTGTCAAAAAATGTCTAATATTGCAATTAATATTTGAAAAATTACAGAACTCATATTTTTCCAAAATTAACACATCAATGTAGTTATAGTAGGGGAGCCAGCACTGATTCCAGTGAACAAATTTATCAAAATTTTAACTTATACACAAAACAAAACAGATTAATATAGATAAAGGTTCACTAAGCATAGTTACATTTCTTAATTATCTGAAGTGCGTATAGTCAAAAGGAGTGACATATTATTTAAAGAACGACGAGACACCACTGGTTTAAAGAGATTTCTTGGCCGACCTTCCTAAATCGATTGACTCCGCCCGGTTTTCTTTCGTGTCCCGCACTTTACTCTCGTTGTCGTTTTGTTTACAAACAAAGAGTTGAGGTGAAAGTGAAGACATATAAAAAAAGGTATATACAAAAATTTTTTTTTTAGGAATGTACATTTTTTAGTATAACTTGCAGTTATACAGGATGTTAAATTTTTTCTGAAATTAATATGAATATTGATTTCTTAAATATAACAACCTATATATTATATGTCCATCAAATAGGTCACGCCTTGCTGATTATAAATTTACGAAATATCCTATACTACATTAAAGGAAATTGATGGAATTTAAAGAAAATTTTATATTTAGCTTTTTTACAATCCATAAAAATATGATAATAATTTGTCAAACATTAAACAGCACCATTATATTAAGAAAATATATTTTTTTTTTGGTTTGAACTAAATTTCACAATTAAACGCCAAAACATTAGGATCCAGTTTTTAGCATTTGCAATTCAATTTATTTTTAAGTGATTTCATATAATGATGTTATAACTACGTTAAAAAAGTTGAAGGCATTACTCTTTATCAAAATTGAGTTACGTAACAATTTCTTAATGCATATACATGCTAAGAAAAATAACATGTTCAGAAGAATTTATCATTTCTTGAAAACACCTTCTATATCAAGAACAAAAAGAATGTATAACGTCTGTGAAAACTGTTTTTTTTTTCTGTATTTAGGCGAAGATTATCTTGGCTAAAAAACAGCAATAAAATATTTCATTTTGGAACCGTTATACTTTAAGAAAATTCTGAGTAAATTACATAGGGTGGTCAATAATACTCTGGATTTCAGATCTGTTGTAGAACTTTGCAGGTATGCCCTCTAGGCCGTAAAAACTGAACCTATAGCCACAAAACGCAACTAAATATCTTAATTTTTGTTGAAAATATTGAAACTCGAGTTTTGTTCAAAAACTTGCATCACTCTGTCGAGGCAGAATAAAGATTTACCTATAGAACTAATAACTTTAGATATGAGACACGGCAGATCAGATATGCTTAAAATTGAACACTCCATTGTTTTTTAATGATCTGTATATTAGGAAGTCTTACTTAAAATACGCAAACTTTTGATTGATTCAAGCAAAATATCTTGCAGGCACAGCGACTAATCTGCTGGTGTATCACGTCCACGACAACAAAGATATTTTCTACCGGGAATGTGAAGATGGTGTCAGATCGGTCGCGATCGGCATGTTTAAAAATTTCCAGTCACCCGTTGTATTGGTTGGTGGAAATTCATCAATACACGGTTACGATCATAAAGGTGACGATGTTTTCTGGGTTGCCATTGGAGATATCGTTACTTCCTTAATATTAATGGACTACAACAAGGATGAAAATAACGAGGTAACTACATGTATTTCCAAGTATACATTTTTAAAAATGCATAAAACCTGACTGCTTGAACTGAATAAGAAAGGTATATATGTGAAAGACATTTTGCCTTTCCCTCAGATATTGTTTAGAATAAATTATTTATAATATTAACTACTCATTTTCTATATCAGACATTTTGGAACATAATTATCTTGATAGTAACTTAATAAACCTAGTGGAAGCTTGACTTACATCTTCTTATTTCTTTTTTCAAAGACCTTTTTATGAGCAAACCTCGGGGGTAGCTATTTATGGGATCTCCTTTATCCCCTGTGGTAGCGAATGTCTTTATGAAAACGGTCCGCTTTTATACCCGACTTGTGCTCGCCGAACCATGGTAAGATCGATTTTCACGTCTGATGTAAACTTAACCCGTATTTCTATTGAATGTTTTTGTATGTTTAAAAACTTCAATATATTCTCTAATTTTTCGTTTATAAAATCCTGGAAGAGATGCTAGAATCTTGGTGTCTTTTACATTTATAATATAGTCAGTCGTATGCTGGTGTTCAGCTACAACAGATTGAACAATTGAACACACACACACACACATATATATATATATATATATATATATATATATATATATATATATATATATATATTTATATATATATATATATATATATATATATATATATATATATATATATATATATATATATATATATATATATATATATATATATATATATATATATATATATATATATATATAATAAACATATTACCCTCGTTTGCATCAGCAGTCGGGTAAAAATATATGATCCTTCGAATTATGGAAAAACAAACATGCTACTTGTATTTACAATAGTACATATATCCGAACTGTTTAACGATAAATTTTAAATAAGCACCTTATTCTAGTTAATTGTGAGCTCGGAAGACTACAATATTAGAGTTCTACAAGGCGATCAAATTATAGCTGAACATAATGAAACCGAGGTTGTATCTGGTTTAATTTCTTTACCGGAACAAAAATTTGGATATTCCGTTTCAAACGGCACTGTCGGTGTGTATGAAAAAAATTCACGGCTCTGGAGAGTAAAGGTAAAGCTATTTTTTATTTCCTTCACGTAACCAAACGGGTTTAATAAACGGAGAGAATTTGTTCAGCAGAAACATAACCTACAATCTACCTTATATAATAATATTCCTGGGGTGCTTTATTTGAAATATCGTGCCTAGGCAGTTGCCATGGTTTCGCCGACTAACGTGTCAACAATGTGATGTGGATATGTGTTATGTCAGTTATAAAGTTCAGGGTCATAGATACTGCACTGCTGAAGTATTTTGGCTGGTATTCAAATAAAGCTCCCCTGGTGTATTTTATTTTTAGAGATATCTTTATCTGGGCTTTGATAATGCAACATTTTTTTAGTCTAAGAATTTCGCGGTTGCAATGCATCAGTACGACTTGCTCGGTCAGTCTTGTCCCCAACTCATTACCGGCTGGTCAAATGGAAAAATAGATTGCAGGAACCTAAAAACTGGTGAGGTCCTTTTTAAAGACTCTATGGCTGCTGGAGTTGCTGGAATTATTGAGGGAGATTATCGTTCGATGGGCAAAAATGATTTGATATGCGTTTCTAGTGAAGGAGAGGGTCAGTTTTTTTAATTTGCTAAAACTAACATTGTCAGTGAAATTACGAAACTTCGACAAAATTTCGACTGAGCTGGATATTTGTGAACTTCTTTGTTTTGTTGTCATAAACATTTCCTGAAAAAGATCCTTGAATATTGAAGCCGGGGGTATTTTGCAAATTACCGAAAATTAGAAATTCCTTATACTTTCTTTCGCAAAATCAGTTGTTCGAAAGAAATAGATTGAATTATATCCGAAAGGAAATTGAGCATAATATTGTATTAATATATAATGGTTTTCAACTATATAAAAATAATTTCAAACGTATTTTAATGTAGAAATATAGTCTAAAAATATCAATAAAAGAACCAAACGTTTGTAAATTACAATACTTATCGTATTTGAATCATCAGGCGGAGTTGTCATAAGTCAATTGAAAAGGGCTTAAGTCCTAAGTCACAAGTCAGAGAAAAAATGTGAATTTGTTCACTTGTATTACCCTCAATTTTACTTATTTCTCGGCGCTGTGGACGTAACTATTTTGGCAAAAAAATTGCAAGCGGAAGTCCAGCATTTAAATTTTTATTATCTCTGAAGATATATCAGTTACTGAGACGATTGTCAACTATTTTTAACTATGCCACTTTCAAGTTTTTTTGAATCAGCAGGAGTGGCAGACTCATGCATTGAAAACATTGCCATAAGTATACAAAAATTACTTTTCTACTGATACACCGAGAAATGTTGCTAACACTGCAACCATTTTTTGTTAAAAATTATAAGTTTTCTATTTGGTGCACAGTTCTTGCAAAAGCAATAGATTAACTACGAAAACTGAAGAGTAGTTAATTTTCTTGGCTAAGGCATTGTCAAGATATAAGAAATAACACCTGGCTGAAAATGATTCTCTTAGCAAGTCATTTCAAGGTCTCGGTCATCATCAGAATAAAACTCCTCTACAATTCTCGACCAAATTATCTTGCTCTAGTGATAATTATTTAGATAAAATTAGGGCAAGACTCGACTTGACAAAACCCACAAACAGACGGGAACAAGAGTACTGCTTTTCTATAAGAACAATTGTGCCTACAAAGAAATAAGTGATTTACTGGCAAAAGTAAGATTTTCACAGGTGCGAAAACTACGATCATGGCGAAAAATGATCAGAACCTTTTTTGTAGGGAAAAGCTTGACCTTCAATATTGCATTTAATTTTTTCCTCTGCCTGCAATATTTTTCGTAATATTCGACGAAAAATTATTTTTGCCAATTTGAGGCGGGTTTATGCAAAAAGGTCTCGTAGTTAATTTTTTGCAGGTCCTAGAGGGCATTCATATGTACAAGGCAAAAAAGCTTTAGTCCTTCAACTATTTTTTTTATAATCTTGAAACTTCTGTTACTGGAATACAGCTGAAATTAACTTATTTTCATAAAATCTACAGGAGAACCTCAAAAAAAAAACTGCACAAAAATCTAACTTGGTCGGAATTTTATTTAAAGGTAAAGTCTAATTTTATTGATATGATTACAATCCAACATAAAACATAAAAATTGTGTTTCAGTTCGAGGCTATACAACAACAAAAACTATAAAAGGAGGAAGTTCAAGCGTGGAACAAGATACAATCAAAGACCTTCTGTCACAGAAACAAGCTCTTCTAATGGAGCTTAAGCACTACGAAAATAACACAAAATACAACAATAATGCTGCCAATGAGACGGAGAGCTATGAAGATAGTGGTGTTATTCCATCGAATACGCGTTTACAAATCATGGTCACCACTAATAATGGTGATAAAGAGAAAAAGGTAAATCTACACAGAAAAAAGGAGTGAAATTTTGTACAGTTGTAAACATTTTAACTACAAACTGCGGATCATATAGGGGTAATTACAAATTATTTATGAAAATGCTACTAAATTGTAATAGTTTCAACTTCTATTTTATTACAAATTGCTGCCTTTGTTTCCTTACAGAAATGATATTTTTTAAGACACCGTTGAAAATAATCTTACAGAAAATTGGTGACTTGATTTTCAAAGACTACTTATTGATTTTATCTACAAACAAATGCAGTATCTTTTTCAAAAAATTATGTAAAATAAATTTGGCCACAAATTATAGGAAATATTTAAAGGAATATGGGTAGGAGAATAATTAAAACAATACTAAAAAAAGATCAAACATTTATTAAATAATAGAAAATGTAAAATACTAATATACATTTTTTACATGAAGAAAAACTGATTCTGACGGTGTTTAAGATCAAATTGATTGTACAATTGATCCATTATATAAATTATTTATTATCTCTTTAACTTTGTTATTTTAGGTTTTAGAAAGATCACGAAATTATGGTGACAAATATATAAATTAAAAATATGAAAACAGAATAAATCAGGTGTTTATAAGTTAAATTGTTGAACATGTTCAAAATTTTATATTAGACAAGCAGAAAAAAATAATTAAGGAGCATAAATTTAGGTACAGAAAGCATAAAAATAATTCCAAATACTCTAAAGATTTAATTCAGGAAATGCATACTTTCGTTAAAAACTTTGAAATTATATATGTGGAACGAAAAAGTAAAAAAACTTAATTTACTAGAAAGTATGAAAATAAACAAATATAAAAATAAGAACACATTATTAAACGATTAACTGGATCTAAAAGTTTGGCACATTCTTAATTCTTTATTAGGCTATAACGGAAGAAATTAGGCTATAACAGAATATTTTTGATTCCATACAAATTTGGTGTCTTTAGACTTTAGGTATAAACGTACTTATCCACAAAAAAATCTTACAGCATGTACAGACTTAGGTCTCGACGCATTTATTATTGCTTTTACCTTAGAATCTGATTTCTTGAGTCCTTCTGCTGTTATTATATATCTTAAGTATTCAATCTCTGTTCTAAAGAATTTAGATTTGTTTTTCTTTACTGTCAGGCCTGCCTCGTCAAGTTTTCTGAATACCGCTTCTAGAGTTTCCATATAATTCTTCTTCGTCTCTCCACGACACATGATATCGTCTTGGCGCCAGCAGTTTAATACCATAAGGCATCCGTAATTGTTTAAATACACCAATGATAGTACTTAAGCTCAAAATTTTTTGAGTTTTCTCATCAAGTATTAATTGTTTATATAGTATATTTTATAAAAAAACTTACCTCCTCTTAGCATATCAAATATTCCTTCAATCCAAGGCAAAAGGTATCTAATATTTTCAAAATACGGGTAAACTGTCCTTTTGCAATCGCCACATATCATCATTGATCCAGTGGCCTTAAGAGCGCATACTATTTGAGTTTCCTAAATGCTCGCCTCTACTGTCTCAATAACTCCGTCTTTTGCCATTTTCCTAATTGTTCCTCTATCTGTTTTCTATAAACCTAACGGAACAGGCCTAGGTTTTTGAAATATGGGATTTGTTTTAAATTTAATCGGTACTAAAACTTTTAAAAATGTATACTCACTAAACTTGTCAGTAAATACGTTTGGAAATCTATTTGCAATCTCGACTTCTAAATCTCCTGACTCGACAGAGAATCATTACTTAAAATTAAATTTTATGTTAAAGTTTTGCAAAAAGTCCTATTAAATTTGGTCCATCTGTGTCTGCCGCATGATATTTAATAACTTTAGTGATATTATTAAATGTCATGAGTGCATTAAAGTATTCTAACGGGTTTGTAATATGATATTATAATATCCTGTCAATATAATCTGATCTATCCTCAATTGAAATTTTGAAAAATTATGTTCATAAAAGCTTACATTGTGCTGTAATGGCAACTCCTCTGTCAACATCAAAGTCAAAAGGTTTATTATCAATATTCACAGTTATTTTTAAAGGATTAGTTTTACTACTATTTACCATAGAAAACATGTCAAAATGGTTATATTTCTGTTTATTTTCATCTGAAGAATCAAAGTTTTCTAATTCATTCACTTACCTTCAACTAAGTTCTGTCATCTAATGTTTATAACTCATATCTACACACCTAATTATCATGATTTTTTCCACAAACACTACACTTTTCCGATATTTTCTTTTGATTTCCCATAAATTGTCTATTTTCACCTGTTTGTCTGTCACTCTATTTTAACGATATGATCGATAATTTTGGCTCCGCATTCACTCATGGTGGGTAGAAAACAAGGTACGCCTACGAGCAAATTTTGATGACGTATATTGTGAGGCGACCCAAGGGCCGATTAAAATAACAGGTTAGCCATGTTTTTATTGCGTAAAGGCCTCAAAAGATTACAGTACACCTTTGCTAAAATTTGTTAACGGAATCATGTATCGGTTATGATTCTATCTTCTTTTGTGATTACGGTGAAAACAGAGACGGAAATATGTCTATCCCTTAGTGAGCTGTTAATTATAAAATCATCCTAGACCTTGTTCATCAGTTTTGTTGTTTGTAGTTATGAGCGAACGTTAATTTGACAGGTAGAGGTTAAAATATATTTCTGTGGTTATTTTTCATACGTATATGTATGTTTTCGTCGAATTTTAGACGTATGATGGTTAGGTTGTTTATTGAAGTTTGTTAAAAAAATAAATAAAACAAAAAACCTCCAATTACCATAATAAGTATACTTAAGAGTCCTACTTTAAGTCTTCTGTGTGAATTTGTAAACAAGGAAGTGTTCAGCTACTGTATAGAAGAACTTGATGAAATTTTAGCACTGACTGCACAAACCTAATTATGTTTAAAGAAGATATACCTAATGTGATATATGCTTGTACCTACATATTAAAACTAAATTAGGTTACTGACTTTGTCGTAGTAGAAATAAACCAATATTATGTCTCTGCCAATTGTGTGTTAAGTGGTATTAACTACTGTATTCAATTTACATAATTATTAATTGCATGGTATGCATTTAATTAATAAGATTAAGAAAATGTTGTTTTTAGTTGTGTATCTGACAATATAGGAGTTTTTCAGTATCAGCTTTTTTCTTCTTGTTTCTACTATTTGTAGCCTACATCAAGGCGTCCATCTATGTATATCATTCTAGGAAGTTTGTAAGCCACACCTTAAGTCTATTATAAGTAAAGAAAATGAGTACAAATTTTAAAAAATATACTTTCCATAAGCATTTAGTCGAACTTTATCCAGTTCTATGTAAAATTCTGTAGAAAACATTTACACCGTAGAATGTACTTATTTAACTTGGGCAGTAAAATGGTAATTTTTTAAATAAAATTATATATTAGAATATCATTATTGGACTCACTGGATCCCTCATGTGTAAGAAGTTTTTTTTAATGCTGATATTCTTTAAGTCACCCAAAAGCATGTTTACTTCTGCTATGTTAAAGTCAGATGTTATAGATACATAGCCGAATTGAGATAGAGTAGATGCTGTTTGTAAAACCACTGCTACGGTGTATCTGTGTTGTATTTTAGTGATTAAGGATATCTTATAATGATTAGTTTTTCTAACCTTTTAGATTTGAGACTAAAACATTTTTTATTAGAGAAAGCTAAATTTATTATTTAAAGGATTAGTTTTACCGGATTTATAGGAGCTATGACAATTACCTCATTAAAGTAAATATTAAAAATAAATGAAAATAAGTAGGTTAAATTTATTTTACTTTTAAAAAATATCAACAAAAGATTGCATACAGTAATATTTTTTGTTACACATCATATTTCTAATTTTTGTCACGATCTGAGGTTGGGAATACTTGATACTTTAAGAAACCTATACTCAGTACTTATCAGTTTAACTAATGAAATTTGGTGTCAGGTGTAAGCATTTTCTGGAGTTGATCTAAACCAATGACTAAAAGAAAAAGTCCTAACTTTTTATTTCGGATGTAAAAAAAATAATTATGTGCTTTTTCTTATGTAATTTTCATGAACAAAATGGGAATAATTCAGATAAATTCCAAACATATGCTAGATGCCTACACACATGCTTAAAAGAGGACATCTGGTTACAGTAAGTATGTGAGAATATCAAATATTTGAACACCTTAGAAAAATGTATGTTAACTACATACTATTTATACACATTTTAGCTGAATTTTTACCTGATTTAGTCTACTCAAATTTTTCTTTTATCAGGTAAACCCGGCAAAATCCGATCCTCATTCTCACGTGTAATATTTCTTTTATTTTTTTCAATTATTGGTTTTTAAAAAAGTCTGGAGCAGGTTGCTCTCTGTAGCATCATTAATTTTTCTTTTTATTTTCAAAATGCTTAGCTTAGTATATAACCGCTAAAAATCATTTGATTTAGAAATGTTTAACTAAATATTTGCCGTTATTTAAGTTAATTTTGTCATATTTGTGGGAAACATAAAACCTCTGTACTATAGAAATCAGGGTTTTTAGGAAATCTATGAGACCTTATATTACATTTGTCCTTTGTTTTATTTTGGCTGAAGCAACCAGTAACCTCACAAGACATATTGTTCTTGATTCTTAATACCCAAATGACTCTAACAATAAAATTCTATTCTTTCTGAGGTAAAATTGATTTTGCACAAAAAAATACCTGTTATTTGTTGTCAAACTAGTAACTTAACCTACAATTTTATTGACGTTTATTTCCAGGGTATACTACATTTTTTTCGAAAGCTACCTCACGCCTGACGTAGATGCGCTGGCTGGCGAGTACACCTTGTTTTCTTTCCACCATGCACTCATGTCAATCTTTCTCTCTCGAATCTGTCACCATTATTAGGCGCTTTCAATTGAGAACTTCGGTTCATGAAACTGTTGGAGTACTGGTTGGAGTCCGTGTTGCATTTATGGTCATTTTCAACAAAAAAATCTTTTGCTGATCAGGTTGACACTTGACATTTGATTGACGATCCATTGCACAATCTATACTGAATTTTACCTTTGTTTCATCCCTGACAGGAACTTGTCTTTTAAAACATCGTCGAAATTTGCAGTTAATCGCGTATTCTTACATTCCAATCGCTAATACTTTCGTCATTGTGCTGAAAATCATGATAAAATTTGATGCGATCTCTCAAAGTACTGACTGCAAAATAGCAGTTAATCGGTCGCGTACGTTTTCTCTGTAAATCCCTTAGAGTTTGGTAAATATTGGCTCCTTCCAAGCTTAATAATACTGCTACCCGCAACTGGTTGGTAATTTTGTTAATAAGACTTCTTCCAAGTGGGAATTTCTTGTAAATCTAAAGTAATGTTCTTTAAATTTTTGTGTTTTCGTCTGCTGTTTCATGGATGGAAGTTGACCAATCAACTCACATTCCTTTTTGTCCTGCCCACTAACACGGACATTTATCTGGCCCGTGCCGGTCCTTTTCTACGACCACCGGTACTCGATTACGGCCAGTTCAAGTACTCAGGTTTTCTATGACCTTAAAAAACATTTAGTTGAGCCTTACTTTTTCCGACACTTTTTCTGGTTTATCCTCGTCGTAGTGATATGTTTTATGTATTTCTTCAATCACTTTGTCTTGCTACTGCGTTGTAATTAAAATGTACGCGCTTCTTTTCAAGATCGGTTGTATTGATTTCCGTGGTTCGTCTTTTCCAGAATAAGTGTAATATTACATTTTTCCTCTGGAAGAATTAGGATGTTTGGATTTTCATTCAATTCAATGTTTTGGTGACTAAAAGATGAGTTCTTATAGTTTATTATTAAAAAGCTTATTTATCTTTGCTGCCTCATACTAGAGTAGATTAATTTGCATTAATGGTTTATCATAGATTCTTTTAGGGAGTATATTTCCAGGGGATAGCTTCTCAATTGTCAAAATCAGTTATTATAATTATAAGAGATATGACTTATGTTCTATATTCGACGTCAAATCCTGTCATATAACGTGGCTTTTGTAAGCGTAAGCATAAACATCGGCTATAGAAACTATTTTAGGATCTCATCTGAAGATCTGAAAATATGAAAATACCTCTAAAGGTAATTTTACTTTAAAATCGTCTGAACCACATATTATTAACACTTATAATATTACTCGTATTTGTTAGTTAGTTTCCCTCATAAAAAAGAAGTTTAAAAAGTATATATGGGTTACTATATGACTGTGTATGGAACTAAATTGGGTCACACTTCACTATTCTTAATAAAAGGAAAGATTCATAATAAGGGAAAAGAAAAAATTTACTAATTTTTTAAATTTCAGCCATACGTTGAGGTGTATGTTTGTACTAACAATTCAACAATCATCAAGGCCGTAATTATTTTTGCCGAAGGAATATTTAAAGGAGAGAGCCACGTTGTACATCCGGAAATATCAAAACTCACTTCTGACATGTCGATACCTCTTTACTTACCAAGGGATAATTCCGTCGATATCCATCTTAAGGTGAGCATAATATTTATCTTATATGTCCATGAAATTAAAGAAGTGTTATTTTTTTAACAAAAAAAACATATAACAAACATTAATGAAAGCTATAATTTAACGTTTAGGTTAAAAAATTAAGAAATAATCCGTAATACAATGTTTGATCGCTTCAAAACCACAGTCTTTACGTAAATACGGAGTGTTCGAACTTTTTATTTTCTTGTAGTCTCTAAAATGTACCTGGTCGACCAAATTGTATTTTTCATAAATTTGTTGAGACAAATAAGTATCTAAATTTTACTTTATATTTTTAGGCTTTGATCGGATATCCAAACAGCATTCAGTTTCACGTTTTTGAAATTACCAAACAGATGCCATGCTTTTCGATGTATGCTTTAAAGGACACCGGAAATGGTGCCAAACCTGAAGGTTAGTTATATAAGCAATATGTACAAAGAAGAACGACTAATTTTATATTCATATATATATATATATATATATATATATTTTTTTTTTTTTTTTTAAAAATTCTTGGGTACTGGTTTATTTTCTTAAAAGAATTATTTATTTCCTTAACGTTTCGCGCTTCATAGAGAGCTTTTTCAAAAGGATATTATTAGCCTACAATAAATACAAAACTATAAAACATCGATTTACATACTAAAAACTATTATAATAAAATGTTAAAATAGGAAATCAGTATACGCACCTTGGAAATAAAAACAACTCACTGCATTATAGTAGCAATGATGTTTCAGTTGTGACTTGTGGAAACTAAATAAATACTACCGATGGGTTTTATTTTTTGTTTTTGGCTGAAAGCGATTATTTAGATTTACAATGTTTACATTATTTATATTGGTGTAAAATCAAGTTGATATTATAGAAATTATATTTATGATGGTGTAGTATAGAATATATAGGCATTTTATTATATGTAAAATACTAAATTAAAAAATTAAAATATCAGACCGTGGTAAATCTGACTCAGTTTCTTGACATCTTGTTTATCATTTACGGAATGTTTTTCTTTTTTAATATGAAACATCTCCTTAGTGATTAATTTTTGATAGTTAGTGTCTTTATTCAAAATTCGTGTGTTTAAACTCGTTATTTTCTGATTTTTCATGTTTATATAGGGCAGTGGACGCATTTTTTGTGTACTTGTGGCCGTTTATTCTGTTCTCTAGGTATTGTGTGGTCATGCCAATGTATTTCATGGGACAATTCATACATGGTATCGCATATATTAAGTTTGATTGTTTTTTTACTGGTATTTTACTTTTGAGAGGTGTGAATAGGGGGCCTAATAAATTATTGGATTTGTGACAAACAATTATGTTGTGTTTGGCAAGAGCGTATTTAATTTTTTCAGACAGTTCATTTATATATGGTAATGATATATAAGATTTGTTTTCATTTTTATTTTTTGTTGGATTATTCTCTTTGTTTAATTTATTGTAATATAGGTATGGCCTTTGTTTGATAATTCTGTTAATTAATTTAAGTGGGAAATTATTTTCAATTAAAGTTTCTCTTACCTTTTTTAATGTTTCCGCGCGATATTTTGGAGACGTTAACAATATGGCACGGTCAGCTAATCCAAACACAACACTATTTTTTGACTATTAGGATGGTGAGAGTTAAAATTTAGATAGCGGCCCGACCATGTATGTTTCGTATACCATTTAGTTTCGAGTTTATTATTATTTTTGTTTCGAATTATAGTTAAATCTAAAAAGTTTATGTAGTCATTTTTTTCAATTTCGACGGTGAATTGCAGTTTTGGGTGAAAGTTATTGAAGGCTTGTAATAAATCATTAATTCTCAAACAAAGAACATACCTATATTACAATAAATTAAACAAAGAGAATAATCCAACAAAAAAAATGAAAACAAGTCTTATATATCATTATCATATATAAATGAACTGTCTGAAAAAATTAAATACGCTCTTGCCAAACACAACATAATTGTTTGTCACAAATCCAATAATTTATTAGGCTCCCTATTCACACCTCTCAAAAGTAAAATACCAGTAAAAAACAATCAAATTTAATATATGCGGTACCATGTATGAATTGTCCCATGAAATACATTGGCATGACCACATAATACCTAGAGAACAGAATAAACGGCCACAAGTAAACAAAAAATGCGTCCACTGCCCTACATAAACATGAAAAATCAGAAAATCACGAGTTTAATTTTTCTGACACACGAATTTTGAATAAAGACACTAACTATCAAAAATTAATCATTAAGGAGATGTTTCATATCAAAAAAGAAAAACATTCCGTAAATGATAAACAAGATGTCAAGAAACTGAGTCAGATTTACCACGGTCTGATATTTTAATTTTTTAATTTAGTATTTTACATATAATAAAATGCCTATATATTCTATACTACACCATCATAAATATAATTTCTATAATATCAACTTGATTTTACACCAATATAAATAATGTAAACATTGTAAATCTAAATAATCGCTTTCAGTCAAAAACAAAAAATAAAACCCATCGGTAGTATTTATTTAGTTTCCACAAGTCACAACTGAAACATCATTGCTACTATAATGCAGTGAGTTGTTTTTATTTCCAAGGTGCGTATACTGATTTCCTATTTTAACATTTTATTATAATAGTTTTTAGTGTGTCAATCGACGTTTTATAGTTTTGTATTTATTGTAGGCCAATAATATCTTTTTGAAAAAGCTCTCTATGAAGCGCGAAACGTTAAGGAAATAAATAATTCTTTTAAGAAAATAAACCAGTACCCAAAAAGTTTTAACAAAAAAATTTTAGACATGGTTTAAGAAAACGCAGCAAAAAAAAATATATATATATATATATATATATATATATATATATATATATATATATATATATATATATATATATATATATATATATATAAGAATCAACCGTTGCCTAAAATTAAAATAATTAGTAGAATTAAAAGTTCTACCCCTAAAATATCGTGTCACTTTCACTCCTCCCTTACCACTCAGTCCATAATAACGCTATTTAATAGTATCAACATTCATTAAGAATTACTCACTGAAATACCTCCACAAGAAGGAATAAAAGATAAGTCAGGGGCTGTATCTACAGCTATTATAAAAAAATTAATGTTGCACTTTTTTTTCTAATATGTTCCCTAAAGGATGACTCAGGCACTAACCAAAATACTCTTCATATAAGTCAAATCTTACCGTATACCTAAATTCTGATGCACAAGCCATGGGCTAGAAAAACTAAGCAGGCAAAAAATATTCATTGCAGATATTAAAGGTTCCGATGAGTCGAATAAACCGGTAAATATATCGAGTGAAACAACAGACAAAGAGATGTGTTTTTGTTTTTATGTCCCGGTCCCTTCAGATATCGCAGCCCAAAATCCTTGCATCGGACTATAATGCCAAAGTTTAAGGGCCTCGGTTTATATTGTGCTAGTACAGTGCGATCAATTTATCTTGATAACATTTCCAACGATAACAACTTATTTACTTTTTAACTTGTCGGAAGAGCTTTTTCTATTTAGAAAAACAAAATACTATTGTTGTTGAAATTGTTTTTATATTGACAAAACAAATAATTATAATTTTCTTAACGTGCAGTTTCTAATTTCCATGGCACTCTTTATCAACCAATATATTATTTTGCATGACATAGAAGTGAAGCTTTTACGTCTGTGGTCAATTAAGAAATCATGGTTCTTGGGTTTAGACCGTGTCGCCTTCGATTGCATGAGGCATATTTAGGAATCTTCACTTTACGAGGATCGGAACACTGATTTCACACATATTCAGTGCTCCAATCTCGTGAAATAAAGATCCCTGAAGATGCCTCGTGCAATTGAAGGGAAAACGTTGGAAAGTGATTCGGTTTTTCTAGTCTAATCACAAGAACCATGATTTCTTATTATTTTACTTATTGGCAATTAAATTGAATACAGCTGAATGTAAGCATAAAGTGAGGTATACCAATGGAATTAGAACATAGTATGCTATCCAAATACTGAAAAATATAAGTGATGGTGAACATGATAGTATTTTATTTTTTTGGTACTATTAGCAAAAAAATTATTAAGCAACCCTATAATTTGTTTCTTTTTGGTTTATGAGACTAACTTGAAAACTAAAGGAGATAATGCAGGTTAAAAATGTGTCGAATAAATTGTTCACACTGTACGTAGAATCATGGTAACTAACATTATATCAAAATTATTAGTAAAATTGAACTCTGAAGATAAAAACCTCGAAAAGCCATATGAGACTTGATAATTTTAGATTATCAAGTCTCATATAGCTCTCATCTTTCCACCTCCCCGTTTCATCACCTTTTCCCTGTCATACCCTTTACCTATGACACAAGATTTTTTTGGCCCAAAAATTAAGTTATTTTAAATAAATTATACTTTATACACCAAAGGCAATATGTTAAAGAGTTTCTAAGCTATCGGAGAAGACTGTAAATAGACATTCAACTTGAGGATGGAATAAAATATTGTATATAAAATATAAACTGTTGGTGTTTTACGAGTAGGTATAGATTACAATTACCCTTTGTTTTCGTTTTTGGTTACGTTCATTTTTGTTTTAGGTTGCGTACAGTTTAAGATATCTGAGAGACTTCAAAGGATATGTATGTGGATCAATCAGAACTTTCTCTTTCCAACAGATATAGAATTCGAGTCGGGTCCAAGTTTGGTCTTAAATATACGATGTTTGAGAGTTGACAGTGATCTCATCATGGTATTTGAAATATCAGGAAAGGTCATATTTTATACCGAAAATATGTTTTTGGCAGCAGATTTGATACAGTCCCTTGCCGGCTTTTTGAAATTAGATAATCTAGAAGTAAGAACAGTTTTTTTTTATAGTGAACAAATTAAATAGACACAGCATTTCAGTTGTATGTACAGAGTGGACCAAATTGGTGAAGGCATCGGATCGGAAACTACAATAAATTTTCAGTGGCGGCTAAAGAGGACGCCTTTCTTTGTAAATGGCTTCATATTAACCTACCAAATACATATTTCCACAAATATTTATTAAACAACTTTAAATTTTTCATATCATTAATGCATAACATCCATAATATTTCCAGAACAGTTTTTTTATATCTATTTTATGTTTAAAATATGGTTATTAATAAAAATCTTAAATTTAAATAGCTATAACTATCGTATATGCGGTATTGTTGTTATCTATAATTATATATAATTTTAAATATTTTTTAGCTAAAGTTATTAATTCAAAAATTTTTTTTAGAAAAATCAAAGTAACTATTTGTACGCCCTGATCTGTTTAACTTTTTAATCTACTAAAACTTATATATTTTTCAAAATATCCAAACGATTCAAAAAAACACATTCTATGTCTAGTGCCAAGATTTTGGTAACATGAAGAATATAAAAGAAGTTTCAGATGAGAATAAAAGAAGTTTCAGTTTTTAAAAGTATTTTCGTGTTTTCAAATATATCGAGTTCAACATATTATTTTTCTATAAAAATAAACGAGAAAATGAAAAAGGGCTGCGCCATAAGAAAAATGTGTAAGACAAAGTTCTCAATTTTTTCGTATATTTTTTAAACGTAAAGGCATCAAACTGGGTATATTTGGAAACAGGAAAAGAGACCTATGTACTGAAAGTAAAGTTCACAAGTGTGTAAATTGTCTTTATATCTTTAAGAAAAATAATTATTTTTTCATATTTTTCTAATGTTATAAAAAACTTTATTAGTAATCATACAATTTGCTTTTTGAATCGTTTTAATATCTTGAAAAATAAGAAAATTATAGCGGATTAAAATGCGATCAAGGTAAAGATCCACTCTGTACATATAGTACTATTGCGTTAAAAAAAACTTAGATATATACTAAATATTTATACTAAATATTTAAGCAAAATAATAATAACTTGCAAAATAATAATAATGACAAAACTAATAAAAATGCTAATTTTTCTATTACAAAAAAATACAACTGAAAAATTCTTGGTTTATTTTCTTTAAAGCATAATCAGCAGTTATGTCAATTATTATTATGTTTTAAAAAAATATATGTTTCTATGCTATTGACACTTAATTTCTTAGCACTTTGTCACATTAAAGAATTGAAGTTTTAACTTGTGCACCAAATATATTAATTTGATAATACAATTGTCAGTTAAGGGATTTTTGTAATGTTTACTATTAGCAACAAACTGACGACAAATATGCTTCTCCTAAACTTTCCTATTCATCCCTAATTTGAAGTATCTGATTACAAAGAACTGTAGGGTATCATACTTTACTTGCAATCTTTCATATGTAATAATTTATTATGACCATCTATTGCAGTCGAGAGCATCTTTTCCAAAAGAAGAAGATAATCTTAAACATTCCATGCAAAAGCTTAGCGATATTCAAGAGGCGAGATTAAGGTTAGATACAGATGTTGCTGACAGACTAGGTCAAATACGAAATTTGACCATCAGAGCAGAAGATAGCAGGATAAATGATGTGTGAGTGGGTATAGACCAGTTGCTGTTTATTATCCCCGTATACCAGTACACATATTTTTAAGTTTGATGAGTTTACTGATAGTATCATAATTATAATATTAATTTTAATTATATGCTCTAAATACCCAACAAGAAAATTGTTTCCAAGACGCACTTGTATTGCATCTTGCATACGCACTGTTGGATGATACTGATTAATTAGAGCACAGGTAATGTGCAAGCCTTTTTCTTTACCTGCCAACTATCTGTCTCTCGTGGTCTGGACTCATAAATATAAACACGATAAATATTACAATCTGAAACGTTTAGGTTTTCTATAGACACATTCAGACTATTTCTTTTACAGTAAAATATTCCCAATATAGTTTTTATATACTTAAAAATCATATGTAATAATACAGTGATGTGCACATAATTAAATCTCTGTCTTTGCAATGGTAAATTCTTCCAAAAAACCCTAAGGGAGTTTTTGTGTAAAATTTTATAAACTATAGTTTTTGTAGATCTATTTTACTCGCAAAATTAATAACCCTCTAAATTCTTGACGAATACTTAAATTTTCCCCCTTTTACCTTCTAAAAACAAAAATCCATTGTTCAAATTAGAGGTATTTTTTAGAATATGCTCTGGGCATATAAAAATAGTTTAGACGGAATTATTTCTCTGATTGTGTCTAATTTTACTAGGATAATGGAGCAATTTGTGTACATATATATAACTTATTTGATTAAGTTTATTTATTAACTGTGCTAATCAACAGCAAAGCAGTGTGCATAGTGTACGGGGTACACAAGTTAGGGTTTCGAAGGGGCCCGGATCCCGAAAACTATCTGTTATTTTTATTGCATTGGTGCAACTTGCCAAAGAATGATAAAAATTCAGAGTTAAATTTAATATAATGTAAGGAGGTTGGATTTAAAAAATTACGATACGTGAAACATGGCAACGCTGCAACTTTTTTTAAGTTTAAAAACTTCAGTATTAGGCTGTAAACAGAACGAACTTTTTTTTTTGTTTCAGCGAAATTTAAAAAAGTTTAAAACTATTTTAATTCTGTTAATGAATTCAAACTGTTCACCGTACGAGAGTAAAACCCTGAAAGAACTCCGCGGGAAGGACCCAGTGGCCTAGAGGACCCACCATCCACCCGACCTCCCTCCTGGGAATCCGCCTCTCGATGATAGGTACTACCGGTTTAACGGGCCTAGGGCCTTAATAAACCATAAGTCATCGTTATCTTAGGTGTGTCAGCTCGTACACATCCGGATGTGTGTACTCACATCGCACCTCTCCTATATTGTCGCGGTCAATATAGGAAACTTGTCTGAAAACAGAGAGAAATGTGTATATTGTCAGTGTAATGGTGTGTAACGGTGGTAGACCCGGTGTACCCGCCGCTCCTCCTGAGGGTCATAGTCCACTAGCATCCTGAGTTCTTCAAATGGGTGTGCTGCTGCCCGCTCTATGCCTTTCATGGCTTTCTTCCTGATTGTTGTCTGGAGAGGCTCCCAGTCCAGGTCCCGCTGGATCTGGGCATTTCTTACGTACCAAGGTGCGTCTACCGCAGTCCTTATGTACTTATTTTCTGTAGCTGCCAGTTGGTCAATGTAGGTAGGCGCTGCATACGCCCACGCTACTGCTCCATATGTCAATTGTGATCTTGCGATCATTTTTATCATGGTCAGCTTTGTACGAAGAGCCTTCGGTTCAAAAGAGGGTATAGCCTAGCCATAGCCTTATTTTTCTTTGCTCTTGTTGCCTCTATATGGTGTTTCCATATTAACCCCTTATCCATTATCAGCCCTAGATATTTTATCGAGTTTGTCCATGGGATGTCATCTCCATCAATGCTTATAGCCTCTGGGGGTATCATCCTCCTCTCTTGGAAGAGGATGGCCTGGCTTTTTTGTGCATTTATTTTGATCTTCCAAGTGATACACCAGTCACTTATCAGATCAATTTCTTCCTGTAGTCTCCTACAAATGATACCTGCATTTCTATGCTTTGCCGCTATAGCACAGTCGTCGGCGTATAGGGCTATAGAAGTGGTGTGTGTCTTGGGGATGTCATGTGTATACACGTTATATAAGTGCGGTCCTAACACAGATCCCTGAGGCACTCCTGCTTCTAGTCTTCTAGGTATCGATTTGGAGAGTTTGACTATGACGCTTGCCGATCTATCATCCAGATAGTAAGCAATCAGTTTACATGCATTTGCTGCAAAACCTGCGTTTTGCATTTTGTACACAAGTCCTTTGTGCTATACTCTGTCAAAAGCTCTGGCTACGTCTAGGAAGACCGTGCCAGTAGCTTCTTTCAAGTTGAAACCGCTGGTGACAGTTTCAACTATTCTCACAGCCTGCAATTCTGTTGAGTGGCCGCTTCTGAAGCCGAATTGCTCCTTAGGGATAATATCTAGGGCGTCTGTTTCGTCTTTGAGTCTGATGTTCAGGACTCTCTCGACGATTTTACTGAGTGCGGGCAGCAGACTTATCGGTCGATAGTTCTGAGGGAAAGTTAGGTCTTTCCCTGGTTTACCAATCATCACTACTTTAGCGTGCTTCCACCTGTTGGGGAAGTAATCGAGTCTCATGACTGGCTTTGTTACGCTAGTTAGTGCAGCAATTCCTTTTCTAGGAAGTTGCTTTATCATTTGATTGGTTATGCCATCTTTGCCTGGAGCTTTACGCTTCTTTAGACATTTTATGACATTTTCAACCTCCTGCGGTGTAGCCGGTTGCTCCACCGTGGCAGGGGTTTCTGTGTTGTTTAGTCTTCTGCAGCCATTAATTACTTCTATTTCATGTTGATCATCTTCGAGCGGATGTTGGTTTAGTCGACACTCTCGTTCGAGAGTGTCTGCTAAGGCCTCTGCTTTCTCCTGGTCTGTGTATGCCATCCCTCCTGCCCCGTGCAGGGGAGGCATTGGTCTGTTCCCAGACCTTAGCCTTTTCTGCATTTTCCGTGCAGTATTGTCCTTTGTGTCTAATTCCCGTAGTTTATTAGACCACATTCTGTCTCTGTGTACCCTTAGTGCATCTCTCAACCTAGTTGAGTGCCTGTTTAGGGCTATTGTATCCTGTTCGAGATGTCTCCTTCCATAGGCACGTTTAAGCCTTCTATTCTCTCTTATGAGAAGTCTCAGCTCGCGAGGGAGGTCACTCCCCGGCTGAATGTGAGGAGTGTTCATAATTACTGTGCTTTTGTGGAATGCTTCCAGTATTTTGCTCTCTAGAGTCTCTACGACTCTTTCCAGTTCCTGAGGGTTATTAATGGCTGCTATTTCGATTTTATCCTGGACTTTATCCTGATAAGTCTTCCAGTTAGTCTGTTTCCAGTGTGAGTACTATCGGATTATGATCCGATGTACCTTCCTCGAGGGTTTCTATGCCGAAGTCATGGACTATATTCGTTAGGATTGCTATGTCTAGCACCTGAGAATGCACCGTTTCTACCAAGAAACCTTGGCCTATCTGGTCCTATTAGTATGCTCCCTTGGGCTTCCGAGAAGTCCAGGAGTCTTTGTCCATTTCTATCCTGTGTGGTGCTGTTCCACTGTGGATGTTTGCAGTTCAGGTCACCTATAATAACCCGGGGGTTTCTGCCCCTTAGCAAATCATCTACGTCTTCCTGTAGTAGGTCCCCTCTAGGGGGCTGATACACAGAGGAGATTTTAGTCTTCCCTCTGGTGGTGGACAGTTCAATCGATATGGCTGGGATAGTCCTTTTTACAAGGATCGCTACCCCACCGCCATTGTTTACGACTCTGTCGTATCTATAGGTTTCATATCCGGGGATAGAGAACCTGTCTGCCCTGTTAATTATGGTCTCCTGCAGCGCCAGAATATCAGGGGTCTGTTCAGAGATTAGCTGCATAATCTCTATTTTTTCGGGTTCTTATGCCATTTACATTCCACGTCATTATCTTCAGTGTATTTGGGATTGTTGTATTAATTCCTGCCATTTCTGGGTTTTAGGGCTGCCTCAATCAGCTTCCTTGTCTCACTCATGAGAGTCTCAGCCATATCCTTCATGGCTTTATGGAAGATTTCCATTGTCATTTCGGTGGGGGAACTGGCTGCTGCAGGCTGCCTGGCCCTTTCATTCTCTGTCCTCTTTTGAGGAGCAGCGGGTTTTTTGTTTGTGCCAGTGTTTGTGGGTTTGTGGGTGTTCTTTTTCGGGCACTTCGTGCATCCCCGGTAGAATGCAGGGTGCCCTGTTTCCCCGCACAACACACACACCGCGTTTCGAGCTTCTTTGTCTATCGGCAGAGGACATGCCGTCGACCTGTGCCCCACGGCACATTTAACACAACGCTCTTGGAAGGTGCACTTCCACTGTGTATGTCCATAGCGTTGGCAGTTATAACACTGTTGCGGCTCTGCATTCTTTTTCTTTAGCTCGACTTTGACCATAAGGTCATCTAGTCTCTTGATCTCATAGATCTGTTTATTTTGGCTTTTGACCATGTACAATGGTATTGCCCTTTTTGTCTTGTCTGAATTTTTAATTCCTCATTTATTGTCTCTGGGGGTATATTTAGAGGTAGTCCTCTCAGGACTACATGCTCTCGTTTCTCCTCTGGGAGAGAGTACGTGTAGTACCCCTTTTTTTCCCCGTCTAAATGCTTTGTTAGCATTCTGTAATCTTCAGCCGTCTTAGAGAAAATCTTTGTGGTATTACTCACGATTTTTGCCTTCTCTAGGCATATGTTTTTACTTTTTATTTTCTTGCTGACTAGGATCCAATTCTCAGCTCCATCAAGTACCCCGGATGGTACTTTCTTAGCGTTCTCGGCATAGGTAGGAGGGGCCGTGTCCATGTCCTCTGCAGCCCCCTGAGGAGTCTCGGTGACCTCGTTAGAGTCTTCATCACCCTCAGGTGATTTCAGTACTCTTTTCCTCTTTTTCACCGTAGTAAAAGGGGAGGAAGCTTGTTCCTCGGCCCTATTTTCTTGCGAGGTTTTCAGGGCTGTTAGTTCAGCCCTGAGCAGCTCTAGCTGTTTTGCTAGGAGCTTGTTTTGCTTCTTGAGCCTTTTTAGCTCTGACTTCGACTCCTTTAGTGGGGGCTTGGGGTTTCCGTTTGCCTTTAGCGACTTCATCTTCGCGACACTGGTTCACTGAACACACCAATACCCACACACTCTCACTCACTTCTAATCTATTTGTTAGTTATCTAAGAGGTAACAATGAGCCTATTCGCTATGGGTGTACCACAGCAGCGCGCAGCCTTCAATAAACTCAAAGATCCTATCTACTTATATGAAAAACAAAAACTAGGATCAAAGAACCGACTCGCTAAGGGTATACCTAAGCAACGCTCGGCCTTCAGTAAGCTCTAAGATCCAAGAAATCGTTGCAAAAATGTTATTTCTACTTTGCTTAAGGCTTGGAAAGATAAAAAATCACTTACCAGCTGTATGTATTCTATTGCAAGCAATAGCACTACACAAGAACTCGAAATCTCACAAAGATTTTTGCACGTCGTACTTTCTCTATTTAGCTACAGGTCTGCTCTGTATCGATTTCAAGTCGAGAATGTTGATAATGATAATGATGAAGAACTCCGGCAACAGAGTTTAGGTATTTATACCTGATGTTTGCTCACTGGTCGCGACGCGAGGCAGTCTGTAATGATTGTTTTTCCACGCATGACGCAGCACGTAGCCCGCGTCTGTAGTGGATTTTCATGCTGATAATTTCAAGATTCTCTAATATTTCTTTTTTAATATGACTGATCTAAGAACCTTGGTATCTTTTACATTAATCATATGTTCAGCTGAGTTCCATTTTTCAGCGACAGCGGATTGAATAATGCAGTTATACATGTACCACAACATAAATTTTAAGAATTCTGGGAGATCTAACATTGGCACATTCTTTAATACTCACAAAAAGATTAGGCAATCCTAAAATTGCCGAAAGATATAATTCCTTTTCAAAAAGAGCTCATAAATTTCCCTGTTCCAGCGGTAAAGTATATACAGAGTGATCAATCAAAAACTTACCGGAAGGCATGAGTGTCAGGAAAAGATATTTCCAAACACGTCAAGCTTGGTTGTCAGGGAACAAGTTTTGTAACAAAGAATCATAGCCCAAACTTCACCCTCCTAAGCAAGGGTATCAGTGTCATCACCTTAAATTTTTCAAACAGGAAGAGGGCTTAAGTGATACGTGATACGGATTTTTGATTCCCCATACACTGCGTTTTTGAAATTCAGTCAATTCATTTAGAAGCTACGAAGACTTAAGAGTGCACTTAATGTGTGTTATTCGGATTAATATATATTTTTTGTAAATAGAGAGGTTAATCGTCACAACTGTCATTACTGGGCTGATTCCAATCCCAGGGAGTTTCACGAGGTATACGCTAAAAAACTATAAAATTTATTTTGGAGATTACTTTGATGGTCCTTTTTTTTCTTTCCCTCGAAATTTGACATGGATTACCCAACTTTATTAACATCATAGAGTATAACGCTGCAACATTGAAGAAGAAATAGTATTCAACAGGTCGGAACACCTCCACATCTCTCGCAGATTGATTTTGTGCCGACACATGAAAATTTATTGCACTGCACCAGATACACTGGAAGACTAACGAGGACGAATCGTGCCTGCTGCAGAATGTACGACACCACTTTGAAGTTATTCTATATCACTGTATGGAGATTGGTGGTCAATATTTTCAACATTTACTTTGTTGATTTTGGTGGGGAATCAAAGACCCTTTCCTAGGCCATATGACTTGACCCTCTTGGCTATGATTTTGCGTCTAAAGTTATTTCCCTGATAACCAAGCTTGACGTCTTCAGTTTTTTTTCGTCAAGATCTTTTCCTGGCCACCCTGTATAGGTGTCTGTGTCTATTTGACTTGAGGGACATGAAAGATATATAAGAACAAAACAAATTGTTCAATTCGCTGTCACTGAACAGCAGCTCTCAATAGAAGATATGATTAATGTAAAAGTCACCAAAGTGCTCATATGAGATTATAAAATGATGGTTAGAAAATCTATTGAAATCATCAAACACCCTGTAAATTTCAATAGAGGCAAGAGTTAACTATTACATCATGCGTGAAAGCCGATCGTTTCAGGGAGTTGTGCTCCGTGAGCACATCATAGGGTATAAATACATGAAATCTGCTCACCGGATCTCATTCAGTATCTTGAACTTATGCATTGAAGATCCCTGAAGATGTATTTTACAATCGTAGGCAAAACATCGGAAAATATGTCTTATCCCATCAGCCATGTTTTCTTGATTCTTAAAAACGACTTGCGCAATTGAAAGCAAAGCATCGGGAAATAAATCCTCTTCGTTCTAATCCTAAAGGACTACAGAAAAGTTGTTTCATTTTGTTTTTGCCTACTCAACATCCTGTAAAACCATCATAACAATTTAAAATATATCATAATTTCAGAAAAGAAATGATGAATCACTACAAGGACCTGGACATCCTCAATCAAGACCTAATTAGTGGCTACAACATCAAAGTTCAAAACTATAACGAAGGCATAGAAACGATGAAGAAGATTAACAACATCATCCAAAAAGCTTCGAGGTTGCGAGGTAAATAAAAATACTAGTTTATTACTAAACTATATATATTTATTAATTTTTTTTTGTTTTTAGTTGGACAGAATTCGGCAGTTATGATTAATCATTGCAGAAATGCTATTAAAAATAATAATATAGAAGGTCTAATAAAAATAGTACGTACAGGAGAGCTATAAAATCAATCACCTACATGTGTGGCAGTTATTTACAAAGACATACTTGTTTGTTGCTAAAATACTATGAAAGTAAATAATTTAGAAGTTCTGCTTTTTAATATTTAATTGATTTCAAATTTTGGACGATATTTGGACAACTTTTGTAGTTTCTCCAGTCTTTTACCTCTCCGTAAGTTAAGTACTTGTGTACTCACAGATGCCATGACTAAGGATTCGGGTTCTCTAAATCCAAATGGGCTGTAGACTTGAGTGGTAAAATTGGATCAGTATTTAGGAACATGCAGCCTCCTTAACGTATTGCCTCTCTCAAGGTTCTATATTCATCCAACAGTTGAATAGTCATAATGTAACATTTTCAACAGCAGAGAGGCTGTCCAATGCATCAGCAACAGAGAATCAAAACTCGGCGCTACATTCGACACAACGGTATCCACTACTGCGACGCCAGGTTTAAATAATTCTCTATCCTCAATCTTCAAAGATCTTTCGCATACATTTTGTAATTGTTTCAACAATCTAAGTGTCTGTTTTCGAAAAGTGCAGACCTAACATTGCCACTCTATGGAAACTCGCGACATTATCACCTAATTTTTGAAAAGTAGGGTAAGCCTAGGTTAAGTAGTGTTCTCAAAGAAGATGATCTAATGACTTATCACAAAAGAAATATAAATAAGATTTGAAGATTTTTTTTGTTACACTACAAGTCTTAAACTGGTCAAAAATTTTAAGCTAGAAAAACGGGTTATATAAAAGAAGTATGAACTGATTGGTTAGTGAAGAATATTGCTGCAGTTCGTGAAGATGTAAATGCTAATCCAAACACCTCAATTCGACGCCATGTCCAATTGTTATCCATTGTAAGTGCTGCTGTTCAGCGACTTTTTGACAAAGTTTAGAGGCATATGAGATTTAACTATCGTTATTTCTAAACGAGACTGATCATTCACAAAGACGCGGTTCATCAGTTTGGTTTTCATTTATATGGGCAAGTTAACGAATTGGGGAAAAAATCCACAAGTGATTGTAAAAAAATCCGGGCATCCTACGAACTTTCTATAGTTTCGTTAACTTATATGAATGACTATTCAAAAAGACTTATATCGCATTGTTGGTGAAACAATCGCTTAACTACATAGAAAATATCCTGAAAATTTCTCCAAGATATGAAAGGGGCACCAAGATTTTGAGATCTAACACCCCTTGACTTCAATGTTTGGTGCTGCCTAAATAGACAAGTTTATGACAACCATAGCCAAACAAACGAAGTCGCCTGTCGCCTCTCCGAATTAAATATACAAATTCTTTCTTAAGTGAATGCTGATTGTTCGGATGTAATTCTTTAAATATTGTAAGTATATAAATGCATATATAGTGGTGTCCAAAAACCCATAATTTTCAAAATACAGGGTGGTAAATTTTATTATTATTTTTTAAAATTATATGCAAAAAGAAAAAAATTGAATTAAAATTGGTACAAATATAATTTGTTGTAGGGTCCATGCAATAGTATCATTATCACCTGAAATAATCTAAAGGGTAGCATGTTTTTTACTTTTTATAGCTGCAACTTTTTTATGTGACCAGACAGACTTGCTATCTTCGAGAAATTCTCCGTTCCCTTAGAAAACCTTTTTTCTGCCGTTTTTTAAGGGCTATAAAAATAAAATAATCCTCTGTACATATGAAATTTCGGTATAAAAACCTTTATATACTAATAAAAACTAAATTCTAGATATTAGGCTTTTTACCCTATAATTTGCCACGAACGAATGAATATTTCGCCAATTGGCTTCCAAATATGGTGCCGAAAGTCAAAAAAGCTAAAGTGTCAAAATCTTTTCAAACGTAGCGGGAAATTTGAAGAAGGGACTGTCTAAGTTGGGTCAGTTTTGTTACATAAAAAAGATTGGAGCGCTAAAAAGAGTCATGACTTTAAAAAAAACTAATCACTTCATAAATTGTTCCAAATGCTAATGATACGGCATATTGGCATTATACTTCAAATTATTCAAAGAATAACATCCTAAATCATAAGCTTTCAATTATGGCACAACCTGTATAAGGAAGAGATAAAATATGGATACACAAATATTGTCCAAAATTAAGCCGTTCTAATTATGTATTATAGTACTTGAAGAACAAAGTCAAATATGTTTCACATCTAATAACAATTTTAAATCAAATTATGTTTATTTTATCAACTTGGAAAGAAATATAAGCCTAGATTACAATGAAAAATAAAAATTAAATCCTAACTAAACAAAACAAAAAATAGGAAATAGCTTATAATACAAAAATAAATAACATTTATGTATTTGCTTATCAACAGAGCGCTTCTTATCTAGAACACATATATTCATGGCAGTTTTAAGAAGAACACATCAGATCAACACACAATAATAAACAGTTTTTATTGTAGTGTTATTCACAATAGCGTGTTTCGCAGCCAGCTTTAATCTTTTATTAATGAGAGTCTGCTTAGGAGACTACATATCAATATCTCATAAAATACTTAGTGCCATTAGCAGGATTTTAAATTAAAAAAATCGTACTGTGTGGGGCCTTCCTCTCTATCTTGTCCTAAAATATCCTACACGTTTTCCAGATCTGGTGCCTTTTGACTATGAGTATTGTCAAAAAATGTGTATATGGAGAAAGTTTAATAGTAATGTTTACGCAGAAAATAGTGAATGTAAAATTCATTCCAAGGCGAACCAAGTCATGTTATTCACCTTTAAATATTAAGAGTAATTAATGGCGATCTTAAACAGAAATTTGTTATAAACAGGTATTATTAAAGAGAGATGGCATGATTATGATTTTTTTATTTTGAGAAAATTATCTTCTTTCAATAAATTTAATTTCGGTTGCAATACGATTTCTCTGTTATCAAAACCCGGCTTATTAACACGATAACGTGTGTTTCAATTTTACGTTTGTTGGTAGAAGCTGCGCTAAAAAACATAATGTTAGATTCTATTACTAAACGTGCTAGCTGTTAAAATACGTCGGTCTACTTCCGACCACACGGCCAAAACAAAACTTTCGATTTCGCACTCGTTCGTTCCTCGAAGAATCCTGACGTAACCATCTTCACCCCAATTGGTACCCCAACTATTGGCGACTTTCTGAAATAAAAAAGAATAAGAGTGAGACCCGATCAAAATTCGAAAGCGACAGTTTTAGAATTACCCCTGAAACTATAACATAAAAGGTGGCCCCCATTTGTTCAGGGATGAATTCTGAATTTTAACAGGACGATATAAATTTATGTTGAATTTTCTTAAAAAAAAAACATAAAACCTTTGACCTCGATAGCAAAGGAACACAACTCTCTAAATACATTTTTTTTGTCAGTTCAGTTTATATTAATTTCTTTTTAAAATGTGTAGTCTCATACAAGGAGATATTAAACAGTGAGTTGCTCTACTCGTATAAATGTCAAAAACATTTAGAGGAGTAGAACAACTCACTTTATTACCCTCTTTCGACAAGTCGACCACCCATTATATATTACAGCTGTGGGGTCTGTTTTAGATCGATAAAGAAACTGAAACATAATTTATATATTTAAAGCTAATTATTAATAATAGTAATATTTCATTTGTTTAAATATACAATGTTGTTATAACTAGACAACAATTTGTGATCACCGGATATTTCTGTTTTTCCATGTTTAAGACCTTCAAAGGCCTTTTTTTTGTTATTAGTTTTCGCCCCAATTGTTGGTAAGGAAATATAGGTTGGTATGAAATTATATACATTTTATTAGAATTAACAATAGTTTTAAATGTAAGTTTAATACTAATCAAAAAATACATTACTAAAATTCCTAATTAAACATTAGAAAATATCAATAGAAGGCATTAATGAAGTGGCGAGAGCTATTTTCATCCGCCTCACTTAGTATTGCGTCAGGCCGCTGTCGTGGTCATTTTTTTGTATCGACGTTGGTAAATAAATTTAGTTGCCTTAATAACCTTGCAGGTATTTTCCTCACCGACCATTTTGGCTCAGTTTTAATTACAGGAATTCACCATCAGTGGCGGCTCGTGGTGAATTATATTGGGAGGTCAATAACAAATTTGAAATAGGCATACTTAAAATGAAAATAAATATCTTATCTTTAAATTGAGCTTTAAATTCTCTTGAAGGTCAGGTCTACTCTTCGTTCTTTAGAACTGCAAAAATGCTGAATGACACGTTCGTTAAAATTGCACGCACATTAGTTTTATAAACGATTTCTCGATACTTTAACATTGCTAAAGCGGATAGTCTATCTTGGCCCAACTCCTTTTAACAAAATTTATAAGCCCTCGAAAAACCCTTAGATTTTCACACAAAGCCGTTTCATCATGGCCACGTAGTGCAAGCTCGAATGCTCCATAATTTTCTTTAAAATATAACGAATTTTGGATAAATTTTCTCTAAAATATTTAGGGGATTTTCTATAAGCTGTGTCTAGCTGAGTGCGAATATCAACACTTCCGACCGTAGCATAGTTCACCGAACATTTCATGTGATCTGCAGAAAACGCATGTTTTTTTATTTTTTCTTTTAAGTGTTTTAAGTGTGTGACACCAGTTTTGCACCATAATGAGTCCGACGAGTCCCTAGAAAACAACAAACAAACATAACAGTAAAATGAGTTAGAGTTTCGATGAACCTCTTTATTTTGGTCTTTACTAGTTTGTCGCATACTAACTTCTGGCAAATTGCGACCATTTACCTTGAATTCGGTTATTTTCTCAAAATTAAGTTCGTTAGCACTCTTTAGTTGTTTAATTTTTTGCACTACCTACATTTCGTTCCATCTAGATTCACAACTCAAACATAGACCACCTTGAAATTGGTTATTTTTGCAAAATTAAGTTCGTAAGCACTTTTTAGTTGTTTATTTTTTTGTACTAGTCACTACGAACATTTTATTTCCTGTATATTTCCAACTCACACATGGATCATAAAAATAAAAAAATATATATTACAAAAAATAGTATATAAATCAATTTTCATCGATTAAAAACGTCCGAAACAATATCAAGTTAGAATATCGACCGCGTGACCTCTGAGCAATTGAACTTCCGCATGCCGCGACCGGTCGGTCGAATTATGAGAAGAGACCGGCTAATGACCCACATCGCGATTTCATATTCCATTTGCTATCACGTTCAGCTGCCGCTCGGTAGCTGTGAAATATTCGGGTACTTTCGTCAAGCTTTAAGATAATCTGGGCAATTCGGACTGCACATCCTAGCTTAGTATAACGTATTTTATTATTCTTTAGGAACGCAACGAGACTATTCGAACCGCCGCACGCGGCTAATAGTGTAGCGTGTTTAACTTTTCCCAAAGTTCGCGTTTTATTACAGCTATTAGGAGCGATGGTCAAACGAATTTTTCTGAAATATTTTTGGGGGGTCATTGACCAAATGACCCTATGGAAGAACCGCCACTGTTCACCATACTTAGAATAAAATAAATAAAAACCAATGGATATTTGTAAATACTTAAAATTTTTGATTTTGGATAGTAAATCGATTAAATACAAAACTTAAATGTCGGAATAATAGATACTTTTTAATTTATAAGGTTATTTCACTTAAAAATCACTTCAATATAATCGTATTTGAAAAATATTTTATTAGGGATTTTTATTGAGGTTGGTAACCATTTTCAATCCAAAAGAAAAGGCGATAAATATTTAAACTTAAAATTATTATCAATGTAACGGTTCTTGGCAAAGTTTATTATGAATATTTTGTTACATAGGTAGATCGGTAACGGGTAAGTACAAGGTTGCGCGCCAGGGCGCGTCATCGGCAATGCGGAAGCACTAGGTGGTTCGATACCGGATTACCACCAGATTAGACATCATTATGATTATTTAAGCTATAGTACTAAGACTTCTGCTATACCGTTTCAGATACAAGAACAACATCCACTCAAATAAGCTTCGGTGCACAAAATATAACGACTACAAAATACCAGTAGCGGCTCGCCATTTTCCAATCAATTTACTTAAAAATAAAAATATTTTTAAAATATTAAACATTTTATAATCTACATTTTTATTACAAAAATGTAGTATGTTTTATATAAATTCACATTATTTACTTAGTTATACCATTGTTTTCTATCAAAACTAGTGCCTTATATACTCAAAAAATAATAATGACTTAAAAACGTAGCGCGCTGAACACGTTTTCATAAGAACGACCCGTTGAGGAATCACAGTCATCAGTAACAAATTCCGCATTAGACTCCCCTCGCACGCCGGCTTTCGCGCTTAGATTTGTTTACGGCAGTTGCTATGGTAACGCAATGATGAATATCCGTAAGTCAAATAGAGATGGGAGCGGCATAAAACTGCTGCTGCATCATCGGAGATGGAAGCAATTTTGCATCGATCGAATTGAATCGAAATTAGCTTTAAGATATATTTTTAAAAACAAAAAAATATATTTAAAATCTTATAAATTCATATTATTTCCCCTAAGTATTAAAAAACGCTCCAAAGCTATGGATATTTAACATCATAAAAAGGTTAATAAAAATAGCCGTTTTGGGCGTGGCATCCCGACAAAATTTCGCCTGCGGCGCTGTGCACCTGACTGCGCTGCACTTCACCCGTTCCTAAATCCACCAGCCGCCACTGCAAAATACCTTACGATAAAAGGATTGATGGTGCTGATTTACTCCTGCCTATTTGTATTTCCTTGACGCATAAGATTACGAAGTACTCGAGTAAAAATAATAGTATTTAGTTTTATCTCTCGTTATATTTTTACATATGATTAGCATGGCTACTATAAAATAGTAAAAATAATTTATTGTTTTTATTTGAATGTCTTTCGTAAACTAGTTTTACTTTCTCAATACTAACCCAATATTTTTGGTAGCCATTTGGTGTAAATTCTTCTCCCCAGCCCACAATTCTCACAGAATGGTAACCTTGCAAATGGGCCAGGGAAGCTTGGGTGTGCCTGTAGATTCCTCTTTTATATGTAAAGAAATCATGATATACCTTCATAGTAGCTAAAAATGAAATTATTAAAATAATAAAAAATCATCTATGGCGTTTAATTAACAAAATCACAGGAGTTTGCTCTAATATAATTTTTTAAAAGTATATAGGTATGTACATAAAAATATGCCAATGTTTAAGACTATTTTATTTTTATATGCCATAAACGTATTTTGTTTTTTTATTGATATTGAATGTCTTTCCCCAGTTGCACTTTTTACACAATAAGTAAAAATAGTTATAAGATTTAAAATGTATTCTATGACAAACCCTTTTTCTCAAAGAACTATCATTTACTTTTTCTTTCCGCATTATCAAATATCATTATATTTTAACCCTCTTTAAATATATTTTTAATTTGAAAACATGACCAGTAAAGAATTCGACAAAATACACCAAATGCTATAAAGCCACCGACCGCAACAGTATAGACAATTTGCTCGAAACCCGAAGAAGAAAATGTATGATTTGTCATTAGTATTTTTTTGCTTGATTTGTCGAAAATCCTGTTATTATATATATATATATATATATATATATATATATATATATATATATATATATATATATATATATATATATGTAATCTACAAGTTACTTGTAAATAATTCTGTTCAGGGACCTTCGTATTCTATAATGCTTAGTCTATTTAGTCTAATACCAATACCGAATCTGTACTTACTAAATATCAGTGAGCCTTTTAGTCTCGCAATTTAAGATTTCCACGCTAATAAGGTCTTTGACAAACACAATTATTTGTATCTTGGTTTTGTTTTAAATACAGAAATACTTTGAGGAATAAGTGTCTAAAATCAAACCAGACAAAGACAAATATGGCGAACTATATAAAATTAAGACAAAGAGATCCACTGGTGTCGGAAATACAGAGCATCATAAACAAACCCAAGGAGACGGCTTATCAAGATTGTTTTTAGAATTCAATAAATTATTAACAAAGATTATGACCGGAAGAAAAGGATTTTTCGGTAACCGAAACATTGAGAAACCTAATGTTTGGCAACCGTCAATGGATCGGTCCGATTATTACAAACTCCGTGATTAGTGAACGGAGCTTCACATACCACTGCACGCATCATTCTATGAGGTTTGATAACGACTAGATAATTTTGAATTAATTAATATAACTGATTTAATTTACCTTGCACTGGTCCAGATTTCAAAATTTCATACATAATATCAGTCTCATTACCCAGTCTGTAAGCTGGCCCGACTTTATATCTTTCAGTTCTCTCACTATATTTTGGTGGAGTACATCCGGCAGCGCTTAAACTGCCAGACCGGCGAATAGAGCAGTTGGTAGTATTTGCGCCAGTATAGGGAAAACAAGGTTCATCAACAACCCTAAAAATTTTATTTAAGTATAATTTAGCTCAGTCAGTAAGCAAATGTATTTATGTTATTCATAACTCATAACAATATGATGCCCATGTTACTATTCCTAGCTCTGGGTTTTTTTTTAAATATAGTTTAAATCTAATAAATATTTGTTCAGTTAGTATTAAATATCATCAATCGTTTCGGTGTTAGGTGTTGACAAATACTAATATGCTGACCCGTATTTTCGAACAAAAGTCCACGCCCTATCTAGTCGCCCTCCATCACAGCCATGTGTTCTTGGAATGCATGATATAATATTTTGAGCGCTGAGCTGAACTTCTTCTTTCCCTCTGGAGATTATGCCATATCTAAAAATCACAAATAAATTAAAGTTTGTAAATATGCAATTCCTTATTATTCCGATTTTGACGAGGTACCCGAAATAAAGCAATATTTTGCTGATACGAGGTTTACAAATAAATGCATATGTTCCATAATCCGGACACTTCTGGGCATAAAACAATAAAATAGTAAATAGCATTTGATCTTTTGGAATTGAATTGTGAACTAATGCATACGGAAAAACTGATGTTTTTGAAATTGATGTAGCTTAAGAAGATATATAAATCAGGTAATATGTTTTCAAGGTACTTTAAACGCATTGCTCTGACACTTTATAGAAAGCCTGAGCATATAATGTGACAAGAGAACGGTATTTTAAATAAAAAAGCTATGAAATCATCATGTTACAACTAGGTACATACCTTGGTATTAATTAAAGCTATCGAAATAAAAGTTTTATAGAGAGTATTGTAAATTTAGAGGGCCCTAAAACTTTAAATACCCAGCGATAAAACTATTAATAAATAAGAACAAAAAGTGACGATAAAAAATATTAGTCCATCAATGTCATTAGAAAAAGCTGCACTTGTAGATTAAAATGTTTGTGATTTTTTTAATTACTTTATTAGTAATTATAGTTTCTTTACATATATTAAGGTATATTGTTAACAAATATAGTAGGGATGTGTTTGTTAATATATTTTTAAGTGGGTAGCATAGGAGACCAAAGGGCACCTACGCTCATTGGGGGCCTATGGTCTATCTTTTCAAATTTAGAATAGACGTTTGGAATTTGTAGCAACGGTTTTAGGGTGCATTTAGACAATTTAGAAATAGAGAACTTTTTAATTTTTAGTGTTATAAATTAGTCTGTTTTGTCTTGTGTAGCAACAAATTATACGATAAAATCATATTATAGCACCGGATAGTGATTTTAAACATTTTTCCATACATGTAATTCTTACTGGATTTTAAAATAACGTTTTCCTATGGGCCCGGGCGTGTGGAAAAAATAACTTTCCCTACGCATGTTAGTGCGGAAAATTAATTTTTGCCGCACTATTTACTTTACTTTCCGCACTAGTGCTTGAAATAGACAAATTATTTTTTTCAGCTGTATCAAAAGTATTAAATAGTTTTTTTTTCAAAAAGTATTAAAAAAATCCGCTTAACAGAAAGAAGCAATTTTTTATCTAGATGTATAATTCTTCAATATCCTAAGAAATACAAAATTTCATTCCATTATTTATATTATAATTTTGACTTACATAGTATTATAATTTCATTCCAGTTAGATTAATGCTAACTAACCTTAAATACAATTGTTTTAACAATACTGTTAATAAGCAAGTCCCGGTTGCGATGACTCCAAAAAGCAATAACAACAATTTATGCGTCTGTGCGTGATTTAGTTTGGGTAGTTATTTGTAATTTTGTGCTTTTAGAAGACGGTTGCGCCACTCAACATGCAAGACATAGACGAGGAAGTAATTCCTGAAAGTATTTTGCAAGAAGCTGCAGCAGTCAGCTTACAGCTACAAGTTTTTACACAATGGTGCAAGAAGAAACAGGTAAAATCTCTTAAAGAAGAAGTATTACTAGCCAATTTTGGCGAAAAATCTGAAACCTGCAAATTTTTTACGCTATGGTCAATTTTTTCAGTTCTCAAATTGATCATCAAAACAAAGAAAAATATGGATAACATTAAAACAAATTAATAGCATTTTTGAAACAGAAAAACTTAGGACACCGTCCAAAAAATTCCAAAGTTTGTTTCAAAAGCGGAAATTGCAAAATATTTTCCGAGGCACTTGATGATGTCTATTTGTAGATTAAAGTTAAGACCATTATTCGATTTGCAGGTGCATGTCGTCGCGAAGATCTTATTAAATTAACCATTGACAATATTAAAGAGACCCTGCTAATCATCAAAATTCCTGATACAAAAACTCGTATTTCCATAACATTTGTACTTGGTATAGATGCAGTTCACCTTCAGCTTTATGGGAAATATTATTCTGTAGCTCTACGTTCTTCGAACACACTCCATCGTCGTTTTTTTATAAACAACAAACAGGGAAAATGCACAATACAATGTGTGGGGATTAATACATTTGGGAAGATGCCATCCAGTATTACCGGATACCTGGGATTGCCAGATCCAGATATGTACACGGGTCATAGTTTTCGCCGACCTTCCGCCACAATGTTAGCTGATTCAGGAGAAAATATAACTAATATCAACAGGCATGACGGTTAAAAATCCAATACCGTGGCAGAACGCTATTTGGAAGACTTAATAGAGAACAAAAAACAAATTGCATGTAAATGTACCGCACCTCTATATCTCTTTTGTGTTGCAAAAACGGCGAAGTTTCAAATTTTAAAATGATTTATTTTTTATTTTTCTTGATCGATTTACCTATAAATATATTTTTTCTTGAGTTCTGTCATCAACGGTTCTCGGGCTACTGCCTACGTCCACTATTATTGGACCACCGAGTATAATGATACACAATTTACAAGTCCAGATTTTACAAGGGCAGCCAGCATCGGATCCAGTGAACGAGATTTATTAAAATTTTAATTTATGCAGTTCGACTTTAGGCTACTCGGGTATGCCAAAAGTGACCGTCTATCTCCGTTTGTCATATTACTTTATACAGGGGCCGTCATTGTGAAGTACTATACAGGGCGTTTCCTAATTGCGTGCTGATGTTAACGGGGGTGTTTTTATATCCTAAAAGTCTTAACTTTTGAGATACAGAATGGTAAAGTTTAAAAAGAAAGCATTTTTTTCATCTCAATTCTAATGCTATTGTAGATAACTGCATGAAATTTGATACACGTCTTCTATGCATTAAAGTGCATACGGATTTACCCAGGTTAACTACATATGCACGCCACTGGTAGAAATTTCAAAAATTAATTGTTAATAAAAAATGCCCTTTTATGCATAAAAGACACAGAAATTTCACACAGTTATTTATTTATATTAAACTTTTTTCTTAAAAAGGTCCAAGAGTTACCCTTCTTTAACATTAGCACGCAATTAGGAAACGCCCTGTATAGTACTTCACAATGACCCCCTGTACAAAGTAATATGACAGACGGAGACAAACGGTCACTTTTGGCATACCCGAATAGCACAAAGTCGAACTGCATAAGTTAAAATTTTGATAAATCTTGTTCACTGGAATCAGTGCTAGCTTCCCTACTATAACTACATTGATGTGTTAATTTTGGAAAAATATGGGTTCTGTAGTTTTTCAAATAATAATTGCAGTATTAGATATTTTTTGACCCGGTATTGAACAGAAAATTAATTATTTTGAAGCAGTTTATTGACAGCTACTTTATGAACAATTTTACAAAATATATGAAAAAAAAACTAAGCCATTTTTGAGGTTGACGGCTGTAATTCTAGGCTTGTTGGCTGATATTAGTTCATATAATTGATATTTTCTCCATGTTGGATCACATACAAGATTGTTCGATTTAAGCCACATATCATATGAACTTTTGTAGAGTATTTAGTTGGCACTTTATCTTCTACATGAGAATGATAAGACGCGTTATCCATTACCACGACTGATTTGGGAGGAATGTTAGGTAGAAGCTTCTCGAGCAACCACTTTTCAAAATTATCTCTATTCATCTGTCCATGATAGACTCCAGTTGCTAGTCCCGAGCGAAAAACTAAAGCAGCACCTGGAACAAATCCGGCTTCTGAACCAGCATGAACTATAATAAAGCGACTACTAGAGCGGATTCCCTGAACAACACCTGTAACACTTTCGCTTTGCCAGTATTTGTTCACTGTCATATCATGATCTACCCAGGTTGCGTCTAGATACACAATATTGCGTCCTTCTTGCTGTATTGCCTTACAGTTGACAGATATTTCACCCGCCAGTGAAAAATATTTGGTCTCTCAATGAGCAATTTTCGTTTATTTTGGCACTTGCGCCAAACAAAACCATTTGATCTTAAAGCCGATTTAAGGTTTTATACCCGTACGAAAAATCTATTTTGTTCTTTACAGCACGAAGTAGGGGTTTGCAGGTCGGAACCTTCTTCAAATTTATATAAAAATCCTCTATTGTTCGTCGAATTACTTGAAAATCACCATCAGCAATTTTATCTTTGTATGATAATGGGGGTCTTTTTTTACCAGGAGAATTTAAAGGTGAAGTAGAACATGAGCTATCATTATAGTCTCTTTGAATTTTTCTTACACTACTTTCCGAAACACCAGTGTAAAATGTAGGGCATTCTGTTCGATTTTGAATTGAAATAGTCAAACTATTATTTTCAGCATCTCTAGTACAGGCCTCTATAACGCTCGCAGTAACTTCATGTGCACCGCTTCGAATTGTTTTTCCTCTTTTGCTCGCCATCGTTACTTCGAAATAATAATTCAAATTCAACGCAACGCATTTATATAAAAATTAAAACAAATGCTCGAAATGTATAGGCGCCACTGGAAATAGCTAGAACCTTCTAGCGGCAAGTGCATGGAGACTCTAGGCAAATCCCAATTACAAGTGGACCAGTGAGAAATTTACTAAATCCTCCATTAATTTTCCGTACCGCTTAGCTGGCGCACTTTATAGGTGAAGCGGCAAACTATTACAACAAATAAAATAACATAAACTTTATTTGCGTACACAAATTTTACTTTTCCGCTTGCTTAAGAATATGAACTTTTATTTTAAGGACCGCCTGGTTTTCTTTCGTGTTCCGCACTTTAAATGTAGTTTAGGAATTCTGAAAATCATGTATATATATATATATATATATATATATATATATATATATATATATATATATATATATATATATATATATATATATATATATATATATATATATATATATATATATGATAGTATGTTTTCATTCCACTTACACCAACGTCATAACAAGAAAATGATCCTTGTTTTGGAACATGTTCTGCATCACAGCAGACACAATGATCCATTTTTCCATATATATATATATATATATATATATATATATATATATATATATATATATATATATATATATATATATATATATATATATATATATATATATATATATATATATATATATATATATATATATATATATATATATATATATATATATATATATATATATATATTTATGGCTTGAAAATTTAGAAGTTTTGATAGCGTATGGGATGTATAATATAAATTTACAAGTATGTATTAAATTTACCTGTCAGATGCAACTGCAGCTGTGGAAATAGCCCACGAAGAACCGCACCATTTTTGATCTTGGATTCCGGTAATATATCTTGGCCAACGTGTGGCACTATCGAAGGTTGTGGGTAGGGCAGCTGGATCGTAGTATCTCTTTACAGGATTCATTCTCATTACGTCCTTTTGCGGTTGCAATGTGCCCAACCTTAAACAACCATTAATATTTAACGATTGCTATCTTTTATAAATTATATTAAGGGCTGGTATTTTTATCTCCGTATAATTTTATTCGGTGGATATTTTCTATGGTTACAATTGCCCCAACAATCGTTTCCACGGTAAATATTCGAAGAATAATGTTATTTGGGGATGAAAATACTGGCCCTAAGTAACTTAAATACTAAAAAATATTTCAGTCTGGCTACTGATATGGCTATGAATGTTGAATTACCTTGGGCTTCAAAATAAAGGAATATGAAAAAGACATACGAAGGTTTTAATATAATGCCGGTTAAGGTAAAAAGAAATAGTGACCCAAGAAATTGTTTAAACATTTCTAAAGGTTTTGAAACTTAAAAGTACTGATCTATTCTAACAAAAAACGTGACATATTACACAATTAACTCATTTAATATAAAAATTAAAAATATATATAAGAAAGAAGAAGAAAAAATATATAATTTTTTTCTTATTTTTTTTAAATTTCTTCCGAATAAAGTACTTTAAAAAAAAAAGTCGAGTTTATTAGTGTCGTATTTCTTTTAAGAGTAACTAACAATCTGTGTATATGACAGGTTGATTACTACTTACAATACTTTCCCTTAGGGAGAAAATAAAAAATACCTGTATTTCACTCCCCGCTCGAGGGTTTCGCCCCAAAATTCCGAGTAGTTCGAGGCCGACCATCCGTGATACTCTGCGTTAACGGAATAGAGAATATCCTCGTCGATCAAACAGACAACGTCCGTATCACACATCATCTCTGCCTGTTTGTCATTGATACCAACACATCGGCTAAAAAAGACAAAACTATACCGCATACAAAAACATTTGGAGTGTTGACGTATCAAAAAAATATTTTCATATAGACGTATTAAATAGTGTGGTGACAATGACAACAAATTGCCAGTACGGTACCTGTATTAGTTTTTTTTAATTTTAAAGTAAGTTTAATTATGTTTATTAAAAATGTGTACGGAGTGAAAAGAACGCTTGCGCTGTTTGGAATCGTTAACAAATAAGTCGTATTGCTATAATTTAATTTTTAGAACATCAAACAAATGGATTTCAAAGCATCACTGACTTCATCAATTTATAAAAGAAAATCTCTAAAATCTGGCAATATTGGTGGATGACAGGTAGTAAAGAGGGGAAGGTGGCATTGTGGGCACGTGCTCCGTCTTGACCAGCCAAGGTTTTGAGGAAATAATCTCACTAACAATAAATAAATTAATTTAACCAATGATTAGGATATATTTGTTTTAATTTTTTTTTGCTCGCCTACCTGTTTTCAAAGTTCATATTTGTTATAATTTGTTTGAGCTTGTATATCATTACTTTTTAATGCATTTATGTTATATTTATATTACATGATCAAATGTATATGTTAAAATCAAAATAAACCTTACCCTTGGTTGTGCCCCCTCTTGCTCTAGGCCTGGTTACGCTACTGCCTGGCAGCTGACAGAGTCCAAACCTAACCCCAATACCCCTTAAATATCACATAATTCGCAACTGTTAATTTAAAAATTTCCTACAAAAACTTAGCGGATTATTTTCAAAAATATATTGTCGCTTCCTTTTTGTCGTTTAAAAACATTACCAAACAACTTTGTTTCCCACAAAAAAGATAAAATTCTGATGACATATCAACTGAAAATGTTTGTGACAATGAATTACTTATTTAAAGCTATTCAGTGTATGTTACGTTTATTCAAATAAACAAGAATGTCGCTTCCTTTTTTTCGGATAATTTATAAATTTAAAAAATATACCATATTTGAAAAATACGGCAAAATACCTCAATTGTTTTATATATTTTTTCCAATATACAGGGTAACTCTAAAGTTACGAGGCAGCCTCTTGAAAAGGAAAAAAATTTAAAATGTTGAACTACGTCAAGTTTCTTTCATCAGCCACCTGATAATTAAAAAACTTGTATTTTAAAAGCATTTAGCTTGTTTAAAAAAGGGAGAGACACATTATTTTTTTATCAATTTGTATATAAAAATATTTTTCACTATACAAGGTAGCTCTAGAAAAATGATACAGCCCTGAAAATTTAAAAAAATATATTTCAAAAGCGTTTAGGATTTTTAACAAACTGTGAGTTTAGTCACTTTTGTTGTATATAAATACATTTTTCCCACTAAGGGACTATCCCTAGAGACGGAAAGCAGAAAAACGAAAATATATATATTTTTTTATTTTAAAGCAGTTAGTTTTAAAAAAAAATGGGGAATAAGTCAAATATATTTTATCTCTTTGTATCTAAAACATTTTTTCACTATACTAGGTAGTCCTAGGGGATACGACGGCCTTTAAACGTTTTTTGCATGCAAAAGCAAATTAATTTTTCCTTTCAATAGTTAGTCAAAGGGCGTGAAACCCTTCCCTAAAAACGAAATTTTTTTTAAAGATTAGAAGACGCCCAATCTGTTTTATTTTTTATATATCATTATTTTTCGATTACACATAGTGATCCTAGGAGCCCTAGCCTGTAGCTCGGGAATCGTTAATCGTTAAATTATATTAAAATTTATTTGGTAGTTATGAAGGACATTGAAGAGTGAAATAATAAATGCAGGTCCGCATTTAAATTAAGAAAGTTGATGATGGTTTCTCGAATCCGAAACGCTGGATTGGAAAATAAAATTTGCCTTTTTGTAGAGAAGAAAAAGTAACAATGGCAAAGTGGAAAGTATTTTCATCTCTCATTTCAATTAACCATAAAATTTGGAAAACCAAAAAACTAGAAAAAAACAAGGTTCCAATAGAAACTTTAGTAATCTTGCATAACTGTAAAGAACAAATTTGCAAAGAAACAAAACAAAAAATACTAAAACTCAGTCGCGTAGTCACATAAGCTTCGCAATAAAATAGCTCAAGTTAGGGCGAGGCAAGACAGGACTGGGTTTAGGCAAAAAGATTAAACTAAGTTCGACCTTGCTTCAGTGAACCAAAAAAAAACGACAAAATGAACTAACAACAAAAATATTTAAAATTACTGAAAACTACTTAAAGTAAGAAGACTTAGTATATGTGACTCGACCTACTACCAGAAACGATATTGTGGATCGTATTAGGATTGCCATCCAAACTATTTCTTTAGTAGAAGTGGATGCTGCAATCCAATCGACATAGGAAAGACTGCAATTTTGTATTAACAATGACGGCCGGCATTTTGAGCATTTGCGAAAGTAGTTTAAGTAATTTTAAATATATTGGTTAGTTCATTTCGTCGTTTTATTGTTTCACTGAAGCAAGGTAGAACTCGGTTTAATCTCTTTGCCCAAACCGAGTCCTGTCCTGCTTCGCCCCAGCTTCAGCTATTTTATTACAAAGTTTATGTGATTATGAGACTGAGTTTTAGTATTTTTTGTTTTGTTCCTTTGTTAAGTTTTATGCGTTACAGTTATGCAAAATTATTTTTTTCCAGTTTCCTGGTTTTCCTAAAATTATGGGATTAATTTCTCCTCCGTTAAACGGCAAGGTTAATTTTCTAATGTTAATTTTCCAATCCAACGTTTCGGATTCAAGAGACCATCATCAACTTTCCTAATTTAAATGCGGACCTGAATTTTTTATTTCATTAATCAATGCCTTTAATAACTACAAAATAAATTGTGGTATAAAAGTCAGTACCTGCCGAATTTAAAAATTTGCATGATTCTTTTGGTTTGAAAGTATGTATTTCTGATTTTACACGTATTACATCGGTGTCCTTCACCTGTATTGACAATATTGTTACAAATATTAAAACTGACAACTGCAGTTCAGGTGTCCACGACCCCTATATCCGATTAAACGTGAGCCAGGAACAGTTTATTGCCGACCAATAACTCGAGCTGGTTTTCATAATTTAAAACTCAAATTAGGTGATATAAACTGGAGTGTGTTTGACAGCCCTGACCTCGATGTGGAATACGTTTCTTGTGCAAAGATACTCGTCACTGGCTGAGCAATGTTTTCCATTAAAAAAGTGCTTGGACAAAAAATCGCTAGTAAACTGGTTTAATTCTGAGATGAGCGAAAAACGTGACATTTTGTCTGTGATAAAAGATATTTGCAATTATAAAGATGACCCCTCCTTTTGGAGAACTTATAAAAACCGTAAAAAGATTATCTCAATTGTATTAAAACGGCGAGAAGAAATGCTTACGAGTTATTTTTATTAAACTCTCGAAATAAATCAAGAGATTGTTTGAAGCTAGAAAAATTTAAAAGAAATAAAAAAAAGAGTGACCATTCCATAACTAACAACATTTCTGTGGAAAGCTTTAACGATTATTTTAGATCTATTGCAGAAAACATAATTAAAACACTACCTTACATTCCCCATAAGTCATCAGATTTCTTAGATAAACAATTAGTGATTTCACAGAATTTTTTTCTCTTTCCTACTACAGAGTTGGAAGTTTTTAATACAATTACAAATCTCAAGCGATCTAATGCTACATATTACTATAATTTAAATAAATATTTTGATTGCTCGTTTCACAGTTTTAATAAATAAATGCTTTTGTACTGGAGTCTCTCCCAGTAGTTTTAAAATTTCAAAAATAACATCTTTGTTTAAGAAGGGCGACATAAATTTACTTGATAATTACCGCCCAATTTCCGTGGTTGTGATGTTTTCTAAGGTGATGAAAGTGTTATTAAAGGAAAGACTGGTGAAGTATCTCGAGGGCACTCCCTGTTCGGCACCTCTCAGTTTGGTTTTAGATCTGGTCGATCAACAACTGGGGTCGTTTTGAGCCTTGTGGATGGCATTGTCGAGAGTCTTGAGTGTGGAAAGCACTCTATTATTACACAGTGCGACCTAGCAAAGGCATTTGACTGTGTCTCCCATGACATACTGCTGGAAAAATTGACATATTATGGTGTTAGGGGTGTGGCCTTGGATATTCTATGTCTTACTTTTCTGGAATAATGCAGTGTGTTGGTGCAAATAATAAATTCTCGGCATTCAAACAACTAGTACATTGTGTGCCCCAAGGGTCAGTATTTGGGGCCGGTCCTATTTATTGTTTACATAAACGATCTGTGTTTACATATGTCAAATATTCCTAAATGTGTTCTCTTTGCAGATGACACATCTTTTTTGAATCTGAATTCAAATATTGAGGGTCTTTTGGTTCTCGCCAATCATTCTCTTGTCAGAGCTGAGAAAAAACTTAAAATTAAATCAAGCAAAGACACAATCTCTTGTTGTGAGTAGTAACAGGAGACTCAGGAAAGACTTGCAAAATATTGGGTATTACATTAGATGATGTTTTAAGGTGGGGGTATTACATTAGATGATGTTTTAAGGTGGTCTGGTCAGCACATATAGATGTATTAAATAGAAAAATTTCATCGGGTTTGTTTGTTCTCAGGCAGTTGAGAGATATTGTTCATCTAGATGTACTAAGAACGGTATACTTTGCCCTGTTGCATAGTCATCTCACCTATGGTGTTGTACTCTGGGGTGACACCATCTAGTGACCACTAAGAAAGTCATTACGGTGCAGTTTAAGGCAACATGAGTAGAGCAATAAAATCACTATAATGCTTATACTTTCAACATACCTCAATTATGGAAATTTAAGAGAAAATTGTCATTTTCACTTTTGTGTTGCCGTTAAGCCCCCTAACGGCCAACTTTCTAACGCTTAAATATTGTTTCCTTAAGTTTTATCATTTGCGGTTTCCGAGCTACATCCGACGTCCTCTATTTAGACCACCTTGCACATACATATATGGGCAAATACTATGTTTGCAAAAACGCATTATTCCGATAGTAGTTATAAAAATTATGCTATGTTTACCAATTCTTGCAATTATCCTTTGTAGATTCTTTCTCGTAGTAGATCTGACCCTTGAAATAACATGATGGCCTTGTGAGCTCTCCAGGTATATCTGGTGGTCTGGGTGTTGTCGGGGGCAAGGGTGTGGATATATTCAAATCCCAACAGAACGACCAGTAATCAGGACAACAATCGTGAACATCCGTTCTGTTGCAGAATTCATCGCAGTAACACAAAGTACCTAGAACATACAAAATAGTTAATACTCATTTTAATATTTTTGTTTACATTCTGATGTCTTATATCGCAGTTTTGGGTCAAATATTTAACTCATTTAAATTTAAAATATAATAATAATAATAATAATAATAACAGAAATCCTCGACACTCTGAAGCAAAAATTATCCATGTATGCCACAAGATTCCGAAGATACAAAGAATCAAATGAAAAAAAGGTCGCTAACAACTTGTTTCGAAGAAGCGAAAAACAGTTCTACCAAAAAATCATGAGCAATGAGGAGGCACGAGTAATAGAACCACCGACCAAACAAGAGATCACAGAATAATGGAAAAGTATTTGGTCAGAACCGAAACTACACAATAATAACGCTTCATGGATTAAAGCGGAAGAAGACAGACACAAGCGCTTGGAGGAACAAAATGACTGCAATGACAACACAAGAAGTTGCAGAAATAACCAAATACACGGATAAGTAGAGATAGATAACATTCATAACTTCTGGTACAAACAGTTTATCTCCACACATAAAGCTCGCACTCGCCAAATTAATGAAATTATTTTTAAACCTAGCACACTCCTCAGTTTCCTCACCCAAGGAATAACATACCTTAAACCCAAAAATTCAGACAATAAGGACCCGTCAAATTACCGACCTATTACGTGCCTTCCAACCCTATATAAGATCATCACAGCCACGATTACCAGGAGAACATCTAGCACACAAAAACATTCTACCGGAAAAGCAAAAAGGATGTAGGAAAAATAGCCGAAGATGCAAGGAGCAGCTAATTATAGACAGCGTCATCATGAAACAAACCAGACAAAATTATAGAGACCTTTATACTGGTTACATAGATTATAAAAAAACCTTTGATTCGATACCCTACAGTTGGCTAACCAGACTGCTAGAATTATACAAAGTCAATTAAAACATCAGGCAATTTCTTACGCAAATCATGAGTACGTGGAAAACTAAAATCAACCTGAGAACACAAAAAGAACACATCGAAACAAAAGAGATCTACATCAGACGAGGTATATTCCAGGGAGATTTACTCAGCGCTTTGTGGTTCTGCCTCTGTCTCAATCCACTCTTAAACACACTGAATAACACAAACTTCGGATTCCAAATTAAACACAAAAAATTAACCTACAGAAAATAAACCATCTCTTGTACATGGATGACATAAAATTATATGCAAACACAAAGGCACAGCTAAAGGAACTCCTTAAAATCACAGAAAGGTTTACCCTGGACATCAACATGGAATTTGTTATAAGTAAATGTAAGCTACTTCATATTAACAATGGGCAGTGGAAATACCACCCTACGAGGGAAACAATCAACAATGAAACTATAGATAACATGCTCGAACAAGAAACATACAGATACCTAGGCTTCCATCAAAGCACCAAAATTAACCACACTCATATCAAATCAGAGCTCAAGATGGAACTTAAAACCAGACTCACAAAGCTACTAAAAACAAAACTGAATTCCAGAAAACTGAATCCCAGAAATCTAACGAAATTAACATCTTCGGCATAGCTATTCTTACGTATTCGTTTGGTATCATTAAATGGTCACCCACACACATAGAAAACATTCACATTCTCATACGCTCTGAATTTACTAAAGACATGAAGTTACATCCCAACGCATGCAAGGAATAATGGCCGGAACTGAATACACCACGAGACATAACTCAGCAGCGAAGGACGTTCGTCAAGCATTAGCCACAACATACAAACTAATGGAGGACACAGACCCTTACTACCATTGAACACGAACATCTATACTTGAAAATGAAGACTACAAGCTCTACTGGGACATTGACATCCACACAGATAAAACAATCCCCGCAAACAGACCCGATATCACCTTTCAAACCAAAAAAGAGAAAATCACTTATTTAATTGACATGGCCGTCCCCAACGACGAGAATATCCAAGCGAAATACAGTGAGAATATCGCCAAATACACCGACTTGGCAATGGAAGTAAAAAGGATGTGGAAACAGGAAAGAGTTATCATTGTTTCTCTCGTCATATCAGTAACAGGTCTCACCCCAACTACGTTTGCACCACATTTGGCTCAGTTAGAACTTAATACAGACTTTCACAGGAACATCCAAAAATCGAACATGTAGCACCGTTAGATTATTTCTTAATACACAATAGTTGTTTATTTCCATTTCCTTTTTTTTTATTTTTATTTTTGTACTGACTTGGTATAATCCCGTCAGTTTAAAATACAACCACAGGAATACTGTGAGACAACATGTCATAACAATAATAATATTTTTTATTTGTTGCAAAATATAACATTTTTCTCCGTATTAACTAAAAAGGTTTCAATTTAGATCAGATCTAACTTGACAGTTATATGTATAAAAAGACATAAGTACAACTGATAAACTAACAGTTTTATCAATTAGATCTGGTTTAACTCTTAAACCTTTTTTGTAAATACGGGAGTATGTCTGTGAGTTTACAGTTCCTTATAAAATAATAGTTTATATAACATATAAATGAAAAAAAATAAAATATGCACATGTTACGCATTAGATAGGTACAAGAACAACATAGATATACATTAAAAACAACACACGAGCCCATCAAACAAGCAGAAAAAATAAAAGTAGTGATTAGTGTTTGATCATTAAAATCTGTATATTTTCAAAATAATTAGATTTTTTTTATTAAATAATTTTTAACTGTTGATTTTTTTAAATTTAATGGTAACAAATTAAAAAACTTGGGAGAAGAATAAGTTAAAAATTTCTGAGTTTTAGTTTTTGAATTTTTTCATACCGATCAATAAGTATTTTCATTCAGATTGTGCCGAATATTTCACTCAGTAAAAAACTGCATTGAGTTTCAAGTCAAAATATCACTGACACGTGAACTCAGTCCACTACATTTAGTAAAATAAAATGTTATGCAATCGATAGATGTAGCTATTACCAACTGACTTTTTAAGAACTTCGAACTGCTTGTAAATAGGAGCATCTATCTCCCTTAGTAAAAGAAAATTATCCGAGAACAGACGGATACATTGAGCTAGCTGTTTTCTTCTTACATAGTCTAATTTCTAAAAGTTGTCAGTTAATTGTCAAGTTGGTAACTTGACAATTTTGAATCAAAATGTCAACCTTGATTCTTAATTTCAATCATATTTTTGGTGTGAAATATTCCTGGAATTTTTTATTTGATCACAAATATTTTTAAAATGTTATATATTATACAATTTTCAAAATGTTCATGACTCAAAAAAAGTGCCCTTAGAAATTTAGCTCTTGTGGTATTACAAGTGAAATTTTCACACTTAAATTCCTAATCAATCAAAAGCTTTTATTTTGAATAAATTCCATGGTATCCCATGGGCGATATTCTTGTTAAGTGGAAATATTTCTGTCACAATACTGCATAGATGAAGTTTTTGAACTTGACATTTTATTTTTTAAATGAAAATTAGTATGTTTAAATACTTCTTGGTTACTGAGTACTTAAATAATAATTAAAGAATTAAAACTAAAACAACATATTTTATTTAATTTTTACTTATTATATTATTAATCACAAAATCAAAGTGTTTTTGAAAGTCTACTAAGAACTCTTTTTTTCTCAATGGCAAATATGACGGTGAAAAATTTTTATTAATTAAACGCCTAACCTTTAGTATATAAATATATAAATTTTGATATAATTTTAATGAACCTAACTTTACTAATCCATGAAAACTTGGTTGAGACCTGGTTTAAATTCTTCTGTATTATTGTTGATTTTTCTCCAGATTATGTAGATTACAGTTCAGGCTACATTCATCAATAATCTACAAGTATTTTAGATCTTGGTGATTTATTTTGAGATCGCAGGGCTCTTTGCAACGTTTACCCAATTTATAGTTTTCAACTTTCTCCATTATTTCAACTTATAAATTTTTGAAACTTGTTTAATATCGAATAAAGAATCAAACACACGCCATTTAAATATCCGCAGAATGCAACTCGCGGGCACAATCGCGCTGCGTTGGGGAACGCGTCAATTGTTAGTCAATTGTTTCGACGTCAACGACATCTAAGATTTTTTTGTATGATGTACGCACGGAGTTCATAAATAAAAATGGATTGCCATCGTTTAATTAACATAACGGAAAAAACCTTCCACCAATTTTAGTATATTTTTAGTACAAAAAACTCTATTTCATGCAATAGAACAAATTTGTTTTAAACAATTTTTAGTAGTTTCATAAAACTAAAATAGGTGAAACGTGATGTTTTTCACAATTATATGTAAGATGTGTTCTATGTCTCACGTTTAACATTTTAGTATATAAAAAAATAACGTTCCACCTATCTTAGTATAAAAAACTCTATCTAAAACAATAGAATAAATGTGTTTTAAACAATTTTTAGTAATTTCATAAAACTAACGCTTTGTTTTACATTTTATGTAAGTATTGAAGTGTTCTATAAAACTTTAGTATAAAATAAAACAACATTCCACCTATTTTAGTACACAAAACTTAATTTGAAGCAATAAAATAAATTTGTTTCTAACAATTTTTCGTAGTTTGATAACACTAAAATTGGTGGAACATGTTTCAAGATAGGAGTTTTATACTAGGAAAAAAACAACTTTCATTACATATAGTTATATTAGGTAAACAAAATTTCATACAATTCTACTTACTGTTTATAGTAATTGTTATTAGTGATAATAATTGTTATAAAAATATATAAAAAATAAATAAAAATATATAAAAGGACCGAAAAAGGATTAAATATTCTAAGAGCTTTTAGTTATAATAAATGGGGAGCAGACCCGAATATATGTCTTATTTTTTACAAAGCCTTTTTAAGATCAATTTTAGATTATTCATGTATTTTTTATGGATCAGCAGCACAGGCACATCTTATAAAACTGGAAACAATTAAAAGTAAGAGTATGAGGAAATGTATTGGCTTTTTAAAAAGAACCCCAAATGAAATCATGGAAGCTGAAACAATTGAACCTCCCATAGGATTACGAAGACAGTTTTTATGAGATAAATTTCTTCTAAAAATAAGAAAATATAAAATTTAAAAAAAATTGCATTTTAGTTAAGAAAATAAATGATCTTACAATTTTATGTTACACTTACAGTTACTGGAAAGTTAAAAAACTTCCTAGGTTAGTACTGAGCTATTCTTGGATAACCCAGATAAAAGATTCTCTCTCTCTACATTAATAGTACAATCCCTTACTTTCAGCTTAAATTCTCTCTCATTGACAATGAAGCAAAAGTAATTATTAATTTTGATTTATCTGATAATGAATTAATTATAAAAAATGGCTTTTTAAACTATCAAACTACTGTTTGGTCAAATTTTGATCAAATCTTCATAGACGGTTCAGTCCTTAATGAGAAAACGAGCTGCGCTTTTTATCATAAAAACAAAAAAATAGGAAAAAAATTTAAATTATTAGATGGAACGTCCATATATTCTGCGGAGCTCTGGGCTATCTTGGAGTCCCTTAAATATTGTATAAATAATGTGTCCAATGATAAAATTGTTATTTCCTCCGATAGTAAAAGCACCCTAATGAAAAGTTCTAATAGTGTAAATACTTCTCAAAATAACTATATTGTTTCTAGTATACTTAATAAGTATCAACTTCTAAAGAACGCTAATAAAAATATTTATTTTGTTTGGATCAAAGTTCATGTCGGTATAAGTGAAAATGAGCTTGTTGATGAATTGGCTAAAGCGTCTACCAGGGGCGTGCAGTCCATGGAAGCAAGGAAAGCAGTGCTTCCCCATAAAAAATTACAAAACATCTTGTAAAATGTAATTTTTGAAATAGGAAACCATTAATTTAGTTTATATTAAAAATGCTAAAATATTATCTTAATTATCAAGCCCATAATAAATGCGGCCTTGACTCCGAGCGCGCCACAATAGAAAATCGAATAGAACCTATGCGGGCCGCTAGCTTCTCTGCAGACAAGTCCTGTATGCTTGATTTCCTGTGAATCGAGCCAGAGGTTATTGAACTTTCCACCGGCTGTTTGCAATGTTTGCATTTCAGTCGCGTACTTTAAGTGGGCGCGGAAGTTATCGTTGGAGTAGGTTCTTTGTTTGAACGGCTATCCGTGTGTTGTGTGATACGTACGTCGAGTCGTGCATTGTGCGATATGGAAGACAATAATACGGACGTGGATATGCAAATACCGTCAACTTCGGCTGTCGGTAATAACGTTGAAAATGTTGGAGAAATTAGTAAGAAGAGTGTGTTTGTGAATGTGTGATGTGTGTCTTAATTATAAAGGGATTTTATAAGCTGATAAGCTTCAAATAATTTTCCAAGGGCAAAACTGCCTACGGAAAATTTAACCAGAAAAATGAAAACCTGTATTAGACATTTTTATCCGGAAAAACAATAAGAACAATTTAAATGGCTAACAGGGTGTGAAAATATAAGTAAATTATTTTGTTGGCCATGTTTATTTTTTGAAAATGAAAAAGGTCTCTGGAATAAAACTGGTTTTTCCGATTTAAACAATTTCCATAAAGCTGTAAAAAGACATATTATGTCCAAAGCGCATTTACGGGCCGTCATAAAAGAAAAAGTCAAAACCAGAATTGAACACGCCCTTAATAAACAATTGGAAATTAGTCACCGCCAACACAATGAACTAGTCGATAGAAATAGGCAAATATTAAGAAGACTTATCGATGTTGTTTGTTTTCAGAGCATGAATTAGGATTTAGAGGTCATGACGAAACAAGAGTTTCTTCAAATAGAGGAAATTTTCAAGATTTACTTAGTTTAACGGCTAAATATGATGATTGCTTAAAAAATCATTTAGAGCAGTCTAGCGTTTTTCGCGGAACGTCAAATGGAATCCAGAACGATTTAACTTCCGCTGTTGCAACCATTATTCTTAAAAGAATTAAGCAGGAGATTGGCGAGGCGCGGTTCATTGCGATTGTTCTGTACGAAACAACTGATATCACTAATTTTAGCCAATAATTATCTATAGTAATACGCTATGTGAAAACAGACGGAAGTATTCAAGAGCGATTTTTAGGTTTTAAGAATGTGTCCGAAAATCGTGCAGCAGATGCATTATATACCGTAGTTTATAACGTTACTAAAGAAATTAATGGAGAGAAAAAATTAGTTGCTCAGAGCTATGATGGAGCTGCAGTGCTGTGTTTGTCCATTGTTTTGCTTATAAATTAAATTTAGTTTTATCCCAGTCCAACAATCACATTAAAGAGTGTAAAGTATTTTTCGGTACTTTAAGTGGCATGGCTGCTTTTTTTTCCAAGTCAACAAAACATACACAAGCTTTGGACTCCATTGTCAACAAACGATTGTCCAAAATAGCTCCTACCAGGTGGAACTATAATGGAAGACTTGTGTTAACAGTATCTGAAAATCGTGAATCACTGATTGAACTATTTGAGAATATAATAGAAAATAATGAAAAGTGGGACTCAGAAGCAATAAATAGTTCGAGGGGGGTTTGTACTGTTTGAAACGAGATTTTAATATTAATTATTTGTTGAACATATTTTCAGAAATATTTCCATTCTCGGACAATGTTTTTAATATATTACAAACTAAAACAAATGATATTGCTTTTTGCCTAAAAAAAGTGGGTGATTTTAAGTCCATGTTAAGCCAAAAAAGAGATGACTTTGACCTATTTTGGGAGAAAACGATGACGTTAAATGTAGAACCAGAAGGCAAGCGTCTTTGAACAGATAAGGTGGGAGATGTTCAAACATCATACAGACGCCTCTTTTATGAAATAATCGATCAAATTCAGCAACAAATAAACTATAGATTTAACGGTTTAAATGATTTTAAATTCCTCGAACTCTGCAATTTTGATGCATTTAAAGCAAAAACTTTTCCAGAAGATGCGTTTAAATCTCTTCTTCTTCATTATGGCCAGTTCTTCGACCAAGTGTTACTGCGATCTGAACTAAAAGTGATTTACGAAACTGATAACATTAGCGCAAAAAATAAACCTAAGGAACTAATGCAATTTTTAAAAGACAAGGAGCTGGAAGATGCCTACACCGAAGTGTCGAAAGTGTGTGAATTAGTATTGACAATACCTGCCACAAGATCATCAGTAGAACGCAATTTTTTAACACTTAAACGTATAAAAAATTTCGTGAGAAATTCAACAAGGCAGGAGAGACTTTCGCATACATCACTGTTGTCCATTGAAAATAAACTTCTCCAAAATATGTCGGAGCATCCACGTTTTTATGATGACGTAATTGACGAATTTACAAAAAATGATCAAAGAATCGAATTACATTACAAATAGGTAAGTTTCTAAAAATTACTTCCCTTTTTTTAAATTTCACCGCACGCCCCTGGGAGCTACAAAAATAAACGAATACTGCATTCACTTTTAAATCCCTTATTTTGATATAATTTCCAAAGCTAAACAAAGATTAGTTCAAAGTTGGCAAGCGCAATATGAAAATTCAAACAAGGGACTTAATTATAACATCAATTTTCCAAATATAGATAAAACAACATGGTTGCACGGAGAATATAATAAAAATATCATCAGAATGATATCTCGTATTAGAAGTTTTCATGCGCTATTCCCTAAGCATATGAAACGAATTGGTTTACAGAACGACGATACTGGTGAATGTGGTGAGATGGGAGATCTAGAATATTGTATTCTTGTTCATTTCATGTTAATAAAAAAAATAAATATATAGAGAAATGTAAATAAAAAAATAGCATACAGCAAAATAGTTTTGAATTTAAAGATATATAATAAATGAAAATTATTAACAAAAAAAAAATATTAAAAAACAGAGGGGATATAGGAAAAAAAACAGAAAAATAAGTTTTGTATCTACATCCAGTTTTGTTTTCTTATTCATTCTAATACCGTATTAAATGTATTGTGAATTGTAAAATCGTGTAAAGCTTATCATACATTAGAACTTCGGAGGATGGAATATATTGGGAAATTTCCGCATAAAGAGAGATGCTGGCTATTTGGTTTAAACCAGTGCCATAAAAAACACACACACATACACACACACACACACACACACACACACACACATTCATTATTATAAACAGTTAATGAGTGACTTGAAGTTTCAATTGGTTGATGACAAAGGTTTGTCAAAAAAGTGTTGGAGATGTTGCTTCTCATGGATTCAATTATACCACACACACACACACACACACATTCATTATTATAAACAGTTAATGAGTGACTTGAAGTTTCAATTGGTTGATGACAAAGGTTTGTCAAAAAAGTGTTGGAGATGTTGCTTCTCATGGATTCAATTATACACTGAAATTTCTTTTGTTGTGAAATTTTCTTACCGAATCCCCCTTGTACATGAGTTAATATCCCTAAATTTTTTCTTGGTCACGAATTTTTTGAAAAAAGTTTTCAAAAAATTCGTGCACTCGAAAAAATTTCCGGCAATAATTCAAGCACAAGGGAGATTATAAGTGAAAATATCTAACTTTAACGTTGCATTAGATGTTCAATTGTTTTGAAACGCCAGTGCTAACTAATTCAAAATGTTCGTAACAGCAAAGTTAATATTTATATAACAATTTTCGTAGATAACATTTGTTTTATTGATTAACAATACAAAAACGTAACATTTCGTAAGTAACGGAAATGTGTGATGAGGAAATTAGATCATGCAATGTTAGTTTGATAAGAGCCGATGAAAAAACAAATTTTTTCTATTAACATAATTTTTACTTATTAATGTTTTTGTGTTGGACATTTCGAGAACGAACCTTTGAAGGTTAGTATTTTTTTTAAATTTAAAATTTTACTGAGCAATATCTTGGTTTTATAACGTTTTATTTTTATTACTTCCTAATTATGGCGTATTCTGTAGTGGGAAAAATATTACTCAATATAGCTATTATATAACCCCATTGGGAGCACTGCTCATCCTAGACCCTCTGCCAAACTTTTCTTAAAATTTGGTCAGTTCGCGTTCACCCGCAACTTGTAACAAATTCTGCCACACACAGATAACACAGGTTGTATAATAAGCATATCGTTATTTGATTATATCTTTATACATATTATATAAATTATAATATATTTCACTTTTGTGTTTTGTAATGAGAAAAGTACGGATAAAAAGGTATTGCATACACATTTAGGTATGAAATTATGCCGGATCCAATGGCTTAAACTTGCTGCCAAGTTTACCGTTTTTCTGTTATAAAAGGAAAATGTATTATTTTAATGGAACATCCAATATTATATTACGTTTTCTAGATCTGCGTAAAATTCTTAATACTTTTTATTAAGAGCACTTTTTATGAGAGTCAACAGTTTTTGCGAAAATTAGAGCCTAATATCCACAATTTAATCTAATACCTTTTATTAAAATACCTGCACACAAAGGTTACCTGATATGTTTGACAATGTCAGTTTTGTTGATTTACAATATTGGATCGTTTAACTGAAGCCCAAAGAACTGAAATTTTAAATATACAGTATTATGGGAATAGAATGCGAAACCTGCAAGATGTTTGTGTTAATGACAAATATCCTAACGGAAATCCAATATGCTAAATCTACCGTAAGTAAAATTAACAAAAGATATCAGTTTAGAAGAAAATCCGCACCTTTCTACCAGAATATTAGGAAGAGAAAATGATGTCTCACACATGTCTGTAGACCAACTACCAAAAACCGAAAAGTTTCATCCATACAAAATAACTTTAGTGCAAGAACTCTTTGAGGATCACGATAGGTGCTTGGAATTTTGTGAAATCATGATGAAACGCTACAAATACCAATCTAAATTTTTGTCAATCAAATTATTTTTTCTGAAGAAGCAACTTTGTTTTTAATCGAAAAGTTTACAGGCATAATTGTCGATATTGGGCCAGGAAAATCCACATTGGATACGTGAAAGTCTTACTCGATTTTCCCAAAAGATAAATGTTTGGTATGGTATTAAAGGAGCAAAAATAATCAGTTCCTTCTTCATGGAAGACACATTAACTGGAGACAGATGTTTGAATCTTTTAAAGATCGAAATTGTCCCAGCTATTGCAGAACTATTTCGGAATAACTGTAAGACACTTTACCTGCTGTATTAAGTATTTAAACTTGACTTTTTGAGGTAACGGTGCACCAAATGATGAAATATGGATCTAGCAAGATGGTGCTCCACCGCATTTTGCTGGGAATGTTCGGTGATATTTAGACAATGTGTATTTTATTTGGAAGATGGATTAGACGTAGGGGTACAATCGAGTGGCCACCTCGGTCTCCGTACTTGACGTCCCTCGACCATTTTTTGTAGGGACACCTTAAACATGTGGTGTATAAAACTAAGCACAATGACGTCGAGGTTTTAAAGGACCGAATAGCAATCGAATGTAGACGAATTTAGGAGGCTGGCATTTAATGTATTAAATGTTTTCCCACAGTATTTGGCCTATTGTCAGGAAGTAAATGGACAACATTTTAAACACCTTACTTAGTTTCATTAATTTATTGTTTGTTGTATTAAGTATTTCTTTTTTGCATTGCATCATTTCCTTGTTTTTTTACAACCTACTTTTAAAGTTAAGACGCTGTTTTCTCTTGGTAGTATTTTGGTAGCAAGATGAGGAATTATTAGTCTGCCAGAACGTACAGCATTTTTTACCATTCCAGTTTCACGAAATTTTGTTAAATTTACTCACGGTAGATTTAGTTATTGTATTTCTGTTTGGATATTTAAACCATTAAAAATGTTACAAACATCTTGCAGGTTTCGTATTCTATCCCCATACCTAAGTGTACATATTTTCATTAAATTCAGGTAAGCGGTACCTGGGGTATTTCGCCGTTTACTTATTTTTATTACACGCTGTATATAACTAGGTAAAGTTTTGGAAAGTAAAAAAAATATAATATTGAAATAAAATAAGAAATAGTGTACCTACTAGAATATCGAAGCCAATATCTTTATTAGGGTAGGTATAGTAAGTGAATGAATGTGTATATAAAACTCATAAACGAAAATAATTCAAATTCATAAACTTTGCCACAATTTATTAATCCAGTACTAATAGTACCAAAATAAAGTTCTGATCAGCAGTGCCACAACGTTCACGAAGAGGGGATTCCCAGGCCTATTTTTGTTTATATTGAAATGTATGTGCTTTATAAATAAATATGTTTATAATTAAATATTAACTTTATTAATTATCATATTGTTGCGTACAATGTTTTTATTGTAGCCTGTAGATATATAGGGGGTTTATCTCTATCAACTTTGTTTTAGTCTAAGCTGAGCAAGGTTTCTATAATGAGCCAGCCTTCTCCTATCACAAAATTGCTAATTCCCAACAGACATATTTGAATTTTCAAGTTATCTATCAACTTACCGAGAATTTCTCTGGAACAAGTGTCCCTTCTATTCGAACAACATCCAGCTATACGACAGTAGGGCCCTCTGAGATCACTAAAATCATCATATGCTTGGAACGAAGCTAACGTTAGATATCCCAATAATAATATTGCACTAGTCCATAATATCTGACTATTCCTCATCTGAAAAGAAATAAACCTTAAATTTTAAAAATCTTTAGTTGATTTGGATTCGAGCTAGAGTTGCCGTTTTAGTACATATGTAATACATTTAGTACATATTTGATGGGAGAGTACAAAAGTTCATTTTGAGTATAATTAAGGCAAATTTAGTACATTTTACCAATGTCCATATTCAAAAATTTTTTTTTATATAATAAAGACACAAATAACAATCACAAAGTTCTTTTATACAGTAATGATAACATATTTTGAGACTGTAAAAAGGCAAGGACGTTTTTTTTAGTCATCAACATTTTGAAGACACCTTTAGTACCCATGTTAAACTATAAAGTTGTTCTTCAGATATAAAAAGTGCATTTTGACGACTTACCCCGAGTTTAGTACAATTTTGTACATTTTTCTATAATTTGTCTGTGCATTTCGAAAATTGCTTGCGACAACACTGATTCGAGCCTTAATAACATGAACTTCTTTGGCCAATTAAGAAATCATGGTTCTTGGAATTAGACCATGTCAAATTGGAATTACCATCGACGTTTCGCCTTCGATTGTACGAGGCATCTTCAGGGATCTTTACTCCACGAAATCTTCACACTGAATGATGAATGATGAATATCTTTCAAATTTTCTTATTCGATTTACTCGAAAAACAGATTCTTTTATAAAAAAACTCTGCACATTTCGTGGAGAAACTTAAGGCATTCAAGTTGGCTCCCGAAGATATTTTGGTCAGTTTCGATGTAGAATCACTATACTACAAATGTTCTTGTCAACGACTTAATTTCCATTATATGAGACAAATTGGATCATGATAATCTTGATAAGAATTTAATAGACCTAGTGGAAGCTTGCCTTTGTAGCGAATATCTTTATGGAAGCCTTTGAGGATGTTGCTCTAACATTTGCTTCACTTAAACCAAAACACTAGTGCAGATGTATAGATGATACTTTTGTTGTTTGGCCTCATGGACAGGATAATCTCCTCATATTTCTGGACCACCTTAATCAACAACATCATAATATCAAGTTCATAATGGAAATTGAATCTAATTGAACGATTCCCTTTCTAGACGTGTGTGTTCAAAGCAAGAACAATGGTACATTAGGACACTCTGTGTATAGAAAACCGACGCATACAAATAGATACTTAAATGCACATTCCCAACACCATCCAGCACAAAAGAAATCGGTTATTAACTCAATAGTATTCAGAGTTATTTCGATTTCTGATCAAGATTCTTTAACATCGGAAACGTCGAAACTGACCGAAGCTCTCAGAGGGAATGGCTATTCCACTGAAGATATTACGCGTTCAATTAAAAGATATAGTAATCCAACTCCGCCAAAGGAGAATGACAAAGAGCCACCATTAGGTAGTGTTGTTCTTCCCTACATACATGGCACTACAGACAAAATAGGACGATTACTACAGCGGTCCAACATACGCACAATCTTCAATACACATAAGAAGATTAAACAATGCTTGCGATCCCCGAAAGATATTGTACCTTTCCAAACGGAAGGAGTATATAAAATTCCTTGCTCCTGTGGAGAAGTGTATGTGGGAGAAACAGAATGCTCAATATCAACTAGACTTAAGGAACATGAACGAAAAAGAAACAAATTGTTCAATCTGCTGTAGACGAACACCAGCATAACACTGGCCATTTCATAAATGTAAAGGAAACCAAGGTTCTAGCATCGGTTCCAGGTTGTTATAAACGAAAAATTAGAGAATCTACTGAAATATTTAAACATACAAAAAATGTCAATAGAGATACGGGTTACGGTCTACATCACACTTGGAAATCGATCTTAACACAGGGTCACGGTTCGGCGAGCACAAGTCGGGTGTAAAATCCCGCCTGAATCTCTTCGAGATCATTCAGTGTTCAGATTTCGTGGAATAAAGATTCCTGAAGATGTCTCGTGCAATCGAAGATGAAACGTCGGATGGTAATTCCAATTTGACAAGGTCTAATCCCAAGAACCATGATTTCTTAATTGACCAAAGCCGTGAAAGCTTCCGTTCTAGGTTATGAGAGGTGTTGCTTGAAGGCACTGCCTCAAAACTGTCTGAAGCGCTATGATTTGTTAGTGGTCCGTATTATTAATTTTGGCATTTTTTTCCGAGAAAAAGAAGTTCAAAATTGCAAAACCCGCATCCATTCTATATTTTCGACCTATCAAACGTACCCCGCAAAACTGTCAAAATAATACCCTACACTACACAGGATAGCCCAATTTTTGTAATGTGGTTGTGGATGTATTTGAAAACATATTTAAATCGTGTTTCTTTTCAGTTCAGGTATTACTCACATACCATGCTGCACAAAATATCTATATAATTAAAATGCAATGCTATTTTTCTCCAGTTTTACCAACTTGACCAATTTGGATATATTTTTTAATTAAAACTCTCTACTTACAGACGTGTTATCGCTACTTACTATTTATTTTTATTACAATTTTCTTATGGAAAAACAGATATTAAATAAACTGTTTAAAGAACTACCATGGTGCTGACGAAAACCTACCATAGAGTTGATGTCTATGAGAAAGAATATCTAGTATGTGAAAGGAAACGTCCATATTCGAATATTTGTCCTTAACGCATCTCAGAGTTAAATCTGGAGATAACATTAAAGATGAATAAGATGGCAACGTTGCGCTATGCCTGTTGCATTTGTTAGTTCAACTACTCTCGCCGAAATCCGATGGGCCCACAAGCGACCGATTCGTCGTTTGAGTCCGATCGTTCCTATATTTTTTTTAAGTGATCGAATCGGGAACATTGACCGCATTGACGCAATGAAAATGAATTAATTTAGCAATGGATATATGGCAACAGCTTGAAACGAGAGGCTAATAATAAACTTGTTTTATGTAGCCTCACTTTTCCGAACCTATGTTCAAACCCTGTATACTAAAAATGTATTTCTCATTTAACTTTTATAAATCCCCGCATTTCTAGACCATGAGCAGCCACTGAATACAGTTGCTACAACACCGACCTTTACAAATGATAAAACGGGCGGTTTCGGAGTATTTCGATTTTAAAATGTCAGACAAGAACACCTGGCGTTCAATTAAATTCACATATACCTACATCGAAAACGAAGGAACTGAAAAAAATATCTGTTAACTTGCAAATTTTCCTTCATTCTAATTCCAGTAGCAATGAAAACACTTTTATTGTCCATTAAAAGCGTCAAGTCGTTGTGTAATTCGTTTAGTCGACATTGGCAATTCTGTTTTTATAGTTTGTTTATTTTGTTTGTATATTTTATTACACTTGGTGTACTAATTGCGGGTCCTGTAATTCAGTAGCGCGTTAGTGAAGACAGAGTTCCCAAAATAAATTACAATACAATAAGTTTTTCTCACGAGTTTGTGAAGGTTTTACGAATATTACAAGTAAAATAATGTTTTCAGTGGTTAAGATTTTTGTATATTGTACATTTTTGGACTGGCTCACCTTCTACAAGATGTGCATTTCCACTTCCCTTGTAAGAGGGGAGTAATGTAATCGTTCAAAAAAATCACATTCCGAGATTTTTTCAGATCTTGATGTTTCGGAGTCCCTAGAGATCAAAAGACATGTTTTTAACTAAAAAATTACTTATATGATTGACGTCAATTTTTGATAAAAATTAAAAGTCATGTAAGGATGAAATGGCGGCCGAATGAAATACTAAAAATGCATATCCAGTTTATTTCAAATTTTGCACAAAAATCAAGTATTCCGTAAAAATGAACTGGTAAAATTTTGGAAGATTGATTGAATATGGTGAAACAAAATACTTACTAATTGTGTAAGAATTAAATATGATGAATCGTGAAAAGTCACCTTTCCAGTATTTTGTAGATTTTGACGTTTTAGGGTCGCTTGATGCCAAAAAATATGTTTTCTCAATTCCGTCGGTATGTCTGTCGGTCTGTCATCGAATCATAGCTACAAACTACTTAGCCGATGATGAGTAATAAACTGTAATACATTTAATATTTGTGCTCAGACTTTATTTTGTTACTTTTTGGTTTACCTTATAAACGCGTGATTTTTATCAATATATTGAATATATAATATATAATATAGCTGATAGCTTCGTATTAAAACTCAAATATTATTTTTTTTACTAATACTATCTACCGTATACTTTCTGACATTCTCGCATCTTGCTACACCTTATTTAAGCTAATTTATTATATTGATTATTATCTCCACAGATACAAATTGGCCATCACCAAAATCGAAAATTTTCATTGATGGGATTTCCTTAATGGCTTCTTTTTCCTGTGGGCACCATGGCCTGATGATATTGGTCGGATGTCTTTTTGTTTGTTAAGTTGCTGTCATTACGGTTTGGAAGGATCTTTTTTTTTATTTTCTCGAGCATGTCAATATTTTATTTCAGATGCCCCAAAATATGAAGCTGCCCTTACCCCTCAAGGGCCGCAGCACTGACTATTATATTTAGAACAAACAATAATTAAGGAAAACTTAAGATTGATATAAATAAAAATAAAAATCAGTGTTTTAAGGAGAAGTCCAACCACCATTGGGGAAACATAACGGGTCATCCGCTATGAGACGGAGATTCCTAGGAAACACGTCCGTTTGTTGGAAATGTGAGTCCTTTCGCCGAACTATAAGTCCAAAGGTCGTGCAATGACCAGAAAGTTCCATGGGAGTGCGCAAGTCCGGTGTCGCTTTTACAGAACGGGGTACACGTTAATAACCCTTTGACTTTGCCTTTACCAAGGGCGATAAAAAATTGTACCGATCAACGATTCATGGAGAGCGCCCTGCTAATCAACCCGTGTGCTGGAGAATGGGGTAGAAAACCAAGTCAGAGCCGACTTCATTTTGAAAACGAAAGAAAGAAAGAAAACCGGGAGTATGTATACCTTTTAGTTTGTGGGTCACGTTTAATAAAACAAATATTGCGGTGTCATCCCTATGCATTTTATATAGGATTTAGGCAAAGTTTGACACCCCGTATCTTGTGGGCACATGAGAACTTTTGATCAAAACATCAAAAATTAATGATATTAAAAAAATAGAAAAAAATTCCGCAACATTTCTTATAAAAAATGTGAGAGGTTCTTTATGACTGAACCAATGCTTCTAATTTTTTTTTATTTAGTTATGAACCTCTATACGACAGTATTTTACGAAAACAAAGATTTACGAGCAATTTTGTATTCTGACTAAGGATAACATTTTCAGATAAAATAACAAGAAAAGTAGTTTATTCTTTGTGAGAATTAATATTTTCTAACTTTATAGGCGTCCTGTATACAGAGTGTTAAAAATTCAATGGGATATGATTGGCTTTTTAAAAACCGTAAGAGATATGAGGTTGGTTAAATTAGGGCAAAGTTGCGCAGTTTAATGTCGAATAACACATCGTTGACAAAGTCCCAAAATTCCGACTACTTTCGAAGATATCGATGAAAAAAGGAAAAATCATTATTTTTGCTTTTTTATTTTTTTCAGGTGGCATTTAAAGAGATATATTACAAAATAAATATTACATCTTGCAGTCACTTTCCTTCCTCTATAAGATGGTGCGCTCAGATTTAAAATCCGACGTTTCGTCTTCGAGTTCTTATCACCAATTTCATTTTTTTTAATACGGATCTTAAACTCTCAAAACCAATGATGTAATGCACTCATACGTTCTAATATTTAAAATTATTCTTCGCGAATTTGGCAAGATTCCGGTTTTCCGTTGTCTGTTAAGGGAAATTTAAAATCTTCTGTTCAAATATTAATTGTGGTGCATCGTTGGTTTTGAAACGTTAAACACTTGTTAATAACGAAATAAAAAATCCAGGTCCGTATTTAAAAAAAATCAAACTGTTGACGAAACTTCGAAGACAAAACGTTAAATTTTAATATTGGTGCATTGTCTTGTAGAGAACGAAAAATGGTTAGAAGGATGTAAAATTTAATTTAGTGATATTTCCTCAAATGCAGTGTAAAAAAATAAAAAGAAATATTTTTATCCATTGTACCCATACTGTATAGAAGCAAGCGTAGTGCTTGTGTACAAAATTTCATATGAAGAAGATACTGTGTACCGAACCTATAATTGTTATAGTGTAGTTTTTAAATAAATAGTAGAAATTTAAATGATTCTTCAGTTGGCAAAATTTGGCAGTCTTAACTCATAAATTTTCAAATAGTATTTAGTATTAGATATTTCGATTTTATATATTTTTTTATAAATACAGATAATAAAGTATTATTATTGAATAACAAACAACACAATATGTCAGTATTAAATAATTATTTTGCAGATATGTCGAATCTAGGCAATACCTACTAAACAACGAGGCCTACCCGCTTACGCGTGACGTCATCACATTTAGGCCTATGTTATTTCAATACCTTCATTAGAAGGTACGGGTTATTTACAGAGGCATATTTGAATGAGCATTTTTTTTTAATTTCAGCAAATAAACATCAATTTTGAATCTGTCAAATTTATTCGGTTTCGCTATAGAATTAAAATGCTAAAGGCGACTCTTAAGCAATTACTCGTTGTTTTTTTTTTTGTTACACGACGAGGAATGCATTTGCGCACGAACTATTATGCACAAGGCACTCCAGAACAGTGTGGGACAGATGTCGGTATGATTTTTTGCTTACTAATTGTCTTATTTTAGCCAATTAGTAGTAAATTGTCAAAGCCGAGTTATTTGTCAAAATCGAGTAAGGTTTCAAGTCCAGGTAAGTCAAGAATATAATAGGTTATTATTTTATATTGTCAAAATCTGGTACGGATTTAAGTTTGGGTAAGTAATATATGTCTGTCCTTATGATCAAAAATACAATAGCTTATTATTATAACTTGTCAAAATCGGGTATGGTTTCAAGCTTGGGTAAGTGGTATATGCCTGTGCTGTGGTGAGTCTATAAGATCAAGAATATAATAGGTTATTATTCGCTAAATTCTGAAAAAGATTGTATTGAGGATACTTTCTAGCAATACAAAAATGCGAAACTTGTGCTAGGTTTTAATTTGTAGTGTAGTTGGAGTTTCCTTTTTTCTATTTTTATTTAATAAATTACGATTATTTTGGAGCAATAATTATTAAGAAATGTATTTGAAATGCTACTAAAAAAGATCTTTGAAACATTAATTTTTAGGTGGCTTTTACAACTTTCAAAAGGAGTTAAAAGTGTATTTTTATTGAAATACCTTAAAAACAACTCACAAAGAAAAGATTTTTTGTTGTAAATATCCTTTCCTACGATATTGCCTGCCTTGTAATCCAGATAGGGTTCGATGTGAATTTCATCAAAAAGTAATGTAACATAGTTTTCTTTATCTGTTAAATATTTAAAAGAAAAATCTTACGAGCATAGGTTAAAAAAAATTCTTTCATCGATATGAGGATCTGCTAAAAATCTATTAGAAATAGATTTTATTGTGTTGGATGAGGTAAGATTATAGGAGCATGACTTCGCAAATCGATACCTTTCTTTTGAAGTACTTAACAAAGTTAACCGTTCTGAGAGAAATTTTAGATTTTGAGTGAGTTCATCAGAACCTTTTAGGTTTAAAAGAATATCAGCCACAAATTTAAAATTTTTTGTTATATTGTCTTTGTCAGACTCAACTTTATCTGAATTGGGAGTTTCTGTGGAAGTTTCACTAGTACTGGGGAGTTGACTTGACTTGGTATGGTGTAAATCACTAGTTTCACTAGGATCAGGAATGTCGCTATCAAGATTTATGGGATTGACATCATCATATTGTCAATTGTGTCAATTTAACTTTCTATTTCATCCAAACTGCTAAATAAAAATGGTGGTTTTAAATTTGTTATTGAAAAACAAACAGATTGACCATATAAAAATGTTTCTAACGTTAAATCGCTATTTATAACAATTGCAAAGTTATTAGGGCATCAGGAGTATATTCAAGTTTAAATAAAGTTATTTTATCTGTATCCTTTACCGAAAACCACCCAGTGGCGGCTCGTCAGGGTAGGCCTCTGAGGCAGCGCCTCTCCCCCAAAATAAAGGAAAAGAGAATTTTTTTATATAACTTTTTATCTATTACCAATTAGAAATATACTTTTTAACAGTTTTACAACATAATAACATTAAAAAAAAAACAAAATATAATCCCATAATAAATATTTTAGAAAATAAATTCTGACCACATCAAAAAACCGACCGTGCAATCCGTGCAAACCCATTCCTAAAGAAAGTGCTCTCGAATGAGGCGAAATAATTTTAGCTTGGAAAGTTTCTACTTCTGACCTATTTATCAACGGCCGGTGCCGATGCCGGCGAGTCACCTGATTACGACAGAGCGGGATGGCGATTGCCGATGCACGCGTTTTCTATTGCATTCTTGAGGCGATAAATCTGTAGCTTGGATATGCTTTTATTGGTTATTTAAATCACATGACTAGCGAAATATTCCAACGGCTTTTTTTTACGTGGTGCGTGCGGCTGAGAAAGAAATAGGAAATAGATTGCGATAATCGCTGATTGAGGGCGTTATGTCTTTTAAGGTGAATAAATACGCCTGAGTAAGTTTTTGTTTTGTTTTGATTTGGTAAGTTGGACCGTTCCATTTTTTGTATTTGCTTTTTGCTTTTGAAATGAATCCTATTTACGACATTATTGCTTCATTAATTGAAACGCCTTTTTTAAGAAGAAGCGAAACTGAAAAGAAACAGATATTAGGTAGCCGTCCGACGCCGAAAATTTTAGCAATATTTAACGATAAGAGGCAAGGTAAAAAATATTCAAGAACTTTTCAAATATCTTGGTACGAAACTTATAGGTGGTTATGCGGAAGTATTTATAAAGAAAGCTTATATTGTTGGCCTTGTATTTTATTAGGTTGCATCAAAAATAATTGGAGTTCAGGGGGCGGATATTCGGATTTAAAAAATTTTTCACGAGCAGTACTATTGCGGATGCACTACAAGAAAATGCAAGTCTTAATAAAATTGTTTATAATGAAAATGTTCGAAAAAACCGTTTATTATTAAATTATTTAATTGATGTTACTATTACTTTGGGTAAACAGGACTTGGCATTTCGAGGTCATAATGAAACAACAGATTCTTTTAACCGTGGCAATTTTAAGGAAATATTTGCATGCTTAATAAAAAGAAATGCCGAACTTACTGAACATTGTGCTAAATTTAGTAATATTTTTACGGGACAATCTAAGACTATACAAAATGAACTAATTGGTTGCATACATGACTATATTCAAGAATATATAAAAAAAGAAATCAATGACACCGATTGTTGTTTTTTTGACGTAATTGCGGATGATAGTACTGATATAACAGAAAAATCACAGTATTCGATAACAGTTAGGTATGTGACCAACGGATCTTTAAAAGAAAGATTTTTAGGATTTTTTGACGTTAGCGATAATAGAACAGCAGAGAGCCTTTTTCATTTAATACAAAACAGCTTAGAGCCTTATGACTTTAAAAATAAATTGGTCGCGCAGTGTTACGATGGGGCTAGTGTTATGGCAGCTGAAATAAATGGGCTTCAAACAAAAGTTAGATCTATTGCTCCTTTAGCTATGTTTACTCATTGTTGCGCCCACAGATTAAATCTAGTTTTACAAGAGGGAACAAAACTGATTACCCAAAGTCGTATATTTTTTGCCACTTTATTAGGAATACCAAATTATTTCCACCAATCACCAAAACGGTCTTTTGTGCTTAATCAGATAGTAGGTAAAAGAATTCCGCGAGCTGTAGAAACGCGATGGTTTACACGGTCTAAAATTTTAAACTTAGTGGCTAATGAATGGGACAATTTAATTATAGTATTTGAAACTATTATTAATGACTTAAGTTCTGGAACAGAATCTATTAATGGTGCAAAAGGATTTCTAAAGCATTTTAATGATTTCGAATTTTGCCTTTTAACGCATATTTATAAACAAATTTTTAGTTGCACTGATGTACTGTTTCAAATATTACAGTTAAAGCATTTAGATATAAATTACTGCATTTCGCAAATAAACCTTGCCAAGCAACGAATTATTGAATTAAGAAACGAGGACCATTTCAAAGAACTTTTCAATATTGCTAAAAAAGCCACTATTCTGCCAACTAACACACGTCGAGGGCAATGTTCTAGCGACTTTGATATTTTTACTAAATATAAAATATTATATTTCGAAATAATAGATTGTATAATTCTTCAATTAGGGACGTGGTTTGAAAATTTAAATAATTTAAATTTCTTTGCTTTAGTCGATTGCACAAAATATTCGGAATATGTTAAATGCTTTCCAGACGACTTATTAAATAATTTATTAAAAAATTATCCAAACATTTTTGACAGAGATAGATTAAAGAATGAGCTTTCTGTATTGTATAGGGATGAACAATTTTCAAATTTAGATGTCGAAAAAAGTCTAGCTTTGTTCTTTAAAGATTTTAAAGCAATTTTTGCGGAAGCATATAAGCTTTTTAATTTAGTTTTAACTATTCCCGCAACAAGTGTATCGGCCGAACGAAATTTTTCATGTCTTAAACGGATCAAAACCTACCTAAGAAACACAATGACACAAGAACGGCTTTCGGGTTTAGCAATGATGTCAATAGAGCAGGAATTACTGTCAGAACTTAGTGAAGACCAAAACTTTTACGACCAAATTATAGATAAATTTACAACCTTAAAAGACAGACGTATAGATTTAATGTAGAAAAAGTAGTTTTTTTATCTTATTTCATACAACTATTTATTTTAAGTTTTAATAAACTAAATTATGTTTTTATTATCGCAATCACCGCTATATTTTAGTGATAGGTGTACATATTTTACTTGTTTTGTTTACTTTTTTTACTTTTTTTAGAGTTTATTTTTTTAGTTTTTAATGGTTTAGTAGGGCTATTGGCGATAACCTCCATTAAAAAAAAAAAGGTCAACGCGTCGCAGAATAATACCTCATGGGTGACGTGGAAATTTATTCACATTTAAACAAAATTAACCTCATGTAGCCTCACCCTTCAATATACTCACGAGCCGCCACTGAAACCACCCTTTCCTTATATTAAAATTTAGAAATACTTTTAAAAACTCTTCAAAACTTTGAAAATATGTAGCCTCTCTATGTAAATTAAACTTTACTTTACTCTATGGCTTGCAAAGGATGTAGTTCATCAAGATTCATATTTTTTTCATCTTTACTTTTGCGGTCAAGAACGTCTTTTCACAAATAATTGGGGCAATTTGGAAAAACCGTTGGTACAGAATTTTCTTTTAATCGGGGTTTTTTTAAATGTACTGAAATAATTTTACCTGTTCTCGGATCCTGTTCTGAAATATCCCTAATTATTCTACCTTTAAAAAAATGTAGCTCATTTTTTTTGCAAATCACTGTCTTTCGGGAAACTAAACACGTGAACTTTTGGTCCGGTTTTGTAATTACCCCGGCAGTTAGGCGCACAACATACAAAAACTAACAAATATAATTAAATTTTCACCAAAAATGGAGACAAAACTACTCTATTTACTCTAATTCACGAACAACGACATCATGTTTCACACTGTTTTGTTTTCGGTTAGCAAGTGCCGGTTGTCGGCCAGTACGTCTAATGGCCAGTTATCACGATACGACATAAGCAAAACTGCATTGGTCTATGCTTTAATGCGTTTCTTACGGAGGCGACTGCAGGCCTAGATATCGTGACGTCAGGCGTATTTTAATTTCAGTTGGTAGGCCTGGTTGTTTAGTAGGTATTGATCTAGGGCCTGGCAACTGGGGCGACCACCAGGAGCGCAATCCACGCCTAAGATATTATATTACTCTTCTTCTACATCGAGTCCCCAATGTTAAAACAGTAGAAATAACAGCAAAGCATATTGTTGGTTTAACAGATTTTAGAAAGAATAGAAAACAGAGGATGAGGGGCGTCCTTGACAAACTTAGATAAAGTCGAAATTTAGATATATAATGTTCCCGATTCTATGATTGCAGAAAAAGAAGGTTAAAAAGCCTGTCAATTCTAACATCCGACATTAGTTTTTTAACAGGAGATCATCTCTCTAGAAAACCTGTAGGATATTTGAACTGTGTTGAACGCTATTCACGAATATAGATTCGCATCCAGCTATCCCAATATAGAAGTCGGTCTTCGCCTAGCATTAACTCTTCCAGTTACGTCCGTTTCCTGCGAGAAGTCCTTGAGTAAGATCAAACTTGTCAAGCCCTACCTGAGGTCTCAAATTGGCCAGGAACATTTGATAAATTTAGCTATTATGACAATTGAATACGACACAACCGAAAAAATTGACTTCGACACGGTAATAGATAAAGTTGCCAATGGAGGGTCTAGAAGATTTGCTCTGTAATCTACTTTGACTTTTAAGTTATACGGATATTAATCTAATAAAATATATTTTTTTATAAATGTTTTAATTCTATGTAGGCAAGTAGAGTAAAGTATAGGTTAACAAATACGATGTTTTTAGTTGCTTTCCTTGGGGGTGGGGGTGTGGCAAAATCGAATCTTGCCAGGGGCGCCAGCTTCCGCAGATATGACTCTGAGTGAAGTATACGGTTTTCGTCCTATTGCGTCCCTTTCAATAATATCTAAAATTATTGAAAGAGTTATATTTAACCAAATTATAGATTATACTAATATCTATAATATTTTAGCAGATAATCAATCCGGTTTTAGAAAAAGAATTAGCACCACAACATTACTGAATTAAAAGATGATAGCTTAGAAAATTTGGATACTGGTTTTGCTACTAATGTAATATTACTTGATTTAGCGAAAGCTTTTGATTCTTTCTATCATGAGATGCTTTTAGCCAAACTTAAATTCATAGGTTCCAGTGAAAAACATGTCAATTGTTTATTAATTACCTTTCTAACCGTAATCAGTTTACTAGAATTTCAAACGAATACAAATTTGGCACTTCTAATATGTTATCGATTCAAAAGTACCTCAAGGGTATGTACTTGGCTCACTGCTTTTTATTATTTACACAGTTGATTTTTCTTTATAAATTAATTTGCAGATGACACTCAAATTTATCATAAAATTAATTCTGATAATATAATACATTTTGTTAATTTGATGAATGAGGGCCTTTATAATATACATATACACGACATTAAAAACCATAGATTAAAAATTATTGTGAATTAATCTAAATTATTATTAATTGGTCCAAAGAATTTACTTACTAAAAGAAAAACATATTCCAATTTTAAAATTAGTCATGAGAGTTATACTATTCCTTTAGTGTTATTTTTGATCAAAATTTAAATTTTAATGACCATATAAAAAAAATCGTTAAAAATATACTAAGAATTTTATACAATTTTAAAGACTTTTTAAATACTAACACTAAACTAAAACTTGTTGATTCTTTAATTCTAACTGGCCTTGATTATTGTGATTCTATTTACCATAAGAGTACCTGTTCTTATGATAAACATAAATTACAAATTTTGCATAATAATTGTATCAGGCATGGAATCCTACAAAATATGATCATATATTTCCAATTTTTAATGATTTAAAGTAACTAAATTAAATTTTAGACGCGAAGCCCACTTATTGTTTTATTCATAAAATACAATCATCAGAAAAATATAAATAATTTTTTAAATATACAGGGTGTCCCAAATTCGAGGCGTATCATTGGGATATCGGAAACTATAAGAGATACAAAGCTGGTTAAAATAGGGTAAAATTGTGCAATTTCATGCCAATCAAAATGCCGCCTTAGAAGTTTGAAAATTCCGAGTACTTCTGAAGATATTCGAAAAAACCAAATATCCGCGATCCCGTTTTTTTTTCTGACTCTATTTGAAGTGATATGACAAAATAAATTTCACATTCTCATTATTACTTTTTCTGCTTTACAAGATGGCACTGCTAGATTTTCAATTCGACGTTTCGTTTCTTCACAACCATCATCAACTTTGTTTTTATATAGGCAAAAAATACCATTTTATGCTTACTTAACTTTAATTTAAATTCTAAATTCAATCACATAAAAAATACATCATCAGTGCTAGTTGCGGATGATGGCGATTTGTCCGATCAAAAGCCTGATGACGCCATCTTGTAGAGAAGAAAAAATGACCATGAAAATGTCGAATTTATTTTGGTCTACTTCTTTACGTAAAATCAGAAAAAAATAATTTGTTTTTAAATTTATGTTCTGGCAATTAATTACCAAAAGTCAGAATTTGAAATTTGATTTTATAATGAATTTATTAAAAAAAAAAGTAGAAAAAATATTTGTTTTTTTAGTGAAAGCTTCGAGAATATATTTTCAATAAAAACTAAAAAATTTAGAAACTAAAAAAATTTTACAAATTTAAATTTAACAAAAATGAATTCAAATACATTACTAAGTATTTAACAAATGCATAAAAGTAGCAAAAGTATAAACATTACTACAAGTATTCATTTTTGGGTTAATCGACTAATTTTGTAAATTGCGCGTTGAATGGTTCTTGTTCGTATAGCTCTTATTTCTCTCACTAAATTATAAAGCAGTTCTTCTATATTTTCGGGCAAATTCCGATATAATCGATTTTGCAAAAAAAACCAGAGATAGTAGTCTAAGGGGTTTAAGTCCGGGCTTCTTGCTGGTCAGCGTACAACCCCTCGATTCCCAATCTATTTACCAGGAAATAAAATATTGAGAATCTCTGTCACTTCTCTTCCATTATGGGAAGGAGCACCATCTTGTTGCCACCATAGATTTCTTAATACTTCTAATGGTTCGTTCGATAAAGCATTCATTATTTCTTGCTCTATCAGATCTATATATTTTTTAGATGTAAGGTGACCATCCAATTTAGAATTTAAATTAATGTTAATAAAATGGAATTTTTTGCCTATTTAAAAAACAAAAGTTAATGATGGTTGCGAAGAAACGAAATGTCGAATTGAAAATCTAACAGTTTTAAAGCAATCGCATTTTAATTCTTCGGAAGTATTCGAAATTTTCAAAGTTTTAAAGCAGCATTTTAATTGGCATGAAATTGCTGAATAGTTTCAGTAAGTTTGTACATAGATAATATTGAATTGTAATATTTTGTATTTTTATTTATATATATTTCAATTACCTGGCATAAATATATCATTACAAACAAATGCAATGTACATTTTTTTTCCTAAAATAGAAAATATTTCATCGACGTTAAAGTATTACCACCCCGAAAAAAATATACAATTAAAATTCAAACATTCCTTTTAAAAATCAAAAATATTTTTGGCACGATTAAAATAAACAAGTGTTAACATATTTTTTAATGCTAGGGATATCAGATACTTACTTTGTACAAGTACGCACGCCTTTGATGTGAAATTATTTGCTCAGGACTCAATAACACATTTTATATGCACATTTAATAAGTGTCACTTCAAAGAAAATAAAAGTTAGGATGTCTTATTGCCGGAGTTTATTGTTATTTTGTTCTGGACTTAGTACAATCAACCACTTAACTTTGAGAATCGAAATTGGTTCAGGGTCCCTGAGCAGACCGCTGCAGGCCTGAAAAGGTTCTCGGAATTACGTCGAGACATTGGAATTTAACCCAATCAATTAGTGGAGGACATGCTAATAAGTTGCAGCTGTGGAAACACCACAAGAGCATAGTTTACTACGAAAAAGACCACACTTGTGACGTTCACATTCTCGGGACCAGATGCGACGTATCAAGAGAAAACATTCTCTAACGAAACGTCAATAATAATAATATTAGATAATCTCTTAAGTTATGTGTGTAATTATATAGACAAAAAAATTGGTAAATTTCCTTATCCCTCGTTATGAATCGTTTCTTTTCTTTCGAAAAGTGAAGTAAGACCGAATTTAGTTCCGCACATAGACATTTTGTAACACATATACAGGGTTTTCGGTTATATTTTGAACGGGGTCTAAACGCTTTATCCTTAGGGGTAAAAAAAATGTTAAATTCAAAAGTTGTTGGGTTCTGTCTGAACCACCAGCATTTGCTAAAAAGATTAACAAATGACAATTGCAAATTAGAAAATTGAGCATCGACTTTGTTATTTTAAGTGAGAGACTCTGTATATTTTAAATTCGTTGGAAAGAACATTTTTTTCTGATTTCAAAAATATATACTCTGTCTATGTTCAGACTAACAGTTATCGCATAAATTTGATCTAAAACCTGGAAAAATCAAATGCTCTGGCTCATAGTAAATATAACATAGGCGGCTTTGATTTCAATTGTTTTTATTTTAACATGGCCATTTTGTCAATGGTTTTGGGTACCTGATTCACTTAATTTCTTAATTATAGGGTGTTCTGACGAAGAACAAGCAAATATTTTGAAAATATACTTTTGGGTAAATAATTACCGTAAAACACGAAACCAATATAGAATGACGTATCCTAATTTAGTTGCTCCATCAACATCTGCATTCTATTATATTGTGAAAAATTTTGAAAACAGAAAGACTGTGACAAGAAAGAAACGAACAGTCACTAGAAATGAAGACAGAGATATGCAAATATTGTTATATTTTGAAGGTAATTTTTAATTATTATTCATTTTAAAGTAAGTTTATATTAAAAGTATATTTTATAGAAGATCCAGAACGATCGATCCCAGACGCTGTATTAAATTTGAATCAGAAAATATGGAAAGTTCACGAAACTCTAAAACATTGCAGGTATAGAGATTATAAGTTTAGACCGGTTCGGAACTTAACAGAAAAAATACAGAGGGTTGCCTTTTGCCGGGAAATGTTGGCAAGGATGCAGGGAGATGAGCGACGAGTGTACATTTAAGTCCTAACACTGGAACCTGTGGTGGAAGATAGATCAAAATACAAGAGTTCTAACCACACTACACCACAACTTGTTACGTTCTGGACGCGCGTTTCGCTACTAGTAAACTAGTAAACTAAGTAAAGAACGGTTTAACAATGAAATGAATCGGATTAAAAATATAGCTAAAAGTAATGGATATAATGATAATTTTGTACATAAACTAGTAAATAGACATAAGCATAAGAAAATGTTAAAAGATGCCACTTCTCTTCAAATACCTGCTGCTATCAATAAGTTCATTGTAATCCCATATGATCCCAGATATACGAGAAGTCTAGAAAAAGTATTTAAAAACGTAGGTTTTAGAGTAGCCTACAAAACGGAGAATAGTTTGAAAAATCTCCTTGGAAACCCCAAAGACAAAGTCGACTTGAGGGAGAGGAGTGGCATCTATGAAATTAGCTGTAATGACTGTGATCTAAAATATGTTGGGAAAACTAAACGCTCCATAAACATTCGTTTTAAAGAACACATAACACATTTAAGATACGGAAGAACAGAAAAGTCAAGCGTTGCCCAACATGCTTTGGAAAACAATCACCGAATAGGAATAAATAATCTTAAGTTGATTAAAAATGTATCTAATAATAGATTATTGGATGCATTTGAGAGTATAGAAATAGTTAAATGTGGTAAGAAAGCACTAAATAAAGACAGAGGGCCTATTCCCTATAGTCCCCTCTATTGTTTACTTGACAACGGTGCAGTCGGGTGCAACCAAGTGTGACCACATTTACCTATAAATAGTCTCGGTTAGGATAAGTTACTTTAGTTTATATCATCTGCTGATGATGCTAACTTGGTTAGCGAAACGCGCGTCCAGAACGTAACAAGTTGTGGTGTAGTGTGGTTAGAACTCTTGTATTTTGATCTATCTTCCACCACAGGTTCCAGTGTTAGGACTTAACATGGCTTCACGGTCAACGGAACAAAACCTTTATTGTAAGTACTGTACTAAGATTAGGTTAATAGCAGCAGATATTTGGTTTCTAAAATCATGCAAGTCTTTTTCAGTTTTCCCTAAATTCATTTCAGTCAAGATCCCTAAACAATCACCCGTTACTGGGAAGGTTGAATCTTTTGCCAAACAAAAGTGGCTAGATTTAGAAATTAAAAATCTGTATAGCAAACGAAGTATGCTTGAAATTGAAGCATACGGATTATTTAAAAAACTCACTTATAAGCTTAGTAATTTAGAATTTGAACAGTGGTTAGATTTCCAAAGAAAAATGTTCGTAGTTATCGATGCCAAATTTTTGAAGAAAATGTGTTCACTTAAAAACAAACTGAGAAAGTTGAAACCACAAAAACAAATTTCTTCGGAAGTCGAGAACATTGTAGAAAATCTTTCTTCTCAGTCTTTTGATAATAGAGAAATCGCCCTTTTGAATAAAGGTTTGAATTTTGCAGAGCCTCCAGTAAAAAATAATTTACCAAGTATTATAGGGAATATCGAAAGTTCCATTCAATACGTGCCAGAGTCAACTAAGGGATTCATTAGAGAGGCTTGCAGAAATCAAATCTCAAAAAACGTTGTTAACAACAAGTCAAAATATGTTTCTCGTAAAAACACTGAAGTTATCCAGGGACTGAAGAAAAAGGAATGTTTTTATTTAAAAGCTGACAAAGGAAATAAGGTTGTTATACTAGACAAAACAGATTATTTTGAAAGAGTAGACAATTTGATTCAAACTGGTCCTTATGATTTAATTGAGAAAAACCCATTATCAAAAATGATAACAGAAGTAAAAAGTACTTTAAAACAGTGTAAAAACCTTGTGTCCGATAAACTAAAATTCAAACTGACACATAGTAACCCACAGTTATCTAAACTGTATTGCCTTCCCAAAATTCATAAACCTGGGAAGTCCATAAGACCTATTGTTTCAGCTGTTGGATCACCAACGTACAATATTTCAAAATGGTTAGTAGAAGAATTCGGCAAATTAAATATCTCGTATGATAACTTTGAGGTTACTAACTCGTTAGAATTCTTAGATAAAATTAAGAATATTCACTTAAAAGAAGGTGAAATTTTAATATCTTTTGATGTAAGCTCATTGTTTCCTAGTGTACCCATACCACTAGCTTTAGAGTACCTAAAGGAACTACTTGAAATCAATAATTTGAAGAAAGAAATTATTGATGAGTATTTACTTCTCACAAAATTATGTATGAATCAAAATTTTTTTCAGTACAACAATAAATATTATAAACAACTAGAGGGAACTGCGATGGGCAATTGCTTATCTCCGTTCCTTGCAAATTTGTTTATGGGCAGATTAGAAACCCAATTCAAAAAAGAACTGAAGTATTTCCCAAGGGTGTCGTATAGATACGTAGACGATATATTTCACTTTCTTAGAAACATTAAACAATAAACATCCTTCCATTAATTTTACGTAGATACGAAAAGGAGAACAATGGGCAATTACCTTTTCTCGACACGTTAGTTATTAGAAATAACGATAAATTAGAATTTGATATTTATAGGAAATTTACTAATACTGATAGATATATAACATCCGACTCATTTCATTGCCATCAACACAAAATGGCAGCATTCCATTTCTTAACTCACAGGTTAGTCAATTTTCCACTAAGTAAAGAACGGTTTAACAATGAAATGAATCGGATTAAAAATATAGCTAAAAGTAATGGATATAATGATAATTTTGTACATAAACTAGTAAATAGACATAAGCATAAGAAAATGTTAAAAGATGCCACTTCTCTTCAAATACCTGAGGCTTCCAATAAATTCATAGTAATCCCATATGATCCCAGATATACGAGAGGTCTAGAAAAAGTATTTAAAAACGTAGGTTTTAGAGTAGCCTACAAAACGGAGAATAGTTTGAAAAATCTCCTTGGAAACCCCAAAGACAAAGTCGACTTGAGGGAGAGGAGTGGCATCTATGAAATTAGCTGTAATGACTGTGATCTAAAATATGTTGGGCAAACTAAACGCTCCATAAACATTCGTTTTAAAGAACACATGACACATTTAAGATACGGAAGAACAGAAAAGTCAAGCGTTGCCCAACATGCTTTGGAAAACAATCACCGAATAGGAATAAATAATCTTAAGTTGATTAAAAATGTATCTAATAATAGATTATTGGATGCATTTGAGAGTATAGAAATAGTTAAATGTGGTAAGAACGCACTAAATAAAGACAGAGGGCCTATTCCCTATAGTCCCCTCTATTGTTTACTTGACAACGGTGCAGTCGGGTGCAACCAAGTGTGACCACATTTACCTATAAATAGTCTCGGTTAGGATAAGTTACTTTAGTTTATATAATCTGCTGATGATGCTAACTTGGTTAGCGGAACGCGCGTCCAGAACGTAACAAGTTGTGGTGTAGTGTGGTTAGAACTCTTGTATTTTGAGTGTACATTTATTGAAAATGGAATTATCAACAGACATAATTTGCACTTTTGGAGTAATGAAAATCCTTTTTGGACGAGGCAAAAAAATTTTCAAGTAAGCTATAAGCTTAACGTATGGGGAGGTATACTTGGTGGTCGATTAATAGGGCCGCATTTTTTCGAAAACAATTTAAGCGCAGAGGTCTATCTTGATTTTTTGCAAAATGACCTACCAGGATATTTGGAAGATATTCCATAGGGCAAATATCTGGTTTCAGCAAGATGGCGCCCCAGCACACAATACTATTAAGGTAACCAATTATTTGAAAACTGTGTGTGAAAATTATTGGATGAGTACTTCAGGGCCTTTAAGATGGCCAGCGAGGTCTCCAGAGCTCAAGAAGTAGATCCAGTGGTACTTCTTATGGAGCTATCTAAAATCCGTTTTATACAAGACACAGCCACATGACATTGATGATTTATTAAGAAGAATACAGGATGTGTGCAATTCAATTAGATGTCATGAGCTTTTACGCACTGTGAATAGTCAGCTAATTAAATGGTTCAATCTGTGCGTCTACACTATTGACGAAAACTTCGAACAATTTTTAAAAAAATCGGAAGATTGATTATTTATTTGTTTTTGTTACAAGATAACTGTCTCGAATTTAGTTGTTTTAATATATTTTTCTGCTTAGGTTAGGTTATGTACTACCTAAATATGTTGTTAGTGTTACCGGCATATTATATCTGTTATATCCAAGATGTGTTATATTTTAACAATGTTAATTAACTGTACCTACTTTTTTTTTACTCAGTTAAATCACTTATTTATTTATTTACTTATTTACAGAATTATTATTATTATTAAATTACATTCATTCAAACTTTTTAATAGTTTCTTAAAAAAAACAGACAGTTTAGTATTAACTGGAAATAAAGATGTTTAAATCATTAAATCAATAATTTTATGTACAGATTCGGGAAAAATATTTAATGACATTATGTGAGTCCAGTCACTATTTTCTTCCAAAAAATGTTTTGGCCCACTCTGTACAGAATTTCAAAGAGCATAAAGTATAATTTTATATATCATTTAAACCTTTAGTCCAGAATATTCTCAACACTTTTACTAAATGAAAAAGAATCTATGGACACCTAAAATTAATATTTTTTCCTTAACTGAATTAACAGTTAAAAATTTCACTAAATCACTGTATCAATCGTGAAAATTATGTGAAAATATTTGTACTTTATTTTTGAACCAAAATAATAAACCTAAGCAAAATTATGTTCTAATTGAATTAGATAATAGAGAAAAATTATGCAAAAACAGTTTTTTCATTTAATAACTCCAATTAAAGCTCATTTAAATCTCGTTCAAATGAGTTTATAAAATTGAATGTACAGGGTGAGGTAAAAAAATATTCAAGAAAAGTAAGTTTATAAACGTCATAATTTCCTTCTATAATACTTTTTTGGTTCACAAAGAGCTCGTCAATACCTTCAATTTAAAGTGTTACTTAAGTATGTGGATAAATAAACAAGGGAAATAGAGGCCTTGGGAGTTTTAGCTGAAACAGATATCTGGTAATGGAGAATAGTTGTACTAGAAAATATCCAAAATATTGTTGAAAAATATTTATGCTCTGTATGACTAATTATTATCAACTCAAATATTTACATACAAATTTTCAACTTATAACTTCTGCAATTTATTGCTGGCCTCGTACTATAATCCCATAAAACGAATTAGGCGAATACCGAGATTTATTTTCCTTTGTGACAACGAAAATTTACGAGCCATGCCGAATTGCCAAGGTTCAAAAATATCTTCGTTTCATCATATCAGACTTTACCACTATGAATTCGATAACAACAAAACTGCAAATAAAAATTTAATTGCCCGTTAAATTTATTGCCTATAAAGTACCTACTTACAATAGCTGGTACATCGAGCACATCTGTTTATCAACGAATATAAATGGGAACACATATTGTTTTTTAATTGGATAATTTCCATTTAATCAAATTGACTTATAATTTTATTTTTATAATATATTGTTTGTTAACAATAATACTCATCAAATGTATACATATATTGACCATTGGTTCTTTATTCTGGATGTTTTGGGGATGAAGAAATGATATTAACATAAGTATGCCTGAAGGATCAGCACAAAGGAACATTTAAACTGAATTCGCTTATCAAAATGATCTGTAGTTTAAGTTAGGTAATCAGCTTTAGAAACAGCAAATGCAGATGGACAAAAAGCAAAAGAGTTTTGTTCGAAGGTAAGAACTGAGCTTGAAAGGAACAGACGCATTTAACCAAATTAGCGAAAGAGGAAGCATGTTCAGCTAATTATCTTTGTGAAGGCAGCTCTGTTAGTACCTTCCCAGCAGTCAAAGCAAATGCGATAGTAGTAATTCTAGACGTTTCAATATAAACGATTGCAGAAACTAGTGGCCACTTCCCAATGGTCCCTCTCCAGCCATAGAAGGGAAAATGTGTTAAATTTTAAAATGCAGCATTTAGCATCATTATTAACCTCCGCACTTATATGGCGAAAATACTCCAGAAATTGACCTGCTAGCAACTATCCAAACACTTGCTACAAATATACCAGACGTGACAGGGCAAAAATATATTGTTTTAAAAGATATAATATACATACACATTGTTTTGTAAAGATGTGTACATTTATAGCCCAGAAACTGACATGACAAGCTCCTATATGGAGTGCCTTATAAAGAAATCGTTGCCAATTATTAAAACCAGCTTAGTCATCGCTAAACCGACTTCGCAAATATTGAGTATAGATCTCTTATAATCAGGAGCGTGCAGTCCATAGAAGCAAGGGAAGCGTTGCTTCCCTAAAAAAAATTACAAAACATCTTCTAAAATGTAATTTTTGAAATAGGAAACCATTAATTTGGTATATATTAAAAATGCTAAAATATTATCTTAATTATCAAGCCCATAATAAACGCGGCCTTGACTCCTACCCAGTCACAATAGAATATCGAATAGAACCTATGCGGACCGCTAGCTTCTCTGCAGGCAAGTCCTGTATGCTTGATTTCCTGTGAATTGAGCCAGAGGTTATTAAACTTTCCACCGGCTGTTTACAATTTTTGCATTTCAGTCGCGTGCTTTAAGTGGTGGCGGAAGGTATCGTTGGAGTAAGTTCTTTGTTTGAACGGCTATCCGTGTGTTGTGTGATACGTACATCGCGTCGTGCATGGTGCGATATTGAAGACAATAATACGGACGTGGATTTGCAAATACCGTCAACTTCGGCTGTCGGTAATAACGTTGAAAATGTTGGAGAATTTAGTAAGAAGAGTGTGGTGTGTGTCTTAATAATAAAGGGATTTTCAACATTAAACTTCGCTAATAAGCTTCAAATAATTTCCAAAGGGCAAAACCGCCTATGAAAAATTTAACCACAAAAATGAAAAACTGTATTAGACATTTTTATCCGGAAAAACAATACGAACAATTTAAATGGCTAACAGGGTGTGAAAATATAAGTAAAGTATTTTGTCGGCCATGTTTACTTTTTGAAAATGAAGAAGGTCTCTGGAATAAAACTAGTTTTTCCGATTTAAACAATTTCCATAAAGCTGTAAAAAGACACATTATGTCCCAAGCGCATTTACAGGCCATCATAAAAGAAAAAGTCTTCGGCAAAATCAGAATTGAACACGCCCTTAATAAACAGTTGGAAATTAGTCACCGCCAACACAATGAACTAGTCGATAAAAATAGGCAAATATTAAGAAAACTTATCGATGTTGTTTGTTTTCTTGGACAGACAGCACGAATTGTGATTTAGAAACAAGGGTTTCTTCAAATAGAGGAAATTTTTAAGATTTACTTAGTTTAATGGCTAAACATGATAAAGCGTTTTTCGCGGAACGTCGAATCGAATCCAGAATGATTTAATTTCCGCTGTTGCAACCATTATTCTAAAATGAATTAAGCAGGAGATTGGCGAGGCGCGGTTCATTGCGATTGTTCTGGACGAAACAACTGATATCACTAATTTGAGCCAATTATCTATAGTAATACGCCACGTTAAAACAGACGGAAGTATTCAAGAGCGATTTTTAGGTTTTAAGAATGTGTCCGAAAATGGTACAGCAGATGCATTATATACCGTAGTTTAAAACGTTACTAAAGAAATTAATGGAGAGAAAAATTTAGTTGCTCAAAGCTATGATAGAGCTGCAGTGATGGCAGGACAATTGGGGGGGTCTGCAAGCTAAAATTCGAGAAACTTTCCCAAGTGCTGTGTTTGTCCATTGTTTTGCTCATAAATTAAATTTAGTTTTATCCCAGTCCATCAATCACATTAAAGAGTGTAAAGTATTTTTCATTACTTTAAGTGGCATGGCTGCTTTTTTTCAGGTCAACAAAACTTACACAAGCTTTGAACTCCATTGTCCACAAACGATTTCCCAAAGTAGCTCCTTCTAGGTGGAACTATAATGGATGACTTGTGTCAACAGTATCTGAAAATCGTGAATCATTGATTGAACTATTTGAGAATACAATAGAAAATAATGAAACGTGGGACTCAGAAGCAATAAATAGTTCGAGGGGGTTTTTGGACTGTTTGAAACGAGATTTTAATTTTAATTATTTATTGAACATATTTTCAGAAATATTTCCAGTCTCGGACAATGTTTTTAATATAAAACTAAAACAAATGATATTGCTTTTTACCTGAAAAAAGGGGATGATTTTAAGTTCATGTTGAGGCAAAAAAGAGATGACTTTGACCTATTTTGGAAAAAAACGATGACGTTAAATGTAGAGCCACAAGCCAAGCGTCTTCGAACAGACAAGGTGGGAGATGTTCAAACATCATAGAGACGCCTCTTTTGTGAAATAATCGATCAAATTCAGCAACAAATAAACTATAGATTTAACGGTTTAAATGAATTTAAATTTCTCGAGCTCTGCAATTTTGATGCATTTAAAGGAAAAACTTTTCCAGAGGATGCGTTTAAATCTCTTCTTCTTCATTATGGCCAGTTCTTCGACCAAGTGTTACTGCGATCTGAACTAAAAGTGATTTACGAAACTGATGACATTAGCGCAAAAAATAACGCTAAGGAACTAATGCAATTTTTAAAAGACAAGGAGCTGGAAGATGCCTACACCGAAGTGTCGGAATTGTGTGAATTAGTATTGACAATACCTGCCACAAGTTCATCAGTAGAACGCAATTTTTCAACATTTAAACGTATAAAAAATTTCGTTAGAAATTCAACGGGGCAGGAGAGACTTTCGCCTACATCGCTGTTGTCCATTGAAAATAAACTTATCCAAAATATGTCGGAGCATCGACGTTTTTATGATGATGTCATTGATGAATTTTTTAAAATTTCACCGCACTCCCCTGCTAATTACTGTTTCCTGTCCCATAGAAAAGGAAGTTGTAGAGCCCATGCCGCTTCATACTATTTGACACTATAATTCCGCTAACTGGGATGGGTTGCCGAATTTCTACTCTTCCTTCCCTTAGAATGATGTTTGGTTCTCTATCAATGATCCTTCAGGGATCTGTTGAGAGATCTTAGATGTAATCCAGTTAGGTCTAGAAACCTTTATACCACATTCTACGAAGATTTCAAAACGTCACAAAAATAAACCTTCGTTTTCAATAATGCCAGACTAAAGAAAATCCATACTTATAACCATTTTCTCTAGAACCCAACTTCAGAAAATCTTCAGGCCAAAAACGAGATATGATATCATTACTATCGCATAATTCTCAAAGCCAAAAATGCCTTCAATAAACGCATAAAAGGCAAAGTTCTTTCTCGCCAAAATAGGAGCCAATTCTTTTCGTCGCTTGCCCAGAATATGAATTAAAACTTCTGCAACCCCTTCTGGAAATGGTCTCCACGTCTAAAGCAAAAGTTGAGTTTTTGCAAAACAATTTGCCGCAAATTCTACTTTAATCCCTCCTCTTCACTTCCCCCCTTCCATCAGTACCAGCTTTGCCATACAATATGCACGAAATTGCCTTCAAGGTTAAAAAGATTCGACATATTCTCCAAACACTTAATATCAAAAAGTCCTCTGGCCTTAATGATATTTCAGCCATATTCCTAAAAAATACGCATCTTTATTGGCTCCTGTCCTTACCAGGTTAATCCAGATTTCCTTTTTTCAAAAAAGCTGAAAATCTGCTCGTGTACAGCCTGTTCTCGAAAAGGGATCCAAAACTCTTCCTTCTAACTACAGACCCCCCATATCCCTCCTCCCAATTATGAGTAAGGCAATCTAATCAATAATGATCTTTTAAATTACCTTGAAAGGTATGAACTTATACACGACCGGCAATACGGCTTCCGCCACCAAAGCAGATCTTCTTACCTTCGTAACCCACAACTGGAATAAGTTTATGGAATTCCACGGAGAAGCCCAAATAATTGCGCTCGATATATCGGATTGCCAGTTTTCCTTCTAACAGAAGTATTTCTGTATTCATCAAACTTTCACCAAATCAACGCAGGGTTCAACGTTGGCACCTACCCTATTCCTCCTGCACATCAATGCTGACAATAGCACACTCCACTCCAATATACTTAAAATTATTTTTTTTTGAAAATGCAGGAATCGATCTAAAATGTGTTTATGATTTTTTTAAAAAAATTCCAACAATACAAGTGTTAAAGCCGATGGTGCTCCTCCTCTGCTGGCTCAATACTGACAAAGTTTCGAACTCGTTTATGGGATGATAGTGTTGACAGAATTGGGTTTTTACCTTATTTTTTACAACGCCAAATATTCTACGATTTTATTTAAGATTTAAAGGTTTCGTTTGTTTATTTTAAATTAATAAAAATATATTAAAAAATGGTAGTTTTATTTGCAAATCAATCCTGAATAATCCCGAGAGATCCATAAATTTCGGGATTGTGACATTGCTTTGGGATTGTAATCCCTAGTTCAAATCTATCTTTTTCTCCCCTTCTCGTTCTTCGGTGGTAGCAATTAACTGGCTTCTTATTTCCAACAAACCTTAAAATCTTTATTGAATTACTTGTTTTAATATAGATTGTACAAATCATAAATAACTGTGCGAAACTTATGAAAATCGAACTTTCTAATTAAAGCATACTGATCTCCCCAGGGGTGAACACCTGTCTGATAAATAACACTTATTTAAGAAAACTCTCGTGATATATGTCATTATTTCAGTAATCTAAGGTACCAGGTAAAAACGCAGAACTTTATTTACATGTGACAGTTTCATAATATATTTTAATATTTCACACCTGGATGGTAGGCGTCTCTTTTCCTTTTTTTCCCAGTTTGCACAACTCTTTCTTTTCTTTTTATTTTCCTCTCAGACTATCCATTTAATTTTCTCTCGGGCTATCTTTCTTTTACACTTTCTCGTTGTCTCTTTTTCTCAATTTTCCCTCTTTTCTATTCTTTTTTACTTCCCTCTTAAGATGATGTTATTGTAATCGTGAAAAAATCAGCCTCCGAGATTTTTTCAGATCTTTACGTCTCAGGGTCCCTAGATGCCGAAAAAACATGTTCTCAATTCCGTCGTCGGTCTGTCTGTATGTCTATCTGTTCGGAGCATAGCTAAAAAAACTACTTACCCGATTGACTTCAAATTTTGCACAAAAATCCAGTATTATATAAAAATCAACTCGTAAAATTTTGGTACCAATATAATCCAAGATGGCGGAACAATAATTGTTTAAAAATTCATCCTGAAAAACTACTTAATGGACTGATTTCAAATTGTGTGCCATAACTAATTATGGTACAGATATGAACTAGTAGTAGTATTAGATGGGGGACAAGCTCTAGTCGCTGAGCGGCCTGTAAGGCCCGTTTCGCTAACCCCGGGCGATGCACTTTTTTATTCAGACAACATATAGTGAAGGGCGCCTTGGCTTACACCTGAGTGGTGATCAAACCTTGGCTGCCCAGTGAAGAGCGCGCGGTAAGCAAAGGGGATCAGAATCACCCTTCGAGGATGGGGGAAGGAATTTTTTACGTCTGGGGAATGTCAGCCAGACGGGCCCTGCAGTTTATCGAGGAGTCCGAACCTCGGCCATCCCCTCCACCTGAGAGGGTATGTGATGGCGGGGAGTGTGAATTTACTCCCAAACTTTCACGGGAACATCCGATTCCCCCGGTCTGGTTACCGGCGTGAATGGCAGCGTGGAAAATGAAATTCATTTTACACTCTTCCCTGTTGGATTTTTAACCACTAATATTGGCTTCAGACTTGAAAAGTCGTGCACCCACCTAGGATTCGAACCCAGGCACCCAGACCAACTCCGGTATAAACCCAAAGCTTTACGCTCTCGGCCACCGGCTGGCTTCGATATCAACTATTAAAATTATGGTACTAATTCAAGATGGCGGTACAAAATGGCAGCCAAATGAAATATTTGTAATCGTGAAAAAAATTACGCTCACAGGTTTTACATATTTTCAGGTTTTAACGTCCATAGATGCCACAAAAAATATGTTATCAATTTTGTCGGTCCGTCTCTCTGTCTGTCATTCCGCGGCAAAGCTTAAAAACTGCTCATCAGACTGACTTCAAATTTTAGTCAAAACTAAAGGGTCGTATAGGAATGACCTGGTAATATTTTGGTAAAAATCCAATATGCCGGAGCAAGATGGCGACCTAGAGAAACGTTAGAAATAATTATTACTAAAAAAACTAATTATCCAGTTTCCTTAAATTTTGCATAAAAATCAGGTGTTATATAAAAATTTGATATTGATAACATTTTGGTATGAATATAAGATAGCAAAACAAAATGGCGACCTCATAAAATATTTAAAAAATCGGCCTTTTTTACTATTTACTAGATTAATTTTAAACTTGCACGCATTTAGTCTGATAAACTGGTAAAGTTGTGGTAGAAATTCAAGATGGCGGAACAACATGACGACTAAATAATAAAAGGGAAGTATTGCAATCGTGAAAATAAATATTTTTATTCCGTCGGTCCGTCTATCAGTTCGCGGCGTGGCTTAAAAACTACTCATGAGAGTGTCTCAAAATTTTAGTCAAAAATGAAGGGTCATATGCCGGCCTAGTGAAAAGTAAAAAACTATTACTTGAAAACTAATTATTCAATTTGTTCAAATTTTGCACAAAAATCAAGTGTTACGTGGGAATGATCTGGTAACAGTTGGGTATGAATATGAGATAACAAAACAAAATGGCAGCCTAATAAAATATTTAAAAAATCGGCCTGAAAAAGACCCCTCATTAGCTTAATTTCAAATTTTGTGCAAGTGTTATACAGATAAATTGGTAAAGTTTTGGCCAAATTCAAGATGGCGGAACAAAATGGCGGCCAAATACTTTATGTTCTGCAGAAAAATAAGATGTAATGTAGGGATAAACTGGTACGAATTCAACATGACGTAACAATGGAAAAACTGCTTATTGAATTTATTTTAAATTATGACCAAAACTCAAATGTGGCATAGGTAGAAACTGACAAAATTCGTAGGACTATGTACTGAACTAAATTGGGCCACTCTTCTCTATTCCTAATAAAAGGAAAGATTCATAACGAGGGAAGTTCCGAGTAAAGCAAATTTACCGATTTTTTGGTTTTTTTCTCCGGTGTTGGCAAATACTTTCATTGAGTGATTAATTGTTTCTCAGCAACTGTTACTAATTTAACACACTTTGAAATTTAATCTTCGGTAAATAATAGTCATTTCTGGAGCGAATACGTCATCAGTATTCCAACTGATTATTGTTATTCATTGCTTGTTTTAATATAAACCATAAATTTCGTAAACAACTGAGCGGAATTTATGATAACAGAACTTCGCGAATAACTTATTTTTTGTATTGTGCCTTTCTAAAGCATACTGGCCTCCCAAGAGGTGAACATAATGCCACCAAGTGTAGCAACACACCCTGATATATCATTCTTATTTAAAAAGGCTCACGTAATATGTCATTCTTTTTCTGATTTATCGTCCCCGTTAAAAATGCAAAACATTGTTTACATGTGACAAAGTCCATTAAAACAGCTTCATAATATATTTTGATGTTTAACACCTGGGTTCGCGTTACGTACTTGGATTGTTCATAATATGCATAACTGGCAGATTCCCTTTGTTAGTACGAGAGCAAACACTATTCAAAAACCACAGCTGAGTTGGTGAATACAAAAATGTACTTAAACAAAAATAATCAGTACTTTTGATACTGTAAGTACTTTACTTAAGTACTTTTTAATTAGACTTACTTGGGACAATGTATTTAGCACTTTTTTACAAAAATACTTGTACTAGTACTTAAAATTTCAAATTTTGGGTAAGTATTACTTATTACTTTTAAAAATGTACTGCAAAATTCTAATCTAATTAAAGTACTCTGTAGATGTACTTAAATATTTTAATACTTAAGTACTTTTAATTTTAAGTCCTTTTCGAAAGTAGATACTTTTACATTAAAATTACTTAAGTACTTCAAAAACGATTTTAAGTACTTAATTTATTTTATGTATTTTATCAAATTAATATGTGTTAAAACTCAAAAAAATCTATTTATATTAATATAGCCAATATAGGTAATCTAATAAGTATAGTTTAACATTGTAGATGTATGATTAAAAGTAAAACTCTGAAATATACTCTATAATCCAAATAAATATAAATAAATTATAAATTGTACCTCTACGAAATAAACATAGTTCTTAATTTAATATTGGACACCATGATTGCAAAAAAGAATAAATTCCAAACGACATTCTAGTTCCATTCATGCGAAGTTTTATTATTGAGGCCAATTTTAACGATGCTAAGGTTTAAAGCCTGACAGAATTTAAAAACATACCTACTGTTAAAATATTTCTAAAAATGACTAGTTTACAATTTTGAACTTACTTAATATATTAAAAAAGTATCTTTGGTATATACATTTCAGCTAGAGCTTTGGTAGCTAATAATATATAAGTACCACCATTATCAGGACCTGAGCAAGATCAATATATAGATTAAAAATCAGGAATACAAAACGGTAAAAATGAAAACGTATTGTTAAATTGAATTTGGTGTCTCTAAAAAATCCAACAACCATAACCTGATTTTTTTAATCAAGAATGCGAAATTATGTTTTTTTAATGAAACACCCAGTATATCTAGTTTTTTGAATTCTTTAGCTTCTTTTCCGCTTTCAAAATAAGAGCTTAATGGTTTTTCAAAATATAGGGAAAAATTCCCTTTGGTGAATTAAAATGCTAGTTTTGATATTCGTAATTAAAATAATATTAAAATATAAATTAAGGCCGTTTTACATGCTGCAATTCTTCTTTGCAATATGCAATAGTCTTGAACAAAGTCATGCGCAGTTTGACAAAAGGTACAAATGTCTTGCCACTGCGCATGCTTTTGTTCAAGAGTATTGCAACTTGCAAGAAAGAATTGCAGCATGTAAAACGGCCTTAAGTCTGTCATTTATTGTCTAAAGCAACGAGACGTTTCTAGTAAACTATATAGAGATCACTGTCCTAAATCTGTTTAATGAACTAATCAAGTTTGGCAAGATTACACCTAAAAATGTTTGTTTAATATCTCGATGAAGGCATTATAACAATTATTGTAGCAGAGTTGTTTAAATCGGCTACAATATAATGCATATAGGTTAGTTGTTTGTTGTTTGTCATGCTTAGACCCTACCCGTACAAGTTCTTGATTATGTTTCACGCTTTAATTTGACAGTAGAACAATATGTTTTTTGCAGCTTAAAACATACAGATAATACATAATTAGATATTTACCAAAAATCCTTATAAATTCAACGCCTTATTTTGAATAAATAATGCTTTATAAATGTTATCTAGTATATTGCGTTTTTTCTTCTTTTGCAATGAAATTGTTTATATATTTTTTTTGCTGAAACTAAAACATTATGGTGATGGTCAAAAAATCACCTAAAAAATGAGCAATGGTTTTGTGTTTTAGAAAAAAAGTTGACATAATAAGAATTACCAATATTCAGTCATTTATTTAAAAAAAATTAACTTGATTATGATTACAATACTTAAAAATCGGTTAATTACTTAACTATTTGGATATACTGTAAGTACTTAAGTATTTTAGATATATTTTAAGTATTTAATGAATTAAAAAAATGTACTGAAAATTAAATAGAGCATCTACTTAATACTTATACTTAAATTTTCATAGTAAACTACTGAATATTTTAAGTTCTTTTGTAGAATACTGGTACTTAATACTGAAAGTAGATTTTTAAAATCAAGTACTTAATTAAACAGAATTAAGTACTTTAGCTGAGTACTTATCTCAGCTCTGTCAAACACTTTTAAAAATTAGCTTTTTTTCTCTTTGTCTTTTTCTCTTTTCCCCCTTTTCTTTTCCTTTTTTGTTTTTTCTCCGGTGTTGGCAAATACTGTCATTGAGTGATTGTTTCCCAGTAACCTTTACTACTTTAACACACTTTAAAAATTAAATCTTCTGTAAAAATTTAAAAATTTGCTTAAGAGATACATGTTTTTAAAAATAAAAAATCTGATGACAAAGAATCACATTGTGATACAGATAGGATTAGATACAGTGAGGACCTAAAGTCCGTCGCTCCCCCTCTAAATTTTAAACCGTTCGGTATATTGTGACGACATTTGAAACAATAATATATGAGAAAGTACTGCTTTAACTGTCAAAATGACAGCTAGGAGCGCTCTGGTAACATTTTTTTAAATGGAAATTAGTGCATGTCGAATGAAACCTCATTTTGAAGACATTTTTATCCTTAAATCATACCCCAGTTTAGAAAACATTGTCTCAGTAATTTTCAAATGGGAACCAACAATATTGATTTCTACGGTATCACTACCCCTGTTTGTAAAATACACTTTTTACCTATTAGATGTAATAATTAATTGCTTCCCCAAAAAAACACATAACTTCAAATTTTGTAGTGTTTTAAACTAAAAAAAAACACACAATTTAACAATAAACAAAGAGCAATAAACTAACCCAAACTAAAATATTTAAAATCAATAGAAAAAAAAGCTGACCGCACAAACAGATTTAGGAAACGCAGTGGTTGGTAAATTATTATCTGATATTGTGTGATGTTATTCTTAAACAGACATCTGAAATTCGTTGCTCCGATAACGAATGTAAGATCCGGGAGCCATTTTGTAAACCTTAGGCTTAACGTATTCCCAATGGAAAAATCGAGAAGCCTGAGATCCGGTAGTCGAACTGGCCATTCCGTAGGATCTCGACGACCAACTCACCTATCTTAATAAGTCTTATCCAGGTAATTCCTGACTTGCTTAAAATAGTGAGGCGCGGACACCATCTTGTTGAAACAACCTCCAAGTCAAACTCATGTGGATTGTACGCACAAATATCAATATTAAGGGGAGTAATTGTATTTTGCAACATATCTAAGTAAATTTAGATTTTCTAATCCCCGCCCAAACATCTTATTTTTTGGGGGAACTGTGTATGTCCGTCCAGAAAAACAATGAAAGCTAAAATGATGAAACAGGCAATGTGGAAAAAATGTCTACTTAATAACTAACAAAAAGACTACTTATTTTTGTGGTCAGTTTATTAAATGCTGAAAATTACTACCATTCATTTCCACGCAGTAAAATAAGTTGTGTTTAAAACGTTCCCGTACCTTACATAACAGTTCGGGTATAATTTGCTGGCATTCATTAATTATATAGGGTTTTGCAAATCATCCAGTGATTCGAGTTTCGTAGCGTAAATATTAGATTTCAAATGACCCCATAGAAAAAAAAAACTCCAATAGATTCGGATCAGGTGACCTGGGTGGCCACTCAATATGTCCCCTTCTTCCAATGCAGCTTTGAGGAAATTTTTCATGTAAAAATTGTCCCAAAATTGTACGAAAAGAGGTAGTACACCATCTTGTTGAGAAATTATCGTATGATTCTTCATTTTCCAATACTTGTACGAAGGCTGTATCAATAGTATTTTCTAATATTTTCCGATAAATTTTGCCATTGAGATTACCGGATATAATTTACCTATGGTGGTTTTTCCGTATTCGGAATTTTTTGCATCCTCATTTCTGACCGACTGTTAGTGAGCTTTTTTATAATCCCAGTCTAGTGAACCACTTTTCTTAAAATGATCGTACATTCTTGACGCTGTACTACAATGAACAGTTTTTCCAGGATGCCTTTCATTAAAAATTATTGAAGCCTCCCGAAATTATTTGTAATTTTCTCCAATAATAAGTACTAACTTTTTCTTCTAGATTTAGTTTTGCAGCCATTTTTCGTCGCGTTAAAAAACTTTCAAACTTTGATTATTTTGACATTCGAAAAGTGGACAGCTCTAATTATGTATTTTGTTTGTCCAAAGCCACTATTCTATTTCATAAGAATAAGTGGTATTGCATTTTTTACCTGTAGTGTTTTAATGCTATACCAATTTTGGTTTTATTTTCATCAAATAACATGCTAATATTGAAAAAAATCAAATTATTTCAGGAAATTCAGAGAGCACAGGAATAGCAAAAATGAAAAACCATGTAGTTTTTTTTATGGTAGTGTGCAACAACCCTAAATATAAAGTTGACAATCGTACGGCAACTATAAAAATTCTCTTACGAACATACTTTTTTTAAAGTTTTATTTTTTATTCTACGCACGTTTGGTGAATAGCTCGAAAATGAATGAATTTTTTTTAATTCCAGTGGCGTATCACCTAATTTAAAAAAAAAACTATAAAAAACAAAAGAAAATTTTGTTACACAATTCCACATTTGGGCATGTATTTTAATTCTAAGCAACTTTTCTTAATACAATTCTTCTTCATTTTGAGAAATCATGTCACTTTACTCTTGAGAATTTTTCATGTTTTTGATCCTCCCTCGTATACTGATAGATATTTTGGAAATACGTTTATTCCTCCTCTAGTTTCTCCAGATGCACCAATTTTCGTCAAGAATAATATTTTCTGAGAAATGAAACACTTCACTGAACACACTGTATATAGATAAATGTCAGTGGTTCGCGCATACAACAAAATTTCCTTCTCTCCTTTTAATCCAATAAATATATCAAATTAAATGAAAAGCTTAACCCATTACTAAGATGACAGTATGTTTAAAAATATCAATTTTGTACTCCCATTCAACTTTGCAAATAAAATTAGTCCGAATGTTTTTCGAATTAGTATTGCAGTTCGATTGCTGCCAAATTTACTTAGCTTTAAAACGTAAGAGAGTCGTAAAGGTGGTCATGTTATGTTTCCAAGATTAATATTGTTAAATGCCAAAAGCGCTTACGTTATTATTACTCACGGTCAAAATTTAAATACCTGTTTTTATTTGTTTCTATTTACATTTTTGTGTGTTTTACATACTCATCGATAAATTATAAATTCTAAACGCGCTATAGTGGTGAGGCTATTTTAGAATTTCCCAGATACGGTTAATATTCGAGGAGAATATAAATAGTTACTTACTTAAGACAGTCGAAATGATATGTATTTAGTCTTAAATCAAGAAATGTCCATTTCCATTTCTTTGAATATATATATAAATATATATATATATATATATATATATATATATATATATATATATATATATATATATATATATATATATATATATATATATATATATATATATATATATATATATATATATATATATATATATATGTTGATTTTTACTCCTTCACGGATGGAAAAATACAATGTGTTTTCATTCCGGGTGTACATCCGTTCACTACTGTCGTTCTGAAAAGAACAGTTTTGCTGACGTTTCGCCAAAATCACATTTGGCATTTTCGAAGCTTTCTTTCTCGCTTCCGAATAGAGACTGAAGTGTTAGTGACTGCGACGCTTCCTTTTATACCCCTACTCGGGGCCGAAGGTTATATCTGCGCAGGCGTTGGTCGTTATTTATGTTTTCCGGATGGTGCTGTTGTTGTTGCGACTGCTCGACTTTTCCCGTGGTATGATTTTTTGTTGAATTTGATGTCCTAAACTCTATGGTTTACCAAAAATACACAAGCCGGGGGCGCCTATCAGACCTATTGTTAGTGCTGTTAATTCGCCGCTACAAAAACTGGAGAAATACCTTTCTGAAATTATGCAACCAACTGTAGAAAAAGCTGATTCATTTGTAAAAAACTCGGAGCATTTCACTCGAATTATACGAGATATCGTCCTTGAAAAAAACGATATCATAGCAAACCTAGATGTCAAATCGTTATATCCCAGTATTCCCATCGACGAAGCATTGGACAAGATTGCTATGAATGAGGATTTCCAGGCACATATAATAGAACTCTCGGAGCATTGCCTCAAAAATACTTATTTTTCTTTCAACGGGCAAATGTATAAACAAATGGATGGTGCTCCAATGGGGTCCTCGCTATCACCAGTAGTCGCGAATTTATTTATGATATACTTCGAGAAAGAAGCTCTTGAGAAAGCAAGTTTAAAACCCAAATTATGGATTCGTTATGTGGATGACATATTTATTATATGGCAACATGGTCATGCAGAGCTCGAAAAATTTCTGACTCACGTAAATTCAATCCACCCCAGAATACAATTTACTCTAGAGTTAGAGGAAAACAACAAACTACCATTTTTAGATGTTTTGGTCACAAAACTACATAACGGACATTTCGAATACACCGTGTATAGAAAACCAACACATACAGACAGATATTTAAATGCAAAATCACATCATCACCCAGCACAAATTCAAGCTGTGGCAAATACTCTAATATCTAGATCCGTGCGACTAACTGAAACACAGACGAGACAAAACGAACTTAAGGTAATATCTAGTGCTTTAAAGAAAAATGGCTACACAAATCGCACCATAGAGAAAGCTATTAATGCACAAGTTTCCCGAACAACGAACAACAAAAAATATGAACCGGGAAAGCAACGAGTAGTCTTACCATATGTAAAAGGCACAACAGACAGAATCGGAAGAATTCTGAAAAAACACAACATACAAACAATACACAAGCCACAAACAACTATAGGTAAACTACTCGGAAACCCAAAAGATAAAATCAAACTGGAAAACCACGGAGTGTACAGTATTCCGTGCCAGGACTGTGAAAAGTTGTACGTAGGGCAAACTAACAGGCGAATATCAGCAAGAGTGGAAGAGCATAAACTCAGCATCAGAAATAAACAAACAACCTCAGCTTTATTCCTACATCATCAGGAAACCGGCCATAAAATAAATTTCGATGGGTGTAGGGAGATTGCCAATATAGAACATTATAAGACCAGAATAATCCGAGAAGCCATTGAAATTGAAAAGCAAGGTGATTTAAATAAAAGGGACGAATCATTAAAACTACCAACAGTATGGAAGACAATAATCGACAAATCTAAAATCGCAAAAACTCAAGCGCAATTAGCGCAACAACAACAGCACCATCCGGAAAACATAAATAACGACCAACGCCTGCGCAGATATAACCTTCGGCCCCGAGTAGGGGTATAAAAGGAAGCGTCGCAGTCACTAACACTTCAGTCTCTATTCGGACGCGAGAAAGAAAGCTTCGAAAATGCCAAATGTGATTTTGGCGAAACGTCAACAAAACTGTTCTTTTCAGAACGACAGTAGTGAACGGATGTACACCCGGAATGAAAACACACATATATATATATATATATATATATATATATATATATATATATATATATATATATATATATATATATATCTACCCGCCTATACAGTTCCAAATCGTTATAGTCTACGACATACGAACACAAACCAATTTCGACTAATTACTAATTCAGACCCAGCCGCGGGCTTGAAATCGTTTCAGTGTGTTTTTCAAATCGCGAGACATCTATTAACATAACACCAAATTTTCAGTGGGGTCTAAAAAAACGCCAAAACACCTAGCTTAATACAGTTTTAGTACAGCGTTGATTATACTAGGGAGCGCTCGAGTCGTTACTGTATATGGTATATCTTATTGACAGAGGAGAATTAACTTTGCCGACTACATCAGGCCCTAAGTGTGGCAACCTAGCAGCGGGTCTATTAACTTCGTGAATTTTATATGTTTTACACGTAATTTGCTTTTCGTACAGTTGCATATATATATAAAGTCGCGTTGTCCTGACTACCTCAGTCCATTAACGTATAGAAAAACTTATTGCATCTAGATACATAAACGTTGTCAGGTCCTATTAGTGCTTGACACCTAGATGGGTGGATTAAAACCGCTAAAAAAGTTACATTTTTAAAACGATGAGGTAGGTATTATTTTGAAAAATAATCGGACACGTTAAATTTATTTCTTTTTTTTAATAATTATTAATCTTTCGAGATTTTACAGGGTGATATAAAAAGATAGGAAACTCTTTATATTTTAAAAATATCTCAAAGGAGATTAAATATTTCTAGAAACTTTGGGTCAATTTCAGTTTTTTGGAAGTGGAATTTAAAAACAATTAGGTTTTTAAATGAACCCTGAAACACATCACTTTTTGCTTTCCTCAAAGGCTTTTTGCTTGTATTGACTTTTACATTTTACAGAGTGCTCTAAAAGTATTAACATGCTTTGTATTTTTAAAAAGTTTCAGAACCGTTTAATTTCATTTTGTTTCTCTTATACATGGTGGCATAAAAACATCTGTTAAAAGCTAATTTAACCACAGTCTGTTTTTTTACTTGATTTGACTATTTTTGTTTATTAAAAAAAGGACATTATTATAACAAATGAAGACTAATAACTAAATATTTTATATTTCAGGCAGAGCTTGCCTGTTTACTTAAAAAAAGAGCTCATATAGGTCGATTTTATTTCATTCTTTAAAATTTTGTAGATGCATTTAAAAATCTTCAAGGACAAATCCACATTAGTCTAAGTATGGCTTACAAACTTGATATTTTACACGATTATACGTAAACACGTCAACAAAATGCAAATATAAATTACAAAATGCAAATGTAAGTTACAACTTAAAAAAATTATAGGTAATAAAATCTTTAAAACCATAAAATGTATTTTAAATTAAAATCTCCCTAACGCAATTTTTGAATATCTTACCTGGTTCTCATAATTACAACTAAATAAATCTAAAGTTAATAAAATCTTCAAAATTATAAAATGCATTTTAAATAAAATCTTAATGGTAATTTTGAATGTTTTTTTTTGTTGCCCTCTCAAAACAGCCGGAAGGGCATTAAAAATTTTATAGCCAAATAGTCCGGATCATTCTGACACCTTTTTAGCCGGCAATATGTGGGTACTATGTTATATTTATTTCTGGTATCATGGCTGTGGACATTACTGTACACTTTGAAGTTATCAATTTTATTTTTTTCATATATGAGATTTTCTAATATGCATACATATGGCATTGTTAGTATTTTTTGTTGTTTAAATATAGGCCTGCAGTTCTCTTTCTAGCTCACTCTTATCAAGACTCTTACGACCTTCTTTTGAATACCAAAAAATGCAATGACTTTCCAATATCCTTCAAAAAAAAATCATATTTTAAAAAGTAAAATTGTTTTTTTTTACAGTATATTTTAACTAAATGATATTTTGATAATACTGTTTTCTCAGTTGCTTTTAAAGAGAAAATTTTGTTTAATGTTCAATTCATCTGATTAGGACTTAAATTAAATTAAAAAAATGTATCACTTATATATTTGTCTATAGGTTTAACAATGTTTGAAATTACATAAGAGCAATCCTTAAACTAGTTATTTTCTGACTTTAAGAAAACAAACTTAAGAAAACACAACTTTACTAAAATCAGTCTTTTATTGGATATTTAAAACACAGGTTTCTGATTAAAAAAACATTTTATTTTATACAAAACCAGGAACTAGTTACGTTAAAAAGCGGTTTACACAAAACTGTTTTTATTTACTAAAAATATTACAAATGTGAGTGGTTCATTTTACTGTCAACATATTAATGCAAATATGAAATCAAAGTAATTTTTGAAATAATAAAATATATATATATATATATATATATATATATATATATATAGGGTAATATGAAATTTAACGTCCTTTTAAACCACTCCGCAAAATGCTTATGAGAACTCAATCCTGTAACTATTTTTTAATATACATGATCAAATTTCATATACAATACATAGGGAAAACAGGATGACACAAAATAAGCTATTTTAAAATATTTAGCATATTGTACTGCCCTATAAGAAAAGTTTTATATGAATATGTGCCAAATCGCTTTATTTTCGAATAACGTTTATAATATCCTGTATCTGGATACAGATACTTTTTGGACCCAGATTTATAAGAAATTTTTCTCTTGTTTTGGCGGGTGCTATACACTAAATATGTTAGAAGGCTTATTTTATATCATACGAATTTTCCTTGTATTTTATATGGGTCAATCCTAGATGATGTTGCAGGATTAGGACAAAAATAAAAATTAGCCGATATTTTGACTGTATATTCAGAATTTGGTTTTTTATTAAAGAAAAAGATGCACTGTTTTATAGATACGTTATGGACACATGTATTAATTATTTTTACTCAATTACAAAAAAAGCAAGTGCTACCAGTAAATACATTTTTCTCTATATTTTTAATATATAATTGAGCTGTCTCTATTTTTTCAATTGCAAATAAAAAAAAGACTAAATATAGAAATATGAAGAAAAAGTATTTAGTAATTATGGTATTTTGTCTATTTTAAATTGAGATCTATTGATTAATTAATTTGGCCATACATTGATTTTTATTCAAAAAGAAACCAAAAATGATATTTCTTTTTTAGCCTTGAATAAGTATTTCTGTCCTAAATCCGCTACACAATCTATTCATTCGACAGAGTGATTCAGATCATACAATGTGTCCAAAGAAATATTCAACAAATGGGAAACTTGTATTAGTAATTTGTAATAGTTTTGACAGTATTAACTGCTGTTATACACAAGGTGTTTAAATACACAAAAAAGTGGATTTCAAATGCTAAAATTCTCAGCACATATAATTTCTGTAAATGCAGTTTTAAACGTCCGAGAAATGACAATTAAAAGTTGAGTAATTTGTTTTCATATTAGTTATAGGTAAAGACATAATTAAAAATGAAACAAAAACAAATGTACGATTTTTTTAATGAAATATGTCAATAACTGTAAGTAATATGAAACAGCTCTACTTGCCTTTTTATTTTTCATTTTTATGGCCTTCAAAACTGCCATCACAAAAATGCTATTTTTCATTTTTTTACACCCTTTATATCTGACGTTCAATTTAATATTGTCAAAACTATATGATCTTTAAGCACTAACATGTATACAAAAATACAATTTTCTAAGAATTAAATAACAAAAAAGGTTTCCTTTTGTTGCATACATCTTTGGACACATATTGTGGTATTGATGATTTGCGACTTTATTTTTAGCCTTATGCCATAAATTATCCCATTTATTGTTGTAATGTTATAGGTTAAGTACAAGGTGGTAATTATATTTTGAATCGGGTGTCAAGATTAGCTTCTAGAGATAACAAAACATATTGTATATAAAGTTTAATGGTTTTCTCTGCCCAATCAGGATTTGCTGAAAATCATAAACAAATGGCAATTATTGAAAAGTAAAAAAAATCATTGACTTGCTATTTTAAATAGAACACCCTATGGATTAGTATATAGGAAAAGATATCTATTTATTGAAATAGTATTATAAATGGTGTTGCATTAAAATAACAAAGTCCTTGCTAATGTTCTTACTGGTTATTTATCATTTGTTTATTTTTTAGCAAATCGTTTTGGTTGAATGCGAATAGAAAATAGAAATTTGCATGTATCTATGCTATTGTTTGAATATAAAAACATGATTAATAAAAAACTTGCCTCGCTGTTTTTGATTATAACCCAAAAAAAAATTATTTTAATAAATATTAAACTTTGTTCTTATTTTGTCTAATTAACTATGAACGAGTAAATGATTATGAAGCTTTTAAACTAACCAGGCGGACGGTAAAATATCTCATTAACATATCCTACCAATCCTACTTAGCTAATGTAGAAACAAAATTTGGAGTATCCCCATCATTCTGGTCCTATATAAATTCTAGGAAGTCATGCGGTACTCTGCCTTCTACGATGTCTTACCTAAATTCCGAACTGAACAACCCTATGGACATTGTTAACTCATTTGCAAATATGTTTAAGGAATCTTTTATAACATCTACTGATTATGCGCACACATGATTCAAATATTAGTCATGTTTTAATTTCATTGTTTAACATAACGCCTGAAGCCACTGAAACTGCATGTAAGAAACTAAAAGTTAAATTTACCACTGGGCCTGATCTTATCCCTTCATTTATTGTGCGAGACTGCGCAAGTGCTTTTGCCAAACCTTTAGCAGTTATTTTTAATTTATGTGTGCAAAACTGCACTTTTCCAGATGTATGGAAAAAATCAAAAATCTGCCCAATCTTTAAAAAGATGATAGGAGTAAAATAGAAAACTATCGACCTGTTGCTATAATATACCTTTTAGCAAAGTCTTTGAATTTGTTATTCACGCCCAGTTATCTTTTTACGTTACTCCTCTTCTAATTGATCACAACATGGTTTTGTATCTGGTAGATCGACTGTAACAAATCTTTGTACTATTACTCAATACATTGCTGAGAGCCTGGATTGTAATACACAGGTTGACGTTATTTACAGATTTTCTAAAGCGTTCTATCGTCTTGATCACGGTATCCTACTTACTAAATTATCCAGTTTTGGCTTTTCGGGAAACTTGGTTAAATTTTTGCAAAGCTACCTTTTAAGTCGGTCTCAATTTGTGCAGTATCGGTGTCAGATACTTTTGTTGCCACGTCGGGTGTTCCCCAGGGGTCTGTCCTGGGTCCCTTATTTTTTAACATTTTTATAAATGACATCGTTAACGGTATGAATAATAATTGTTTGCTTTATGCTGATGATTTAAAAATATTCCGCACAATTGACTGTCTTGATGATTGCCGGAACTTGAGTCTTGATCTTCTTACACTTGGTCAATGGTGTGAAAAAACAAACTGTCCCTTAACATCAATAAATGTAATGTTTTAACATTCAGTAGAAGTAGAATTCCTATGCAGTATGAGTATCATATGGACGGTGTTGCTCTGAAACGAGTTGAAAATTTTAAAGACTTGGGAGTCATATTTGATAGCAGGTTTTCATTTATCCATCACATCGAGGATATTGTTGCCAAGTCTTATCGGATTTTAGGATTTCTTATACGATCTTGCCGGGAGTTCAAGTTATCTGAAACCTTGTGCTCACTTTTTTATTCTCTGGTTCGTAGTAGGTTAGAGTATGCCTCCTCTGTTTGGTACCCTAATTATCAAGTGCATATGACAAATTAGAAAGCGTGCAGTATAAATTTTTAAAATTTCTGAGTTTTAAAATTGATGGGTCTTACCCACCTTTTGATATTTCCCGAAAAAGTCTACTTTTAAGATTTAAATGGGACACCCTTGAGAAAAGAAGACAATATTTTCTGCTCATATTTCTGTACAAGTTAATAAATAATAAAATGTCTGCTCCTAATCTGCTATCTCAAGTTACTTTTCACGTGCCCGCTAGATCAACTCGGTCATCACCATTGTTCACCTTCCAAAATCTAGAACGAACGTTTCTAAAAATTCTCCCCACTGCACAATATGTATTCTATTCACACAATCGCTTGAAGGATTATTTGGATATTTTCCATTGTAATGATAAAAATATTAAATCTGTTAGTTCTAGTTATTTATAATTATATAGTATGTTCAATATTTGATAAGTTATTTTAGTTTTAGTTATTTAACTATATATGTAAGCTATTTGATAATTTGTAGCAATATTGCACTGAACGAAGTACAAGTGAG
>JAUTXW010005290.1:0-133175 GCA_030620095.1 Kuschelorhynchus macadamiae | reverse complement strand
GTCATCGCTTATCCTATTGCACTGACGATAGGTCGAAGTGGTACATTAACCTTATGTATTTTAGTTAGTCCGTAGAACCGCGGGATCCTTGAGCTGGTTGGCCTTAACATCTTCTTTTCCTCTGTTGGTAGGTTGGATGCATTTATAAGGTTGGTTATCCGTCTTTCAATTTTGTTGGTCGGGTCTGCTTGGATCACTCTGTAGATGTTGTCGTCCAAAAGTAGTTGTATTTTCTTCACGTAATCTGTTTTGTCCATGACGACAGTGGTATTTCCCTTGTCCGCTGGAAGGACCAAAATGTCTGTATTGTTGTTTAATGTTTTTATTGCCGTTCTTTCCGCAGCTGATAGATTCGACTTAGGCGGGTTAGAATTTTTGATGATTCACTGTTTCATACCTTATTGCGTCAGCTTCTTCTGCTGGAAGTCTTCTAATTGTCGCTCCAATGGATGACACTATGTCTTCTACAGGTATATGGCGAAGTTTTGACCTTTAGAGAGCACGGATTGTTCTGCTTCAGTAAGGATTTTGGAAGATAAATTTATAACGGTGTCCTGTGGCGGTTTTAGTGGTTTTTGGCTGTCTCGCAGTCCTTCGAACTTTTTCTGTTGCTTAATTGTAACTGTTTGGTGTATCCTTTCTGCTTGCACATTGGTAATGTTATCGAGAGTTCTAAATGTTTAATATTCGAGTATAAAACCTAATTTTAAATGAATATTTAATAACTTACGAGTGTTTATATCCAAATCAAGTCGAGTAGCTTGTATTCTTTCTCTTACCAATGCGTAATTAGAGAATCTATTGAAATTTATAAGCATCCTAACAATTTTAATAGAGATACGGACTTCAGTCTACATCATAAGTGGAAACCGATCGTGACACCTAGTCACGCTTCGGTAAACACATATTGGTCGACTATAAATAGCCGGCCTGGGTCTCTCCAAATGCTCATTCAGTCGTATCTAAATATGCTCATTTGTTAGCGATCTCGTGAAGTGAAGTATCAAAACCTTGAAGTAATTTGTATTTATAGATCACCAAACTCTGATGTACAATCATTTTTAAGCCGAAACGTCGGAAAGTGATTCCATTTTATTGACTACGGTCCAATCCAGAAATAAATTTCTATATTCGATTTCTTTTCAATTGACCACAGCCGTGAAAAAAAACTTTCTTTCTATGAATTATAGATATTTATTAAGGTGAAATATGTTGATATGTATTTTTACTTCCCTCGTAAATTTTCTCGGAAAGTATTTCAAATCGCTAAAAAAATCAACACTCCGAGATTTTTTAAGATCTTTACGTTTCAGGGCCCCTAGATGACGAAAAACAATGTTTAAAAATATGCTCGATATCCGTCGGTCTTATTCTCGACTATATCTCTAATTACTCAAATTAGTGCTTATCCAATTTTTCTCAAATTTTCACAAAAATCAAGTATTATGTAGGAATCAACTGGTATGAATCCAAAAAGATGGCGAAACAAAATGTCGGCTTAATAAAAAATTTGGAAATTCAATCCGAAACAAACTATTAATGAACTGATTTCAAATTATGTATCATAGAATATTCTAATTGTAGTATAGAGATGACAACATTAATAAAACTGTGGTAGTAATTCAAGATGGCGGAACAAAATCTTGCAATCGGCCAAATAAAATTTTTGTAATCTGAAAAACCGTCTTATGCCATTTCCCTAGCATGTTTTATCAATTCGGTCCCAACAAGTGCTCCACCTGTCACTTTGTCTGTCTGTCTATCAGTTCGCTTTTTGCATAGCGAAATAGTTTCTCATCAGACTGACTTCAAATTTTAGTGCAAAATTCAGGCTCATATAGGGATGACCTGGCAATATTTTGGATAACGGAGATACCCCGCAAAAGTACCCAAAATTAATGGGACACCCTGTACATACAAATCACAGCAGTGAGAAAGCCAAAAATATGGAGATAAAAAAGGCTTGGTCCGAACAGCTTATTTTACTCATTGATAAATTATAATATTGCAGTTTACTGAATTACATACATACATAAATACATTGATTATATAACATAACCACTCGAAAGGTGTATCCAGATCACTAACATCAGTATTTTCTTCAATATTCTCCCAAAAAAAGCCTTCTCTGATTTTTTTACATTAAAGCTCACTGAGAGCTACTTATAAATAGAAAAAATAAATATGATGTTAGCTTTATTTGTTCCCTCATTATCCTAGCCTGGACTAATACAAATTTTGAAACTTTGGAATTTTCAATTTGTATTTTTTAGACTTATTTTTGAAGTTAGCGCAAAATTACAAGAACTTTCTTTTGAAGCTACTCAAAATCCTACTTTTTATTCATCCAAGAGGGCGTTAATTAAACATTTTTTGCACTTGTTAGGTTTTGCAAAATCGCAGCTCCCATATACAATGATGTATCACAGTTGCCCAAAAAATATGGTTACAGACACATATTTATTATTTAAAGAGATCCGCCTACCCGTCTCTCTTGTGCGATATATCATTATATATATATATATATATATATATATATATATATATATATATCTCTAACAAGGGTGATATATCATTATATATGGGACATCCTAAATTTCCAAAAAATTAAATAAAAAGTCCAGGTGGCTGTTTCAAAAATGAAATTGATGATGGCTGCTCGGCGACGAAACGACGGTTCCTGAATTTAATAAAGTGAGTAGATGATGGTCACCATGATGTGACATTTACTTCAAAATATCTAATCAAATAAACTCAGAAAAAAATAAAAACAACTTTTGTTTTTCTGAATATCTCCCGAAGTACTCGGAATTTAAAAAGTTTCTCGACAGCATATTGTTAGGCATACAAATGCGCAATTTTGCCCTATTTTAACCATCCTCCTATCTCTTATGGTTTCCAAAATCCCAATGGTGAACTTTGAATTTGAAACAGCCTGTATATAAATATTACGGCCCTTTATTATTAAATTTTCGCTCTAGCTTACCGCGCTGCTATTGTCCATCACTCCCAAATCTCACTAAAATTCACTGATAAATACCCAAGATTATTATTTACGATGAACCTATGCATGCTAACACATACTGCGTTTTATCTTAACAATCTTAGTGACGTAATAGTGCACGCCTACATAATGAAATGCAGCATAATCGGACAGATACTGCTCTTTAGCTTAGTGATATTAATTTACTGCATTTTTTTGTAAGGATATGACGACGTTTCGTGATCATATACATATCGCAATTAATTTGGTACTTTACTGCGTTTTTTATTAGCAATAAAGAGTTACTGCGTTTTTCGTAGTAACGAGTGACGTTTAAACTAAGATCCATTATAGCTTACACAATAAATAACTCATTTAAATGAGACGCCATTAATCGGTCCGGAGAATCAATGCTCGCCGAAACTATATTATTTCGTACGGTAACCCTCGACTCGCGAACTGGAACGAGATGCGGCGTTTCAAATGACTAAATATTAGAAGAGATCTTTTAGTTAAAAGAGGAATATTGAATTTGACTGTTAATCTTTGGGATTGAATTTTGATACAGGTTAGCTTGAAATAAAGGAGTGAGCCTACGTTTTAATAGAAAACAAAATTATTCCTACAAAAACCTGGATAACTAAATCAGCGCCAAATATTATTTTAATCAAAAAGCAGTTATAACCAATTACCTTATACAGGAAGGGGAACATTTTTTGATTTTTGAGATACTTGTACAAAATTTATTAACAAATATAGAGAAAAAGTGTAAATACAAAAAGTTTAGGTAAGAAATACGTGTTTTTAATGAAATACCCTGTATATTGTTTATTTTTATGAAAGGCCATTTTCTACAGATTTCAAAAATATATAATTAGACTATATTGGCGTAAAGCGTTTATTTATTACTTTAGTTTAACTGCAACATTACTTGTCATAAAAGGTAATATTACAATATAATGCAAACTGTTAAACCAAAATAATTGAAAAACGGGTTGCGCCAAAGAAAAAAAAACGGATTTCGTTATGTTTTTTAGGACACATAGACAGGCATGCGAAGGTTCTTTGTTTTTTTCATAACGGATTCTGTCTGGTTAAAAGAAACCCTAAAGCTTTTATATTTACACGTTTTCCCTATCTTCGTTAATATACCCTGTAGGTAGGTGTCAAAATATAATGACTCACCCTGCACATTTTGGAAACAACTTACTAAACACGTCAACAAATAAGACAGGAGGGTTAATACAAAAAGTTAATATAGCATCCATAGAAAAATATATACATCGGGGGATAGCCGCAAATTAACTTTGGCAACAGTCTGCGGTCGCTACTCTCGTCTGCCGACTCCCTCAACACACTTGGCAACATTGCGCGTTAATTTCAAAGCCTACATCCATTTAGGGGGGCCTAAAAGTTGCCGTGTCTTGTTCGATCTATTGCGTAGCTATAATCGATCTGTTGTTTAACTAGCACGATGAGCTTACTGAAAACTTTTTTAGAATATTTTAATAAGAAAAAAAATTTTCTTTGGAAAAATGGATTATTAGATGAAATATGTTAGTTTCGAATCACTGAAAATCGACATGCTGCGTTTTTTGCTACAAAAATTTTTGACTAACTGCAAAAAACTTTGGAATAAGAAAAGTGGTTTAAACTTATAGGCATTTAAAATGGGTTCACTCTCGGCTGGGACACCCTGTATAACACAGTTTCGTTTGAAAATGCCCGCTTTAAATTGGAAGAGATAAAAGTTGTATAAAGTGAAAATGAAAAATTGTCTTATTTCATGAGCAAAATGTTATCTTCAAATTCCGAAAAAAAAAGGTAAATCATATAATAGAATAGTTTATATTCCCATAAAATACATTATTGTATAAAGGGTCGTCAAAAAGTATATATATATATATATATATATATATATATATATATATATAAATATACCGATCGTCTGCAAAATATGAAGATTATATCTTCAAAACCTACAAAAATACGAGATTTTAAAATTTGGTACCCCGAAGGCTCATTTTCGGTTCAAGGTCAAATATCTTAAGAACGCTAGATCCTAGGTATAGGACATGCTACATAAAATAGCATTAAAATTCTCCGTAGAATCCAAAAATATCATAAAATACAGGGTGTTCCATTTAAAATAAGCAAGTTGATACCAACTTCCGGTTAAACCGGAAGTGACAGGAAGTTGAAAATATTTAAAAAAAGAAGTACCCCTTGACCTTACCTTAATCCCAAAATTTGAAATTTTTATCTAAATGGCATCATCAAAAACTTTTAATGAACGGGTTGCGTGAATAACCCTGTATATATAAAAGAAAAAGTATAAAATTAAAAATAAATATAAACTTATAATACATATTAAAAAAACAAACAAATAAAAAACGTGCATGTAAAACATTTAAAAAAAATGTTTTTTTAGAAAAATATATACACATAACATGCAATTAAAATATAAAAACTGAACCATTCGCACAAAAATATGGAATAACAAAAACAAGATAAACTATTAGTACGTGTCAAGCAGTAACGAAACGCTCAAGACTGCAAATATTCTTGTACCGAATAGAAAGCTTTATCAATAAGAAATTGTCTGACTTTGTTCTTAAAGTTGTTGCCACTAAGAACTTTATAGTGTTTGAGCATCTATTATAAGGGGTTAGACAACTGTAATATGGAGATGTATGAAAGAATAAGTTTTTATGAGATGTTTATTACGGTACCAAATCTCCATATCGCTTCAAACGTTTTTTAAACTACTGGAAAACTCCTCCGGGGTATTTGCCACCGTCGTATCATCGGCATACATTGTAACGTATCCAGTACTAATATTTTCTGGCAGATCATTGGCATATAGTAAAAAAAGTAATGGTCCCAGTACTGAGCCTTGGGAACTCCAATATTTACAGATCTAGGCTCAGAACACACGCCTCCATACCTTACTGTCATCTCACGCCCAGATAAATAGGAATTAATCCAGTCAGACATTTTACCACGTATACCCATACTGTACAGCTTCAAAAGCAAAATATCTTTATTGACAGTATCAAATGCTATTGAAAGGTCAAAGAAGAGGGTCACAACATATTTTCCTGTTCAAGCATGGAATAGACTTAGTTTAAGAAACGATAGGAGGCTGTTTCGGTTGACTTAGGACACTCACTTAAAATATTGCATTTTTTAACAAAATTAAGTATTTTCTCATAAATTATTTTTTCTAAAATTTTAGAAAATATACTAAGAATTGAAATCTGACGATAATTTTCTATGTCGTCACAGTCGTTTCTTTTTTTTAGTGGTATCACATTTAATTAAGTAAACTTACATTAATACAGAAACACCCGGTAAGAAAACAAAAAGGCTACAATTTAGATACTATTTCTAGCATGCAAATAAAACTTACCAAAAATAAAAGAATCCAATAATTGCAAAACACAACCACCATGTTTCTTAGTACCCGGATCACGCAAAACACACGCACTTCCAAATTTGGCGAGATAATGAATCACATGACGCGTGTAAACAAATTAACATTTTTAATGGTTCATTTAAAAAAAAAGCGATATTGCTGCGATGTTAGCAAACAAAGCTTAGACGCGTGCTCCTCCTCCTCCAGAAAACCAACATACAAATGACCTCATAAACTGCGCCAAGTCAGTAAAACAATTTTAATTAAAAGTAATCAGCGGGAGAAAACTTAAATTGTTAGCGCTCAAACTTCTAAATAAGCGGGTTAGAGAGTCAATTGATGCAGCCTATTCTTCTTAAACCCTGCAAACAAAACGTCTTTTAGTGCGGCGGCTTATGTTATACTTGTGGCAGGTCCGGAGACGTAATAACAGGGAGACGGAATTGTTTTGATTTGAACGCGATCATATATTGTCAAAACTATCAGTTGTTTGGTCTATTGTATCATCTTGATTTGGTTGAAAGGGTGTCAACTTCTTTACATACAACTGTATGAAATAGAATATTTATATTCTTATAGAATTATATTATACATCATATAAAATATAAAAAAAGATTCTTTTTGTAATAGAACTGATCAACTTTTCAGAAAAATCGGTAAAAAAATGTTGTTTATTATTGTCCTCCACAAAAACAAGGTTTGAAAATGAAATTTTACCGAATATTTAACCGAATTCGAACTAGACAGACAGAGAAGAATATATTTTTCGGAATCTAGGGCCGTAAAACGCAAAGATCTGCAAAAATTTGGGAAAAAGATAACAATACTTAAAGGTAAAAAGAGACACTGAAATCAACGGTATATTTTATTTGTAGCCCTGAAGAAGACATAAATCCAAACAATTGAAACGTCGACATTAAATGAAAATAATTAGAAAAAACGCTGACGTGACTTCCTACAAACATTTTACGTGTTTTTGTATGTTTGGCATTTTCTTCTAAACGAATAATTAATAATTCACCAAAACTACCATTTGCAATTTTTGGCAACGGTCAATTAGTTTAGAAAAAATAGCACCAAAATATCCATAAATTTGCCTTAAATTCAAACTAAACTCCTAGACCAGGGGTGTTCAAATGGTCGATCGCGATCGACCAGTCGATCGCGAGTGCTTTTTGAGTAGATCCCACGAAGAAAATTTTTTTTAATAAGTAGGTACTTAACTAAACTACAAAAATTTATTACGTAATAAAATAACACTCTGCTAGCGGCAAAAGGCGGCTTTATCAAAGAAACGCGCGGTACTTGTCAAAGAAAAGCCGCGTTTTTTATTCTGGCCGCTTTTCTACAACTTTCGGGCGGCGCGTTTGACGGGAACATTCGAGACTTTCATTCACGCCGATATAAATGTTGCGCCTGCAGAAATTGGAGCTATTCTGACTTGCAACTTGAAGGTAATACTACGTCGATACAAAGTTTATTATCAAATAGCATAAAATGAGTGAAAAGAAGAAATCTAAAACGTATCATTTTAATAACGATTGGGAGGAAGAATTTTTGTTTTGTATGGTGAAGGATAAATGCATTTGTCTTATTTGTCGTGCGTCAGTTGCAATACCTAAACGTGGTAACTTAGAGAGGCATCATAAAACGGTTCATAAAAACTATGAAAAGGATTTTCCGCCACAGAGTGTATAAAAAAGGTACGTCATTTGATATCTTGTTTGAAAAAATAACAAACCATGTTCACAAGACCAGCCAAACAATCACAAGCAAAACAATCGTGTTATTTAAAATATCTCATATATTGGCGAAACACAAGAAACCATTCGAAGATGGATCGGTTGTGAAAGAAGCATTTATTGAAGCGGGTGAGACTTTATTTGGAGATTTTAAAAATAAAACAGAAACTATGTCTGCTATTAGAGAACTTCAGTTATCTCGTCCGACTGTCACAAGGCGTATTGAAGTCATGAGTCAAGATATGGCAGATAAACTAAAAAATGATATCATGGAATGTACATACTTTTCTTTACAGTTCGACGAATCCACCGATATGACAGACACTGCTCAGCTGTGTATTTTTATTCGGATGGTATTCAATGACATGTTGGCTAAGGAAGAATTTTTGACAATCATTCCTCTGAAGGGGAAGACCCGTGGCGAAGATATATATGACGTTTTCTTCAATTTTGTAAAAAACTACAAGCTACCAATATATAAATTAGTGTGCATTACAACCGATAGAGCACCAGCAATGACTGGAAACAAAAACGGTTTTGTGGCATTGTGTCGAGCTAATAAAGATTTCCCTTCATTTTTTTCAATCCATTGCATTATACATCAATAAGTTTTGTGTTCAAAAGTTTTAAACACGGAGGAAATTATGGGCATTGCAACAAAAATTGTGAATTCCATCCGTGCACGTAGCTTGCAACGGCGGCTCTTTAAGTTACAGTTGAAAGATAGGCAGGCAGCTGAACACACTGATTTAGTTCTTCACACGGACGTCAGGCGGTTGAGTCGCGGAAAATTCCTAAAAAGGCTTCAAGAATTATTGCTTGAAATAACAGCTTTTCTAGACGAAAGAGGTGATGACACTCAGATGTTGAAAAACGAAAAATGGCTGACTGATTTGGCATTTTTGACTGACATCACAATGCACTTAAACAACATTAACTTGGAGCTTCAAGGTAAAAGAAAAACTGTTATTGCGATGATTGGAGCAGTAAACGCATTCAAAAGTAAATTGCACCTTATGATAGATTAACTGAAAAGAAAGGATCTGAAACATTTTCCGTCTTTGAAAGCAAGGATTCGTCAGTTGAATTATGATACGTATGAGGCTGAATTATCAAATAGTTTGGGACAATTCGAAATGCGTTTTTATGATTGTAGTAAATTGGCAAATGTAGCATCATTTATGAGTTATCCTTTTTCATGTAAAAACATTGAGGAATTAGCTACTGAAATAGCAAGTCAGTATAATATGAACTCATGTTCTGTTGAAAATGAGTTGGTGCAGATTATATCAGATATACATCTCAAAGCTACTGATACAAATTTCTGGTGTTTTATATCTGAAGATAAATATCCGAATCTAAGGCAAATCGCCCTTCAACTGACAGCAATGTTGGGGTCAACTTACTTGTGCGAGTCTGCATTTTCTGAAATGAAGATAATTAAGTCAAAATATAGCAATCGACTAAGTGACGATCATATGTCATCATGCTTGCGATTAGCACTCAGTGGTTACGTACCATCTTATGAAAAGTATGCTGAGGACATGCAGTGCCACGCTTCAACATCCAAAGTCACGCCTTAGTTAAGTTTAACACCATATGTAACTCTTTTGTTTTGTAACAACCAATAAACTCGCAATTTTGAATAACTATGAGTTTTTTCATTGATATTGTAGAGAAGAACCTAACTAAACCTAACCCAAACCTTGACTAAAATAATGTATATTGTGCGGAAAGCTAATATCTATATATGCTACGGTACATCCTACCTAGGTAGGTAAGTAGGTAGGTAGGGTGTATGTATCGTGTATGTACGACAACCCTGCATCACACATACTTGCAGCCTCTCAGAGTCGATCGTAAGTAGTCTAAAAATATTGAGGTAGATCGCCAGCAGTTCAAGTTTGAGCACCCCTGTCCTAGACAGATGAAACGGATAACTAAAATTTTTGGTGGATTTCTCAAAGTGAAAATTTTCATAACGAGAAGAGATATTAAGATGTGGTTTTTGCGGATCTGTTGCAAATCTAATAGGGAACAGATTGCTTTACCCAAACATTTTGTTTATAGTAAGAAATTTATTGCCAGAGCGTACACATATTTTAAAATTGTGTTTGCTTCAAAAATGTACAAAAACAATTTTTATTTTTTGGTTACTATATTAAAATAATCGTATTCAAAATTGAAAAAAAAACAATTTCAGCGTTTTTTTCAATATTTGAAGTTTTTGTTTTTAAATCAGTTTTTTCTAAATATTTTAGTTTTTTGCTTCCCTCGTCAATGGGAAGTTTTTTCAAATCTTTACGTTTCAGGGTCCCTAGAGCTGAAAAACGTGATTTCTCAATTCCGTCTGTCTGTCTGTCGGTCTATCTATTCGCCGCATAACTAAAAAACTACTTACCCGAGTAATTTCAAATTTTGGCCAAAAATTATGGGTCATGGTAACATTTTGGTAAAAACCCAATATGGCAAAACAAAAAGGCGGCCTAGTGAAATGTTAAAAAAATTATTACTTAAAAACTACTTATCCAATTTTGCACAAAAATCAAGCAGGAATCAACTGGTAAAAATTTGGTGCGAATTTAAAATGGCGGCTTAATAAAATATTTAAAAAACGGCCTGAAAAACGACTTAATTATTTAAATTGCGTGCCATAACTAATTGTGGGATAGAGATGAACTAGTAAAACTGTGGTACTAATTCAAGATGGCGGAACAAAATGGCGGTCAAATACAATTTTTGTAATCGTAAAAAAATCACCGTCTCAGGTTTTACATATCTTCACGTTTTAGGGCTAAAATATAGGTTTTATCAAATCCGTCGTTTCGTCTGTCTATCAATTCTCAGCATAGCTCAAGAACTATTTATGGGATTGACTTCAAATTTTAGTCGAAAATTAAGGATCATATGGGGATGACTTGATAGTATTTTCGTAAACATCCAATATGCCGGCGATTGTAATTGGCCAATGTAAACTTTATCACAGGAACTACATTCTAATTCGTATACCCCTGATTTTTTAGATTTATCAGACTTGGATTTATTATTTTTAATATATTTCCCTAATGTATTATTTGTACAGAAGGCAACTCTATAATCTGCTCTCATGAGATGTTTCCTGATTTTTGAGCTAATAAACATCTCATGAGAGCAGATTATAAAATTGCCTTCTGTACAAATAATACAATAGGGAAATATATTAAAAATAATAAATCCAAGTCTGATAAATCTAAAAAATCAGCGGTATACGAATTAGAATGTGGTTCCTGTGATAAAGTTTACATTGGCCAAACGGGTAGATCTTTCAATAAACGTATAAAAGAACACAAATCCTCATATAATAAATAAAAAACAGACTCCAATTACGCTAAACATTTCATAGAAGCAAATCATACATTTAAAAACGAATATAAAATTTTGCATAGGGCTAATAAAAGCTACAAATTGAACCATTTGGAAAGTTTAGAAATTAACAAGAGGAAAACCCGAAATATTTTATTGAATGACCAGTTGGACTTAAATGGTTCCCCTCTGTTAAATCTTTATATCTAAAGAATAGACGATGTGGGTAAACACCGATATTGTTTTATTGACACCATTAAGATTTTTATATATATATATTTTTTTATATTTGGTACAGATTTTAGTCTCAGTTTTAAGTTAGCTTTTGACAAAGACACAGTGTGTCGAAACAGCTGTCAAGCAGAAATAAATAAGTGGAAATTAATAAACTAAACGTGTTTATTTTGTATACTAGTGTATAATGAATTTCCATCAAGTAACGGCTACATTGATAAGAAATTTTCTTGTATTCATTTTGGCTTTTTTTTCAGCAATAGAAATAAATAAAAACATATAAAATAAACTAATTAAACATATGTTTAATTTGTCAGGGAATAATTTAACACTCACAAATCAGAATAGAAAACTTTTATTTCGTACACTTCCCCCCTTTTATCATTTTTTAACTATCTGTAGTTTGGTGGAACAATTCATAGCGCATTTGCCATTATTCAAACAAGAATATAGAACTTGTTTTTTTGGTTCAAGTCTGTTATATACGGAAGCGTAGAAGGGCCACAATTTTTTTATTTTTCAATTCTGAGTTCAAAGTCGGAATTTAACTAAATTCTGAGTTTAAAGTAAGAATTTAACAAAATTCTGAGTTCAAAGTCGGGATTTAATAAAATTCTGAGTTTAAAGTCGGAATTTAACTAAATTCTGAGTTTAAAGTCAGAATTTAACAAAATTCTGAGTTTAAAGTCGGAATTTAATAAAATTCTGAGTTTAAAGTCGGAATTTAACAAAATTCTGAGTTTAAAGTCGGAATTGAACAAAATTCTGAGTTTAAAGTCAGAATTTAGTCCGCACGATTGTATAACAGACTGGAACCAAAAAAACAAGTTCAATATTCTTGTTTGAATAATGTCAAATGCGCTATGAATTGTTCCACCAAACTACAGATAGTTAAAAAATTATAAAAGTGGGGGAGGGTACAAAATAAAAGTTTCTTATTTTGATTTTTGAGTGTTAAATAAGTCCCTGACAAATTAAACATATGTTTAGTTTATTCATTTTATATATTTTTATTTATTTCTATTGTTGAAAAAAAAGCCAAAATGAATACAAGAAAACATATACATTAAAAGGTTCACAAAATAAAAAAGGTAATACAAAACGATAAATAAGTCTTAAGAAATGGTTCATATATGTTTCAATGATTTAAGGGTGTCTCGCGAAACATACTGACAGATCTCTCCCTCTGTTTGAGGGTGATTCAAGTTGAGTGTCCTATTAGAAATATCTGGCGAACCAACGAATAGGATGTTTTGAGAATTTGGCTTTGGCCATAGATGAACATAATATATTCTCGTTATAAAAGATTTTAAATTGCGCGGTGTTGCCGCTTGTACCTCAAACCGGAGGCATCATGCGTTTTTTAAATAAAATGCCCTATAATTTATTAAATTTTTATATTTTTCTAAAAAATCTAAGCACTTATTGAGTTACTTTTCTCATGCCTAAATTTAACTGTTTTCGAGAAAATGGCGCTTGAACAATGACAATTTTGACCCTTTGAAGCTCGGTAAACCTCAAACGAGTTTAATTGCAACGAAATGGATTTCACTTATCTGTCTTAATATTTAATTATCTCCTCCTGACGTCAATTTCAGGTTTGGCAGGAGACGACAAAAATGCATTTCGTTAAATTCTGACTTTAAACTCAGAATTTAGTTAAATTCAGACTTTAAACTCAAAATTTAGTTAATTTCTGACTTTAAACTAAGAATTTAGTTAAATTTCGAGTTTAAACTTTAAACTAGTTAAATTCCGACAAAATTTAGTTAATTTCTGACTTTAAACTCAGAATTTTGTTAAACTTTAAACTCAGAATTTTGTTAAATTCTGACTTTAAACTCAGAATTTAGTGACTTTAAACTCAAAATTTAGTTAATTTCTGACTTTAAACTCAGAATTTAGTTAAATTTTGAGTTTAAACTCAGAATTTTGTTAAATTCCTTTAAGCTCAGACATTAAATTCCGACATTAAACTCGGAATTTAGTTAATTTCTAAAGTCAGAATTTTGTTAGATTCTGACTTTAAACTCAGAATTTTGTTAAATTCTGACTTTAAACTCAGAATTTTGTTAAATTCCGACTTCAAAGTCAGAATTTTGTCAAATTCCGACTTCAAAGTCAGAATTTAAAAATAAAAAAAATTGTGGCCCTTATACGCTTCCGTAGTTATACAATCGTACGGACTAAATTCTGACTTTAAACACAGAATTTTATTAAATTCCGACATTAAACTCAGAATTTTTGTTAAATTCCGACTTTTAACTCAGAATTTTGTTTTAAATTTTGTTAAATTCCGACTTTAAACTCAGAATTTTATTAAATTCTGACTTTAAACAATTTTGTTAAATTCCGACTTTAAACTCAGAATTTTATTAAATTCTAGTTAAATTCCGACTTTAAACTCAGAATTTTATTAAAATCCGACTTTAAACTCAGAATTTTATTAAATTCCGACTTTGAACTCAGAATTTTGTTAATTATTGACTTTAAACTCAGAATTAAAAAATAAAAAAATTGTGACCCTTCTAAGCTTCCGTATGATATGAATATAAAACATGAAAACGAAATTGTGGCTTAATAAAATATTTAAAACATCAACCTGAAAAAACTAATTTTTAGACTAATTTCAAATTTTATGCAAGTATAAAGTGCGATATAAAGATAAACTGGAAAAGTCATGTACGAATTCAAGATAGTGGAACAAAATGGTGGACAAATAGAATTTTTTAAAAATCTTACTCAAATGACTTTATATTTTGTAGAAAAATTAAATGTGAAATTAGGATAAACTGGTACAAATTCAACATGGCGTAACAAAATGCCGGTGTGTGTGTAAATGTAGAAACTACTAATTGAATTTATTACTTCCCTCGTAAAATGGAAGTATCTAATTCTGCATAAAAATCAAATATTATTTAGGTAAAATGTTGGTACGAATACAAGATGGGAAAAAAATGGCGGCTTGAAAAAGAAAATATTTAAAAAAATATCAGCCTGAAAAAATACTTAAGGGACTGTGGTACTAATTCAAAATGGAGGAACAAAATGGCGGCTTAGTGAAATCTCAAATTTTGCACAAAAATTAAGAATTCTGTAGGAATCAACTGGTAAAATCTTGGTACGAATCCAAGATGAGCACAATGGCGGTTTAATAAAATATTTTAAAAAATATCAGCCTGGAAAAAATACTTAATGGACTGATTTCAAATTGTTTGCCATAACTAATTGTGGAATAGAAATGAACTATTGAAACTGTGGTACTAATTGAAGATGGCAGAACAAAATGGCGGTCAAATAAGATATTTGTAATCGTGAAAAAATTACCCTCACAGGTCTAACATATTTTCAGGTTTTAGCGTCCCTAGATGCCAAAACATATTTGTGTCATTTCACGGAAAAAACTACTTATAAGAGTGACTTCAGATTTTAACAAGATGGCGGCCTGGTGAAAAGTTAAAAAGTATTACTCAAAAACTAATTATCCAATTTCCTCAAATTTTGTACGAAAATCAACTATTATATAGGAGTGAACTGGCAACATTTTGCTGTGAATATAAGATAGCAAAACAAAATAGCGGTATAATAAAATATTTAAAAAATAGGCTTGAAAAAAAAACTACTTATTAGATTAATTTCAAATGTTTTGCAAGCAGTAAGAGTTATATAAAGATAAACTGGTAAAGTTGTGGTAAGAATTCAAGATGGCGAAACAAAATGGCGGCCAAATATTATTTTAAAAAATCAACCTAAAATTTTTTTATTCAATTGACTTTTGTAAAACAAATAAGTGTGATATATGGATTCAACATGACGTAACAAAATAGCGGTTTGTGTCAAGTTAAAAACTACTTATTGAATTTATTTTAAATTATGCCTAAAAATCAAATGTGGCATGGTTAGAAACTGGTAAAATACTGGTAGGAATCTAAAATGGCGACCAATAAAATTGTTTGAAAAGATAATACAAGGTTTTTGTACTGAAATTTGACAGAATATTCCACTCATGTAGAAATTTTCCCGTAAGACTGGTGGTGTTTTCGAAAAGTTATAGCGGAAATACCACGTCGTCTAGGAAACATGGTGTTTCCAGTTACCTGGTTAGGTGTGGTTACATACCTAACCAAAAAATGAAATCTTGACAATATGAAACCTGCTTTTGAGAGACGCTAGAGTCCCTAGAAACTGATTTTTTTTATGTATCTTTCAAACATTTTTGAAAAGTTGTCAATATGAATAATCGCTTTGGGCTAGTTTAAGAAGAGGAAATTGATAAAAATATAATTGGAAGCGAACCAAGAAACACCGTTAAATCCAAGAAGAGCATCTGGAGACAGTTTATGTCATTCTGCGATGAAAAAAACTATACGTTTGACCAAGATACTCCAGTATACCAACTAGCAATGATTTTGAAAAGCTGGACTTACAATATGCGAGAAATGAACGGGAAGGGATATAAAAAAGGCACGGTAAAAATTATTTGGAATGTGACGGCGAAATTATTGATGGAAAAGTATTTCAATGAATACAAAATTAAAATAAATCCCTTCGAGCAGATCGATTTCAAATCGGCCCGAGAAGCAAAAAATGCCAAAAGGAGACATTTGCAAGGTATTGAAGGCAAACGCAGAGAATCGGCCGTTTTTTTAACATACAATGAATTAAAAAATCTAATCGAAGCTTGTGATGAATCAACTCCAGAGGGTTTACAAATAAAGTGTTTTTTTCTGTTGTCCTATGAATTAGCCTGGAGAGGAGAAGGTGCAAGAGCCGAAACAACTTTTTTCAAAGAAGAAACTGAAACTTCGGAGGAAAAACAGGTAGAATTCAGTACAACCCTGTTTTTTCTAAAACATGTCAAGGTGGTGGCCGAAAACTCGCCGATTCGAAGTGGTTGGTGATAAACGAGAGAAGTCCCAGCTTTGGCCCAGTAAGAATTTATAAAAAATTACAAGATAAAAGGAAAAGTATCTCCAACACTCGACTATTTTTGACGCCAAACCCCCCTTGGATAATTTCCGGAAAATGGTTCAAAAACAGCCCAGTAGGAGAAAACGAGATTTCAACTTGGACAAAAAACCAAGCACAGAAATCAGGCCTCAATACCACAAAAAAAATTACCAACCATTCCCTCAGAGCTACTGCCGTGTCCAAGCTGGCCAAAAGCGGAGTGTCGGAGCAAAACTTGATAAAAATTACAGGTCATTCGAATGCGAAATCCCTATCAAGTTATTTGCAAATGGATCCAGATCACCTCAAAAAAATTATTGAAAAAATGAGGGAACCTAAAAAAGAACCACCACAGCACGTGTATCCAGCCCCTGTAGCAGCATCACCCAGCACAAGTACAGGGTGTTCCAGCGAGAACTGAACAGGGACCTATTTTCGACCTTCATTGTATTTTGGAAAAATTCAAAATAGCCAATCGATGAGTTTTTTCTTGTAGAATCCAAAAATGTCATCGAAAAAATATTTGAACCAGAAACAAAAGAGTTACGCTATGCATCAGGTGTTTTTTAAATGGAATGTATCGTTTTTTATACGATTTTTGGAAAGAGTGATTTTTTTTATGTCCGTTCTGATTAAAAGATTTGATTTTGCGATAGCTGTTTATATTACATTTTAATGTTTTACAAACTAAAATTTTAGCTTCACCTGTTTAAAATATACGATAAGTTGGTATAGGTGATCAAGGTAAAATGAAGTTTGAATGCTTTGTCAATAAAAATGGACATTATTTTAATTATTGTCGAAGTCTTCACCTAAAAAATATATATTTGACTCTGATCGAAATGAAATACTCTTTGGACGAGAGATTACAGATTGTTATGCTATTTTACAAGTGCCAAGAAAATGCAAGAGAAGCAAGAAAAAGATTTATTGCAAATTTTCATAGAAATATATCCATCAATACAATTCTAAGGATAAAAAACCTATTTGAGGAAAATAAAACTTTACATGATAGAAAAAGAAATTCAATAAAAAATAATTATTAAATAATAAAATAAAACTACTAATAACATAAGTTTTCAATGTAACCGCCGTTTTTCTCGAAACAACATCGATAACCCCTTTGTAGCCTTTCTAAACTTGCTGTTACAATATGATTTTCCTGGTTAAGGCGGTTTATTTCATCGACAATTTTTCCCATGATCTCTTGAATATTTTCGTTTCGTTGTCTGTATACGACGTTCTTCAAATGGCCCCAAAGAAATGTATCCAAAACTGAGAGGTCGGGGCTATTGGGCGGCCAAGCATATGTTCCATTTCGCCCTATCCATTCGTTATGGCGCCGATTTAAAAATTGAACCACATCATGCACGGCATGAGGAGGCGCCCCATCATGTTGCCAAATTAAATTCTGATATTCTGCCAATGGTAAGTCTTCCAAAAAATTTTCAATTTCGTTTTCTGAAAACTCATAATATCTGTGCCCATTTAAAGTCCCGTTAAAAAATATTGGTCCCAAAATTTTATTGTTTTTTATCCTACACCAAACATGAATAGAATTCCTCCCTTGAAATTTAATAGTCTGGAACTTTTTTGGATTTTCAACGGCCCAGTGGTGACTATTATGTCTCTTGAATACTCCCGATGTTGTGAAAGTAGTTTCGTCGGTCCACACAATATTTTTGAATAAATCAGGGTCTTCGTTTTCTTGCCGAATTACCATTTGAGAAACAAATTGGAAGCGAAGTTCTTTTTGTGCCGGTGTTAGGTGCTGAAGTGGAAGGATACGAAAAGGCCTAAATTTATGAATTTTCAGAGTCCTGTGAACAGTCCCTCGGGTAACTCTTCTGCGTCTTACACCGCCACCGTACTGAACCTCCCGAACTGCATCCGAAATAGATTTGGTTGGATTAACTTGAAAATAATTTATAATGGCCTGGTCTCGATTTCTTCTTCTTTGTATATTTCTTTTTCTATCATGTAAAGTTTTATTTTCCTCAAATAGGTTTTTTATCCTTAGAATTGTATTGATGGATATATTTCTATGAAAATTTGCAATAAATCTTCTTCTTGCTTCTCTTGCATTTTCTTGGCACTTGTAAAATAGCATAACAATCTGTAGTCTCTCGTCCAAAGAGTATTTCATTTCGATCAGAGTCAAACATATATTTTTTAGGTGAAGACTTCGACAATAATTAAAATAATGTCAATTTTTATTGACAAAGCATTCAAACGTCATTTTACCTTGATCACCTATACCAATCTATCGTCTATTTTAAACAGGTGAAGCTAAAATTTTAGTTTGTAAAACATTAAAATGTAATATAAACAGCTATCGCAAAATCAAATCTTTTAATCAGAACGGACATAAAAAAAATCACTCTTTCCAAAAATCGTATAAAAAACGATACATTCCATTTAAAAAACACCTGATGCATAGCGTAACTCTTTTGTTTCTGGTTCAAATATTTTTTCGATGACATTTTTGGATTCTACAAGAAAAAATACATCGATTGGCTATTTTGAATTTTTCCAAAATACAAGGAAGGTCGAAAATAGGTCCCTGTTCAGTCCTCGCTTGAACAACCTGTACAAGTAGTGGTCTGGCGGCATCTTCTACGTCGTCGCAAAACAACAATGTGGTTAATAATTATCCGAACTGTACCTTTTATTATACAATCAATAATTAAAATTGAATATTTAGATTTATATTAAGTACTTTTCAATATTTAGACAAATAATTTTATTAATATATTATTATTCAATTTGTGTTCAATTTGTTACAAAATTCAAATTTCTGAACTTGAAATAGGTATGTATTTAATATTCAGTTAATAAAGCATAGTTTCCCTGTATTTGATTCGTGGAATATTCCTCCTAAATACCATTCGTGCTTAAAAATTAACCAGATAATTTTCCACTTATGTGTGTTTTCTCTACAAATTATAAGAAAACACGCATTCGTGAAAAATTATCGTAAATTTTTAAGCACTCGTGGTATTATCCCCGATAAGAAATAGTATTTTGCTTATACCTTTAAAAAATGACACATGCCAAAAACTTCAAGAGGCAAAAATGTTACTTAATAAAATGAATGATTTGACGAAGCTTCCAGGTAAGCTCAGGGTCGTCACATAAAATTGGGAGTTCGTGCCCTCAAAAAAATATATCGTAGAAATTGTTCCAAAATTCAAATGTTTTATAGATCCCATAAAATATGCTCCAATTTCCATTCAATTATCTTTAGAAATATAGAATATATATTAAGAACAAAAAAATAAAATGAAACTTTGCCAACCTGTATTCTAAAAATATCTGCGTTTTTGGACATAAGCATGCATGAACTTTTATACTAAAAATCATCCAAAAAAATTACATCCTGCATTAGCAGCATTCAATTATAAAACACCCTGTATAGATAAAAAAGACCATAATGAAATTGAGAACAAAAATATTTACAAAATTACATTTAAACAATATTAATTATAAACAGCGACTTTTGTCATTTATAGACTGCTCTTAAGAACAAGCATTTTTCTGACATTTTATTCTAAGTTGGTCATGGAACTCTAATAAAAAAAATCCAACAAAAATGATACTAGTATCATGTAAATTTTGTTTCTATTTCATTTTTGAGTACGTTTAAGTCTAATGAGCAAGTTTGAGTCTAATGATAATGTTAAGGGCATAAAACCCTTTCACTTGATAATACGACACATAATAACAATTTTGAAAAAACAGTGTCGTATCATTTTTTTTATTGATTAGTGGTCTGAATATTTGCTGGACGCAAGCCACTGGTAAAAGAGCATACCAAGTTTTAAAATTCCTAAAATCAAATTAGAGGTTTTAAAAAAGAACAATTATTATTTTAAAAATATGTTTTTAAACCTTCTGAATTTATTAAAAATCTAACGGCCAAAATAAACTAAAATGTTATATCTTACCGGACAAAGATGCAAAAGATCATTATAAGTTTAGTGTTATTATTATTATGTTATATATTATATCAGATATACTGGATAATAATAATCTTGATAAGAACTTAATAGACCTAGTGGAAGCTTGTCTTACATATACTTATTTCATTTTTCAAGGAACTTTTTATGAACAAACTTCAGGGGCAGCTATGGGAACTCCTCTATCACCTGTGGTAGCGAATATCTTTATAGAAGCCTTTGAGGATATTGCTCTAACACCCGCTCCACTAAAACCGAAGCACTGGTTTAGATATGTAGATTATACTTTTGTTGTTTGGCCTCATAGACAGGATAATCTCCTCATATTTCTGGACCACCTTAATCAGCAACATCATAATATCAACGTAGGTGTTAAAAGGAAGGAAAATGGTACATTAGGACATTCTGTATATAGAAAACCGACGCATATAAATCGGACACATCGAAACTGACCGAAGCTCTCAGAGGGAATGGCTATTGTACTGAAGATATTACGCGTTTAATTAAAATATGTAGTAAACCAACTCCGCCAAAGGAGAATGATAAAGAGCTACCATTAGGAAGTGTTGTTCTTCCCTATATACATGGCACTACAGACAAAATAGGACGATTACTTCCCGCCTCTCGTGGAGTAAAGATACCTGAAGATGCCTCGTGCAATCGAAGGCGAAACGTCGGATAGTAATTCCAATTTGACAGGGTCTAATCCCAAGAACCATGATTTCTTAAGAAACTAGGAAACTGAATACATAGTAAAATTTTTATATATTTTTTTTATAAAATCCTCGCTGTTTCATATACTTTTTAAAATGATAAAAGCTTTACTATTTTAAATATACCTTTTTAATAAGCCTAGCAAAAATCCGATTATCACTTAAGTAATTATGAAAAAAAAAACGTTTCAACTCGAAAAACGAATTAATAAATTGCAATTTTTCTCTAGTGGGATCCATTTCGATGTTATAATATCGAAGCCAATTTTTTTCAATGAAATACCCCATTTTTTAAGTGTTTTAAATCTGAACAAAATTTTAAATATTTTTTGTGTAATATACCTACCTTATATTTAAGTTTAGTACTTGTTACGAAAATGAAAAAAATCTGAGAATTTAAATCTTTTTTGATTTGAATTCTTGTTTGATCTAAGGCAAAAACGAATTACACTTTCATTAGTTTTTTTCAGACTGTGCATGAAAAGGACCGAAATGGTTGGTCATTAAACTTTCGGAAAATATAGGCTGTGTTTTAAAATACCTAGAAAACCAAAAATATATTTCTTGAAAAAAAAATTTGATGACTATGTGTGTAAACAAATTTGCTCAAAAGATAACTTGAGAACGGTCTATTTGTTTCAAATTTGCACCAACAAGAGTCTAGGTTGATGTCTCGCGGGGATTATATTTTGGGTATCATGGGCGTAGATCTTCGATATCATTAAGAAGTAAACGTAAAACGGTCATATTTTGAGAACACGCTACCAGTCAAATTGAAAACAGAAAAAGTCATAGAATAGATACTTGATTTTGTTTTGTATCATATACTTATATTTTTTAAAAATCAACTTAATATTTTGAAAACGACAAATTTTTTATTAATGTATATAAAATAACGTTTTGTGCGATATAGGATAGCCCTAAAAGGGTGATAAATGAAAAAAAACGGCAAAAACACATGTAATTTTCTTTGTTTAAGCATTTTTTTCACCTAAAAGGATGAAAAAAAGCTTTTTTAAAAAACGGCCGAACTTTTTTAACATTTTGAATATGAAAACGTCTTTTCCTATATACAGGGTAGCGTTGGAAAAAAAATTGAAAAGCTTTTAGCAACACGTTAAATTTCTTTAATAATTTTGTATATAAATTTATTTTTTCGCACTATACAGTAAAACAGTCCTAAAAATGATTTTGTAATTTTTTTTTATTGAATCAGTTAGCTAAGAAAACCGTTAAACACATCCAATTTCTTTCATTTCTTTGTATTTTTTCCACTATACAAGCTAGCCCTAGGGGACAAAACAGACCCTTATAAATACATTTTTAATTCCAGTGTTATTCAGAGGGGGTGAAACCGCTCTTTATAAGCAAAATTAAAAGTTTTTTTCCAATATTTTTTTATTTCAGTCGCCAAATTTATTATATTTTTTATAGACCTCAACTTGAGAAAACCCTTGACGCAGATACGTATATTGGGGAGTACTATAACATTTTTATATTATATATAGAAAAGTTTCTTAGCAAGGTTAGTTTACATGTTAATAGAAGTTTTGTTTAGATACAAAAAAAGCCAAAAAAATGTCTTTATTAATTAAAAAATTAAAAAATAAAAATTTTCGAAAAAAGTAATAATTTACCTCAAAAAAACTGAAGAAAATTTTTTTTATCAGGGACACGGAAAAATGAATTAACACACCAACAGACAAACTGCCACTACATGAACCGCCGCACTATTTAACAGGCAATCACTCGATCTTTTTCAAAGTTTAATGAAAAAGTTTCAATCAATACGTTCGTCTCCACCAAATTAAAAGAAGATTTTTATTGGAAGTGTAGTCGGTAGGACGTGCAAATCGAGTGAGCCGTGACAGGAAATTTTTCCCTCGGGAAACACACGAGAAAACATTTGAAAAACGCGCGCACGAAAAGTAGGGAGGAAGGAGCACGTCTTGAAAGTTTTTATTGTACACGCCGGCAGCGGGAAAAGTTGATAATGTAAAAATAGTGGCAGTTGTCGAAACAATACGAACTAAGGGTCCCGATGGAGTTCGCATCTTGCCCTTCCGTGGAAGTCATATTCTTATCTGTAATTTTGATGTTCCTGCCAGCAAACGTTTAGATATTATGAGGCAGAGTGCAATGAAAACCTATCAAATATAAGTTTAAAAAATTCTTTCGAAACAAGGATTTGCTTAAAAAATGTATCGAAAAGTATAACATATTTTTTCTCGATGATTAGAAACCAAAAACCGAACGCGAAATCGTAGTAAATACTTTTTTTAATATTATAAATTTTAAAGCCCGATCTAACGCGGAACACAACTTTTTCTCCACGTATTTTTCAATAATCGTATAGAAGCAATACAGAATACATATACTTATTTATATAGTTTATAAAAAAAAGCAAAACCCTACCATTTTCAGATTATATAAAAAAACATTAATACATACCTGAACTTGAAGGTTCCGTGCTGAAAATGTGTCAAATACTAACAAACAGGGGCGTGCGGTGAAATTTTAAGAAAAGAAAGCAATTTTTAGAAACTTACCTATTTGTAATGTAATTCAATTCTTCGATCATTTTTTGCAAATTCGTTAGTGACGTCATCATAAAAACGTCGATGCTCCGACATATTTTGGAAAAGTTTATTTTCAATGCACAACAGCGATGTATGCGAAAGTATCTCCCACCCCGTTGAATTTCTCACGAAATTTTTTATAAGCTTAAGTTTTGTGGCAGGTATTGTCAATACTAATTCACACAATTTCGACATTTCGGTGTAGGCATCTTCCAGCTTCTTGTCTTTTAAAAATTGCATAGGAACTTAGCGTTATTTTTTACGCTAATGTCATCAGTTTCGTAAATGACTTTTAGTTCAGATCGCAGTAACACCCGGTCGAAGAGAAGAAGAGATTTAAACGCATCTTCTGGAAAAGTTTTTCCTTTAAATGCATCAAAATTGCAGAGTTCCAGGAATTTAAAATCATTTAAACCGTTAAATCTATAGTTTATTTGTTGCTGAATTTGATCGATTATTTCATGAAAGAGGCGTCTGTATGATGTTTGAACATCTCCCACCTTGTCTGTTCGAAGACGCTTGGCTTGTGGCTTTACATTTAACGTCATCGTTTTCTCCCAAAATAGGTCAAAGTCATCTCTTTTTTGGCTTAACATGGACTTAAAATCATCTACTTTTTTTAGACAAAATGCAATATCATTTGTTTTAGTTTGTAATATATTAAAAACATTGTCCGAGAATGGAAATATTTCTGAAAATATGTTCAACAAATAATTAAAATTAAAATCACGTTTCAAACAGTCCAAAAACCCCCCCGAACTATTTATTGCTTCTGAGTCCCACGTTTCATTATAATCTATTATATTCTGAAATAGTTCAATCAGTGATTCACGATTTTCAAATACTGTTAACACAAGTCTTCCATTACAGTTCCACCTAGTAGGAGCTACTTTGGGCAATCGTTTGTGGACAGTGGAGTCCAAAGCTTGTGTACGTTTTGTTGACTTGAAAAAAAAAGCAGCCATGCCACTTAAAGTAACGAAAAATACTTTACATTCTTTAATGTGATTGATGGACTGGGATAAAACTAAATTTAATTTATGAGCAAACCAATGGACAAACACAACACTTGGGAAAGTTTCTCGAACTTTAGCTTGCAGACCCCCTAATTGTCCTGGCATCACTGCAGCTCCATCATAGCTTTGAGCAACTAATTTTTTCCCTCCATTAATTTCTTTCGCTTTTGAATACTTCCGTCTGTTTTAACGTAGCGTATTACTATAGATAATCGGCTAAAATTAGTGATATCAGTTGTTTCTTCCAGAACAATAGCAATGAACCGCGCCTCGCCAATCTCCTGCTTAATTCTTTTTAGAATAATGGCTGCAACAGCGGAAATTAAATCATTCTGGATTCGATTCGACGTTCCGCGAAAAACGCTAGACTGCTCTAAATTATTTTTTAAGCAAACATCATATTTAGCCATTAAACTAAGTAAATCTTCAAAAATTTCCTCTATTTGAAGAAACCCTTGTTTCGTCATGACCTCTAAATCCCAATTCGTGCTGTCCGAGAAAACAATCAACATCGATAAGTCTTCTTAATATTTGCCTATTTTTATCGACTAGTTCATTATGTTGGCGGTGACTAATTTCCAACTTTTTATTAAGGGCGTGTTGAACTCTGGTTTTGCCGAAGACTTTTTCTTTTACGACGGCCTGTAAATGCGCTTTGGACATAATGTGTCTTTTTACAGCTTTATGGAAATTGTTTAAATCGGAAACACCAGTTTTATTCCAGAGACTTTTTTCATTTTCAAAAAGTAAACATGGCCAACAAAATAATTTACTTATATTTTCACACTCTGTTAGCCATTTAAATTGTTCGTATTGTTTTTCCGGATATAAATGTCTAATGCAGTTTTGCTCTTCGTTTAGAAATTATTTGAAGCTTATCAGCAAAGTTTAATGTTGAAAATCCCTTTATTATTAAGACACACACCACACATTCACACACACTCTTCTTACTAAATTCTCCAACATTTTCAACGTTATTACCGACAACTGAAATTGACGGTATTTGCATATCCACGTCCGTATTATTGTCTTCCATATCGCACCATGCGCGACGCGACGTACGTATCACACAACACACGGATAGCCGTTGCCACTTAAAGCACGCGACTGAAATGCAAAAATTGCAAACAGCCGGTGGAAAGTTAAATAACCTCTGGCTCGATTCACAGGAAATCAAGCATACAGGACTTGGCTGCAGAGAAGCTAGCGGCCCGCATAGGTTCTATTCCGTTTTCTATTGTCGCTGGGTCGGAGTCAAGGCCGCATTTATTATGGGCTTGATAATTAAGATAATATTTTAGCATTTTTAATATAAACTAAATTAATGGTTTCCTATTTCAAAAATTACATTTTAGAAGATGTTTTGTAATTTTTTTTGGGGAAGCACTGCTTCCCTTGCTTCCATGGACTGCACGCCCCTGGCTTGTGCGCAGGCCATTGACGTACTCAAAAATTATAAAACTGTTTGACCATGAGCATTTTCAAATTTTGATTTATTACCAGTTTTGAAGCCGGTTTGCCCCAGTGCGTCGTCGTTCTGACTCCAATGAGCCTTCAGTCATATTTTTACTAGCAGTAGCAAGAAGTACACTATTTTGAGTTTGTGAACTAGAACTAGACTACCCGTATTCGCTAAAGAGGTTTAAATATAGACCAGATCTAACTTGACAGTTATAGGCTCAAGATGACATTTTAAGCAATTGAACAAATAATTTTTCTAAATATAACAATCACAAAATAACAGTGACATAAGCGAAACATAACTGGCGAATTAAGGGTTTTAAGTACCATGGCAACTACTTGATTTAACTCACGGATGTTAATGTTTCATTAGCTGACTTTAATAACCAATTTACCATTTTTCTATTCTCAATTAATTTTCAACCCCTGTTTTCTCAATTATTTGTAGGTGATTAATTTCACATGCCAAAAAATATATTTACTTATAAAATATTTCTTTCCATGTAAACGAATAGCAGCGATGATACATCACTGCAAACGATAAAGATTTATTTTCGTCGAAGGTAGAGCAATATGGATACAACACAAAAGATACATAAAATTTATGGTTCAAGATTTAATATGGGAAGGGTCTAAAATGAAATTAAACTAATAAAACGTTAACATACTTTAATCATAACTCTCTTACAGAGGAAACAATATAACTTAATGAAACCAGTTAGGTTTTGTGTGACTTTTTTTCCCTTACAGTTATTAATGTCATTAGGTATTTTTAATTTTTCGTACTTACCCTAGATGTCGAAATAGTATATTGTAAAGCTCGGATTTATATACGTAAAAAACAAAATATGGGCATATATATATATATATATATATATATATATATATATATATATATATATATATATATATATATATATATATATATATATATATATATACAGGGTGTCCCGGATAAGAATGAACTCTACAGGAATCTCCTAAACGAGCAGAGATGCAGAGATGTTTAAATTAGAAAAAAGTTGCGCTCCACTGAACTCTTTAAGATGACGTTTTCAGATTTGGAACATTCCAAATACTTCCGAAGAAATTAAGAAAAAACCGAAAACTCGCGATTTCGGTTTTATTTTTTTCTGGTTCTATTTTCAAAAATATTGGAAAACAAGTTTTACATGTTCATTGTCACTTTTTCTCCTCTACAAAATTTTTGGGTTTGGAATCCGATGTTTCGTTTTATCACAACCACCATTAACTTTATTTTTTTGAATAGTCGAAAGAAATTGTTGTGTGCTTAATAAGCTCTATTTTTAATTCTAAATTCAATGACATATCACACTTTGCATTTATTCGACGTTTCGGACTCAAAAAACCATCATCAGTGATATTTGACGATGATTCCGCGAAAACGAAACGCCGGAACAAAAATCTGATTAGTTCACCTTGACAAGAAGAAAAAGTTGCTATGGTAACGCAAAATTCATTTTGATCTAGCTCTTACCGTAGACTTAAAAAAAATTAATAATTATTTTATTTGTGTTGGTATCAGGTGTGATAATAGTATTTAAAGCGATAATATGAATAAAGTTGTTTTTTTTTATTAAAGCAATTTACATCAACAACAATTATTATTAATAATGTTAATACAATAATAAAGTTCTAAAAACTTAACCTACAAAACAATAACAAATTTATGAACTTATCTAATTTAGATGTGAAGCATTGTATTACTATTAACTTACATAAAAACTTATTGTTAACTAAATACAATTAACCATTTTTCTTATTTTCAAAAATGCCGCCCTCATTTTCTAAACATAAATAGGAACAATAAACATTTTCTAGCATTTCCGGTGTTATTTTTCGGATGGATTCTCGTATTGCGGCTTTTAATTCTTCAATATCTTGAAATGTTTGCCAATAGCCGTCATTTTCCAGATACCCCCAAAGGAAAAAGTCCAGGTCTGGTGACCGAGGAGGCCAGCTAATTGGACCACGAGTAGCAATTAAATTATTTCCGAATCGATTTCTTAAATAATCCATGTTGCGTCTTGAATTGTGAGGGGGAGCCCCATCTTGTTGGAACCACATGTTATGGGTTAGGTTTAAGGGCAAGTCACCCAGTGCCTCTTCAATTTCGTTTCTTAGGGACTGACCATACCTTTCGGAATTGAAGGTTGCTTCAAAAAATAATGGTCCAATGATGCGATTTCCCAAAATAAATTAACAACAAACATTTATTCCAAACCGATTCTGGTGTTTGGATGTGCGGAATCGGTTTTCATTTTTTGTTGACCAATAATGTCTATTTTTCTATTAAATAAACCATTGTTAGTGGGGAAATTGGGGATTTTCATCGCATTTTCGTGTGAACCACTCTCTACGTTCTTCATCTCCAGGAGGCAAAGCATGGCAGATACGGTATTTATAAGGATGGTATTTCTCTTTATGCAGGATTCTATGTGCAATGGTTTTTGGCACTTCTTGCTTTTTCTCGATGGTACGGAGTCCTATATTATCATCTTTTACAGCAAGCAAAACTCGCATTACTTGTTCTGGGTTTTGCGATTTTTTACGATGACGCACTGGCTTTTCAAAAGCGCCATGTTCTTTTAAGTTTGGCACTAACCTTTTGAAAATGGATCGGCCTGGTTGACGCCGTTCGGAGTATTTTCGAAGATAACGCATTTCTGCTTGCACGCAATTTTAATGACTTTCAATTTAACATATCAAATTTAACTTCATTGGAATAATGTGCCATTTTTACGATACAATATTTTAAAAAAATAAGTAATCAAATACTAACAAGAATGCAAAAATGACAGATATCCAAGGTATTCATAGTAACCAAGCCAAACAATTGCAAATATTGTTGAATTTCAAAGCCGCCTATGAATAATTGGAAATTATTTTGTACATACTGGAGCAAACCAAATATATATTGTTATTAATTGAACCCAAACAGATAGATAAAAATAAATTTCTTGTTTCCATAGCAACTTTTTCTTCTCGACAATTTTATTCATATTTTCGCTTTAAATACTTTTATCACACCTGATACCAACACAAATAAAATAATTATTCATTTTTTTAAAGTCTACGGTAAGATCAAAATAAATTTTGGTTACCATAGCAACTTTCTCTTCTAGACAAGATAAACTAATCAGATTTTTGTTCCAGCGTTTCGTTTTTGCGGAATCATCATCGAATATCACTGATAATGGTTTTTTGAGTCCGAAACGTCGAATAAATGCAAAGTGCGATACGTCATTGAATTTAGAATTAAAAATAGAGCTTATTAAGCACACAACAATTTTTTTCGACTATTTATAAAATAAAGTTGATGGTGGTTGTGAAAAAACGAAACATCGGATTCGAAATTCAATGATGCCATCTTGTAGAGGAGAAAAAGTGACAATGGAAATGTAAAATGTGTTTTCCAATATTTTTGAAAATAGAACCAGAAAAAAATAATGAAATCGCGAGTTTTCGGTTTTTTCTTAATTTCTTCGGAAGTACTCGGAATGTTCCAAATTTGAAAACGTCATCTTGCAGAGTTCAGTGGAACGCAACTTTTTTCTAATTTAAACATCTCTGCATCTCTGCTAGTTTACGAGATTCCTGTAGAGTTCATTCTTATCCGGGACACCCTGTATATATATACAGGGTGTTTGGTACATCGATAGAAAGTTTTAAAGGGGTGAAAGAGGAGGTCATTTGGAGTCATTTGGACCAAATATGTCTATATACAAAGTCGTACCGATTTCGAGATATAGGCCTTTTTTGATATTTTTATTTATTAAGGTAATTTCGGCAAATAAAAAATATTTTTGACCCTGTCAATGATTTTATTTGTTGCAACAAATTTTTTTCATACGGTTTAATATGTATTTATTAAAAAAAATATGAACACGTTTTTTGAAGTCCCCAAAAAAACAGCACAGTCCAATGAAAATGATTTTATGCAATGCACTGGAATTAAGTATCATCTTTGAATGCCATTTTCTCGCAAACTGCTCAATAAAAAAAATTTCAAATATGCCTATAAATTACGCAATTTTATACCCTCTTCGGAGATACTATCAGGTTATGATCAATAATTATAATTATCACTACAAATTTAACGGTTACACTTAATTTAAGTAGAATAATTTACAGATTTACTATCCGATTTTATAATTATGTATTTTCTTAAATATTAAAGACACAACTTGGAAAGTTTAATTATTTTTGATTTTGCAATTATGTAATGAAGTACTAGAATGATAAAATAATGTACTTAGAGAAATCATTTCATTTTCATCATTAAAAATGGTTGACCATAAACATATCGTTTTTATTTTAATACCTTGGAATTAAAGGAATTTAAACATTAAAAAATATCATGTCAACAAAATATCCGTCGCTTGGCTTAAATAATAATTCAATAAATACCTAAATCCACTATCGCTATTTTGATGGTTTTTATCAATTCTTTAGAAGATACAATAATTATTACTTTAACAATGCACTATCGGATTTCAGTTTTTAGTCGAATGCGTCCTGGCATATTTTTAGGCCAGTAGTGCGTTTAGCATTGGGCTTGCAATATTTGCCTTGAATACCTTGTGGTCTAATAGTTCGCTTTGATTTCATAGTTTTTCAAGTTACAATAATTAAAATTTCTAAAGATGGCTGCTTTTTCTAATAGCGAATATGCAGACATTTTGTTTATGTATGGAAGAGCCGATGGCAAGGCAGCGGCTGCTCAACGATTATATCGTGATCGATTCCCCGCTAGACGTGTTCCTAATGTGCAAGTTTTTATTAATACCTATCGACGAATTAGTGAAACCGGTAACATTCATCACATAGTAGAACGTGGGCATGTTGAAAAATATCATCCTGAAGTGGAAGAACAAATACTTCAAGCTTTTGAAGCAGATCCTACAACCAGCATCAGAAAAGTAGCTGATGAATTGAATTTGTCTCTATGGAAAGTGTGGTCTGTTCTCAAGACTGAAGGAAAACATCCGTTCCACTATACCCCCGTTCAGGGCCTTGAAGAAGGCGATCCTGTACGACGAATGGCTTTTAGTCGATTTTTATTGAACGCTGATATGGAGGATGGGCTTTTCTTGAAAAGTATTCTGTGGTCAGACGAATCAAAATTTACTCGTGAAGGTATTACAAACTTTCATAACCTTCACTACTGGACTGATGCGAACGAGAACCCGCATATGAAAAAACAAGTTTCTTTCCAACACAAATTTAGTGTAAATGTATGGGCAGCTGTCATTGGTCGAACTTTTATTGGTCCTTATTATCTTCCAGATAATCTAAATGGAGACAACTATTTGGAATTTTTACGCATCGAGTTGCCCAATATCTTGGATGATGTGCCTCTGAATGTACGGGACAGGATAATATTCCAAAACGACGGATGTCCAGCTCATTTTCGATTAACAGTAAGGCAGTTTCTCGATCAAACGTTTCCTAATCGGTGGATAGGAAGAAATGGACCAATTCTGTGGCCTGCAAGGTCCCCAGACTTAACACCTCTGGACTTTCATGTGTGGGGACGCATGAAAGAACTTGTTTACGAGGTCGAAATAATCAACCGCGAGCAGCTTATTCAACGAATAAATGAATCAGCTGAAAGATTAAGGGTAGAGTTGCGATACGCTGTCACTACCACCGAAATAAGAAAGAGAGCTCGAAAGTGTATTCGGAATCAGGGTTGGCATTTTGAAAATGAATAATAATAACAACATATTCGAAGTTTCTCTTTATGATTTAATTTTAGATGTGAAATTAGATAGTAAATCTGACAATTGTTTTACCTAAATAATTGTAATTGTTTCCATTTTTTTCAACAAATTATTCCAAATAGTGATAATCGATCATAACCTGATATATCCCTGAGAAGGGTATAACATAAGGTAGTTTTTAAGCATATTTGAGATTTTTTTTATTGGGTGATTTCCGATAAAATGGCGTTTTAAGTTGAGTCTTAGTTCCACTGTATAGCATAAAATCATTTTCATTGGCGTGCGGTGTTTTTTTGTGGTTTTCAAAGAAGTTGTTGTTATTTTTTTTAGCTGATATACATATTAAATATTATAAAAAAAAAATAGTTGCAAAAAATAAAATCAGTGACAGGGACAAAAATATTTTTTATTTGCCGAAATTACCTTAATTAATGGAAATACTAGAAAAGGCCTATATCTCGAAATCGGTACGACTTTGTATATAGACATATTTGGTCCAAATGACTCCAAATGACCTACCCCTTTAAAACTTTCTATCGATGTACCAAACACCCGGGGTATATATATATATATATATATATATATATATATATATATATATATATACTGGGTGACCACGGAATTACTAACAAGGCTGTAACTTTTTTAAGGTACTATTAACGTGAAATTTTACAGTAATACATGGTTACTTATGAGGAAAATTTTCGTGTATAAACAATCCACTGTCGTTTCCGGTTTAACCGGAAATGCTATCAACTTTAATATTTTAAATGGAACACCCTGTATATAAATTTATTTTTGAATTCTACACTAAATTCTAAACATAGAACATGTTTCATACCCTATGTCAATTCCTGATAGTTTTCGAGAAAATGGCGAATGAAACTTTAAAACTTTCAATGAATAATTCCGTTTTTTGGAAAAACAAATGAAGATAGTTCCAATTTAATACTGTAAATAGTGTTTGTTATGAAACTCAATGCATCTAACGTGACAATTTGGATACTTCCGGTTTACCCGGAAACGTAGTGAAAAATCACTTTCAAAAGATATTTTCTCGTTTTATTTTAATGGGACGACCTATAAACCTACTCAACATCAAAATCTTCAAACAATTTTAAATACTTTTGTGTATAATACCCCATACCTATATCAAGTTGAGATATTTCCAATTGCACTGTGCAATTACCTTTTTAACACTTAGGCTGATAAATGACAAATATTAAATATCTGATCCAAGGTGGCTGTGAAAAAAAAAACACCACAGCTGCCATTCTTTTATTCACCTTATAATTTTTAAAGTAAGCACTTTAGTTCAGAATTGTTGTTTTGTTCAATGTACGAATAAAAAAAACAAGCTATTCGAATTTGCAAACGTACTGCTCAAAACTGTTTTTGCAAATTAACGTTTTGCGGTCATCAAATATAGGTACTAAGTACTGGTTTTTTGAATTTCACATGATATTATGCACTTCAAAAATAGCAGCCAAAAAAACAGCAACGAAGACCTTAAACGAAGACGCAAACATTCTGGTACTTCCAGCAGATAAAGGCAACGCCACAGTCGTCATGGACAGAACAGAATATGTGGAAAAGGTTACTCAACTTTTGGACAACAACACCTATAAGGTTATGCAGGCAGACCCTACAAGTAGAATAGAAAGACGCATTACCTATTTGATCAACACATCCAGTCTACCACCAGCGGAGAAAAAAATCACTAAAACCAAGCAGCTCCAAGACTCCCAGGTTCTACGGTCTTCCGAAGATACACAAGGACAACGTACCACTTCGACCGATCGTCAGTGCAATCGACTCGCCCACATACAAACTAGGTAAATATCTTTCAAATTTTCTTAATCCATTTACTGGAAAAACAGATTCTGTTATTAAAAACTCTGTACATTTCGTGGAAAAACTCAAGACATTCCAGTTGGATCCCGAAGATATTTTGGTCAGTTTCGATGTAGAATCACTTTACACAAATGTTCCTGCCAACGACTCAATTTCCATTATATCAGACATACTGGATAATAATAATCTTGATAAGAACTTAATAGACCTAGTAGAAGCTTCTCTTACATCTACTTATTTCATTTTTCAAGGAACTTTTTATGAACAAACTTCAAGGGCAGCTATAGGATGATCTGCTCTATCACCTGTGGTAGCGAATATCTTTATGGAAGCCTTTGAGGATATTGCTCTAACATCCGCTCCACTAAAACCGAAGGACTGGTTTAGATATGTAGATGATACTTTTGTTGTTTGGCCTCATGGACAGGATAATCTCCTCATATTTCTGGACCACCTTAATCAGCAACATCAGAATATCAAATTTACGATGGAAACTGAATCTAATGGAACAATTCCCTTTCTAGATGTGTGTGTTCAAAGGAAGGAAAATGGTACATTAGGACATTCTGTGTATAGAAAACCGACGCATAGAAATAGATACTTAAACGCAAATTTTGATCACCATCCAGCACAAAAGAAATCGGTTATTAACTCACTAGTATTCAGAGCTATTTCGATTTCTGATCAAGATTCTTTATCATCGGAAACATCGAAACTAACCGAAGCTCTTAGAGGGAATGGCTATTGCACTATAGGTATTACGCGTTCAATTAAAAGACATAGTAAACCAACTCCGCCAAAGGAGAATGATAAAGAGCCACCATTCGGTAGTGTTGTTCTTCCCTACATACATGGCACTATAGACAAAACAGGACGATTACTTCGGCGGTCCAACATACGTACAATCTTCAATACACATAAGAAGATTGAACTTGCTCCTGTGGAGAAGTGTATGTGGGAGAAACAGGACGCTCAATATCAACTAGACTTAAGGAACATGAACGATGTAAAAAAATTGTTCAATCTGCTGTAGCTGAACACCACCATAACACTGGCCATTTCATAAATGTAAAGGAAACCAAGGTTCTAGCATCGGTTCCAAGTTTTTATAAACGAAAAGTTAGAGAATCTATTGAAATATTTAAACATACAAAAAATTTCAATAGAGATACGGATTACGTCTACATCACACGTTTAAACCAATCTTAACACAGGGTCACGGTTCGGCCAGCAGAAGTAGGGTATAAAAACCCGCTTGAATCTCTTCGAGCTCATTCAGTGTTCAGATCTCGTGGAGTAAAGATCCCTGAAGATGCCTCGTGCAATCGAAGGCGAAACTTTGGATAGTAATTCCAATTTGACACGGTCTAATCCCAAGAACCATGATTTCTTAATTAACCAAAGCCGTGAAAGCTTCCGTTCTATCTTATATAAAAAGCATATTTTGTACTTGGCAGCAATGTAAATTGAGTAAAAACAAAAAATTAGTTAACCTTATAAATGTAAATAAACTTACCTACAAAAAGTTATTTCAAAATGACTGTTTTTTGATGTTTTCACACGCTGTATAACTAATCATTGTTTATTATTTACTATAAGAAATATTGCCAGTCTACTTAAATATGTATCTATTAAGGACATCACTGAGTAGCTTCAACTGCCATTACGCCAGAAAACACTAATTTAAATAATATTCAAGCATAAAAAACCCTCTTAACACAAGGAAAAACACGAAATAGAACTAAACCTACATGAGTAATAAAAACACCAAGAAAAAAGGTCATCCATAGACAAGGTCTTCAAACCGTTATTCATTAACTTCATGGCGCCCTTGTAATTCGATTAATAAGGTCCGCACCATTTTCTAATGGTGTTTTGTAGATCTTTTGTTTAATGTAGCGCCAATATGAAAAATCTAACGGGGTGAGGTCAGGCGATCCCGCCGGCCATCTGACTGGCCCATTTGTACCTATCCAATTGTGGCCCAATTTTTCTTTCAGGTAGTCAATCACTACTCTGAAGCTGTGTTCAGGTGTCCCATCTAGCTGAAAATATACTTGATTGTAACAGTGGCGGCTCGTGGTGTCTAAAACCGAATAATTTGTTTTTGTCTTTTACATACCAATACCAAGATATATGCCCAATTTTTCATTAAGTAATTTTTAAAATAAAAATTATCACATAAATATAAAAATAAAATAATAATCTTTAAGATATTCACTCAATTTTCATGTAGTTCGTTTTATCCTCAGATATATGGACATATATACTCTTCTCAAAGATATATAATATACACATTTTTCATCATTGGATTTTTTTATAAAAAATATTTAAAATACTTAATCATAATAGTCAGAATCGAGTTTAAAGTGTAATAAACCTGTAATAATCTAATATGGTGTGGACAGTAATTTTTTTATAAAAACCAAAACTGTTTGGGCAAATAGGTATGTGGATGGTGCAGTTAAGTCACTTTTTGTAAATTAAATTAATGCGCCTGTCTTTTAAAAAAGCAAATTTCTCAATGATTTTGTCATAAAAGTCACCATTACATTCAGAAAGTTTAACTAATAGCCTATCTTGAGATATACTATTTCGTTAGTAGGTCTTTATTCGCTTTAAGCACGAAAAATCTCTTTCGGCCTGTACACTTGTTAAGGGGATTGTCAAAATTAATGTCGCAAGTCGATATACTTCACAAAATACTGAAATTAATTCTAAGCTATTAATTTGTTTAAGGAGTTCTTGAATATTGACTTTATATAATTGTTCATCTCGGTAAATTATGCTTAGCTCATTTTTGAGGCGGTCTTTGTCAAACATTTTTTAATACGTTTTTTCTAACAAATTTAATAGACTAATATGGAATTCTGTGGCGAAGTCTTTGTATTTTGATGTATTAAGAAGTTTCACAAATTCCAATCTGTGTAAATCTTCAAACCTGATGTTAATTTGAAAAATTATACAGTCTAAAATTTCATAAAACAGATTTTTATATTTTTCCATTAAATCTGATTCGCTCTTGCTACGGGTTTGTCTACTACATGGCAATCCGGTAAGTGATTTTGCTTTTTCAAAAATGGATTTAAGGAAATTTTCAGCGCGCAGCTCATTTAATCGTTTGACGGCAATGTTCAATTGTGAAATGCAGAAATCAATTTCTAGGTTACTTAACTGAAAAACTTGAAACAGGATATCAGTAACAAAAAAAATGTCTTTAAATCCAAAAGTTAAAAAAGCAAATTCAAAATCGGAAAGGTCCTTTAGATACCCCTTGGCCATGTGTATAGTATCTGAGTCTAATTCTGGATTTTCAATCATGTCCTGAAAAACTAAGGTTAGTCCTTCCCAATTATTTGCAACAAAAATTAGAATTTTTGATCGAGAATACCACCTTGTATCCCTTGCTTGCGGAACTCGTTTTTTTATTATTTTGTCCAATATAGATGTGCGTTTGTACGATTCATGGAAAAAAGCAGGCAAACTTTTCAAAGTTGCGAAAAAGGTTCTGCTTTCCTTAATATAATTTGAACCCTGTTGTAAAATTAAATTGAGACGATGAGCAGCACAATGAGTATACATTGCTTGTGGGGCATCTGATCTTATTCGTGTTTGTAGACCGCTCAACATTGTGCTACTAATTTCCGTTTAAAATTTAAAGGTTCCACGATTCTTACAATTAAGTTATAGAGTGCATTAGCTTTAGAATCCTCACTTATATCAAAAAGCCTAAAAACGTTCTTTTATTTCGGCTAATTTATTTACATACCTAACAGTTACGCAGCATTGGGCTTTTGCAACTATATCCGTCTTATCATCTACAATTAATGAGAAAAATGTAGCCTCCGATATTTCTTGTTTAATAAAGTCTCTCATATGTTCGTCAATACAAAATATTAATTCATTTTGAATAGTTTTCGATTGTCCCGTAAATACACTTTTCTCTTCTAAATGCTTTACAAGTTCGGTGTTACGTTTAATTAAACAACTAAAAACTTCCTTAAAATTCCCTCTGTTAAAAGAAGATTCGGATTCGTCATGCCCCCTAAAAGCCAGTTCTTGTTTTCCCAGTAATATAGTTGTATCTATAAGGTATGTCAAAAGCAAGCGGTTTTTCCTAACATCTTCATTATACAATAATTTAGATAAACGAGCATTTTCGATTAGTGCATCTTTAATTGTAGTCATATTTTGAGACAAACGTACAAAACCTAAGGTATTTTGAATATGGTGTTTAGACCCTTCATGCATTTTAATAGCTCTAGAAAAATTTTTAAAATCAACGTATCCATCAGAAATCCATACTTATTTTGTTTTTCCCAGTATTAAGCAAGGCCAACAATATAAACGCTGCTTAAAAACACTTCCACAAATCCACATCTGACGAGCCGCCGCTGGATTGTAATAAACAATGGGTAAATTGTCTATAAAATCCTCTATTGTATTTTGGAGGGATTACAAATAATGTTCTGCATCCCCTGGCTCATCAAAGAAAATGGGACCTATTTCTCGAGTACCTAGTAATCCAAACCAGACGTTAACACCAAATCTTTCTTGGAATGCCCCTTCCCTTACCAAGTGCGGATTTTCGGTAGCCCATTACCTGGTGTTATTGCGGTTAAACATTTCCATAATGGTAAATCGGGATTCATCTGAAAAAAGAATTACTGTCCGGAAATTTGGCTGTCTTTGTTGCATTTCAAAATACCAGTTGCAAAATTCCAGTCTTCTCTGATGATCCGCTTCATGTAAGTGGTAATGGATTTGGTATTTGAATGATTCAAAGACAAGCATACATAAAATGTTTCGTGCACTTTCGCGGCCAGTTCCAATTTCACTGCTTATTTGTCGCATTGATATAGTAGGATCGATTCGATTGCTATACAAGCCAGTGTATTAATTTCAGCCTCTTCATTAACTATGAAATTCTGACCTGGAGGATTCACTTCCGAGTTTAAATACCTTTCCAACCCAGGATGACTCTTATGGATATCGGCGATTCGGACATCGCTGAACGTATAATGCTTTGGCTTCCTTGCGATTTTTTCTAGTTTCTCCGTATATCATTATCATATCAATTTGTTCTCCACGAGTAAAACACATTTTCAATAATTAAAATTTAGAAGAAAATTTCGAAAAACGTAGTACTTATAATTACCGTTTAACTCTCAAAGCGAACCATCTGCATATTATAAGAGCGATGGCCATATACTTATGTTTTGTTTCAAAGCCGCCTTAGATCAAAAATTTAATATTTGTCATTTATCAGTCTAAGCGTTAAAAAGCTAGTTGCACTGTTCAATTGGAAATATCTCGAAAAGCACTTGATATAGGTATAGGGTATGATACACAAAAGTATTTAAAATTGTTTGAAGGTTTAGATGTTGAGTAGGTTTATAAGTCGTCTCATTAAAATAAAACGAGAAAATATCGTTTGAAAGTGATTTTTCGCTACGTTTCCCGGTAAATCAGAAGTACCCTAATTGTTACATTAGATGCAATGAGTTGCATCACAAACACTATTTGCAGTATTAAATTGGAAATATCTTCATTTGTTTTTCCAAAAAACGGAATTATTCGTTGAAATGTTTAAAGTTTCATTCGCCATTTTCTCGAAAACTATCAGGAATTGACATAGGGTATGAAACATGTTTTATGTTTAGAATTTAGTGTAGAATTCAAAAATAAATTAATATACAGGGTGTTCCATTTAAAATACGTATTAAAGTTGATAGCATTTCTGGTTAACCCGGAAACGGCATTCGATTGTTTATACAGCAAAAATCTTCCTCATAAGTAACCATATATCACTGTAAAATTTCATGTTAATAACACTTATCTTAAAAAAGTTACAGCCTTGTTAGTACGTTTGTGATCACTTGTTATATATATATATATATATATATATATATATATATATATATATATATATATATATATACAGGGTGTTTCACAACTTATCCACGAAATTTTAACCACATATGCACTGTTACGAAAGAAATTGATTTCTCAAAAAAAAATGTAATAAAAGTCGTACAGAAATGAGATAATAAAATAATACTGTTTACCAGTTCACTTACTTATAAAAGCTGTTCAAAATTGTTTAAATTGGCTTCAATGCAAGCTTGGGCGCGTCTAATCCAATTTCGGCGCACTAACTGAAATACACCTCCTTCCTGCTGTGCTTGAAGTCTCAAATTATCGGCAGCCACTGTGATTCGGTCACGCAGATCTTCAATATTCTGAACTGGAGTACGGTATACCTCGTTTTTCAAGTATCCCCATAAAAAGAAGTCCAGAGGATTTAGATCGGGAGACCGTGGAGGCCTTGCAATTGGTCCAGCCCTACCGATCCAGCGTATCTGCTGTACCTCATTCAAAAAATTACGAACTTCTAAACGAAAATGCGGAGGTGCCCCATCGTGTAGAAACCACATCCTTGCTCGGACCGCCAATGGCACATCTTCAAGAAGGACCGGCAAATCATTCCGAAGAAATTCCAAATACTGGTGACCATCCATCCGATCTGGCAATATGAACGGTCCAATTAGACGTTCATCGACAATACCTGCCCACATGTTTAAAGAAAAACGATGTTGGAAGTTTGTCTGGACTATTGCGTGAGGATTTTCAAAGGACCAAACGTGTGTATTGTGAAGATTGGTTATACCATTACGAGTAAAAACTGATTCATCGGTGGCGAAAATATCAGCTGTAAAACGGGCATTTCGAGCATTTTTTTGCAACAATTACTCACAAAATCTTATTCTGAGGGGGTAATCTGTGAGTAGCAACGCCTAGACTGTCTGGACGTGATAAGGGTACAGTTGGGCTTCATGTAATATGGGCCACGCTGTCGCATGTGAGACTTCTGGTACCTGTTGGGCTAACCTCCTTGTGCTTCTTCCTGGATTTTCTTCCACAATATGCAAAATTTCTTCTTCGGCGTTTAAAACGCGTTGTGGGCGAACCCGACCCCCATCCACCTCACGTCTGAGGCGCAAATCTCCACTAGCACGTGCACGTAAAACAATTAAAGTAAATGTTTGTGGATGTGGTATGTGCCTATTCAGAAATCGGTTTGCATACAAACGAGAAGCCGCTTGCGAATTTTGCCCTGCTTCTCCGTACGCTAAAACAATGTCCACTAACTCCTCATTACTGTACACATGTCCGTTGTTCATTCAGATCACTCACGATACAGATTAAACATTATTTACATGTTCTTATCAATATGAAAAAACAAAAAATTCCTGGTATTTTGTTTACTTTAGTGGATTGGTACAACATTTGCTACAAGAAATTATTAATGAGTGTTGTGATATCGCAGCGATGAGCGCAAAATACAGATATTTATTTTTCATTTTGTTATTGACACTCAGAATTATAACTTAATTTCTGTAGGACTTTTATTACATTTTTAGAAATCAGCTTCTTTCGTAACAGTGCATATGTGGTTAATATTTCGTGGATAAGTTATGAAACACCCTGTATATATATATATATATATATATATATATATATATATATATATATATATATATATATATATATACAGGGTTATTCACGCAACCCGTTCATTAAAAGTTTTTGATGATGCCATTTAGACAAAAATTTCAAATTTTGGTATTAAGGTAAGGTCAATGGGTACTTCTTTTTTGAAATAATTTCAACTTCCTGTCATTTCCGGTTTAATCGGAAGTTGGTATCAACTTGCTTATTTTAAATTGAACACCCTGTATTTTATGATATTTTTGGATTCTACGGCGAATTTTAATGCTATTTTATGTAGCATGTCCTATACCTAGGTTCAAGCGTTCTTAAGATACTTGACCTTGAACCAAAAATGAGCCTTCGGGGTACCAAATTTTAAAATCTCATATTTTTGTAAGTTTTGAAGATATAATCTTTATATTTTACGGACGATCGGTAAATAATCTTAGGTTTCTAGTTTTTTTATTGAATTTGTCTATTTTTTATACAGGGTGTCCCAGATTCAGCGGCAAACATTCACATTTTCAAAGCCGCTAAAGTCCGTTTTTTTAAATGGGACACCCTATAACTTTATGCACTATCAAATGTAGAATTTAATTTTCTATGGAACTGTATTAAGGTTCCCTGTACCTATTCGCAACCATTTTCGAAATAATCAGGTTTTTATTAAACTATCATATGTATTTGCTAAATGCCTACACCTTCCCGTAGTAAGCCATGGAAAAACAATTGTTGTGCCTTTCTATTCAACATGACAGCTGATTTGAAACTTTTAAATTAAAATAAAATAACACTCAAAAGCTGATATTCTCAATTTATTTTATATTCGCGGAGAATGTGACAAAATATTGGAGAGAACGTGCCATGTTTTTAATGAAAAACATCCTCATTTATCGCCAATGAACAAGAAAAAACTGAAGAGCATTGAAACGAAATTGTTTCGTTTCGGAAAAGTTAAAGTTACAAAAAATGTAATAAATTGTTTACATTATTTTTAACCATATCTACTAAGTTCGAGACTGTTCTAAACTTGTTTTAGTGAACTTAAAAATTATAGCAATCTAACAGTCAACAATAAATAAATAAAATAATAAAATTGCATTATAACAAATGTTCTATATGCTGTCCGTTCATTTGAAGACACATTTCAATTCTTCTTTGTACAGTTGCTGTGGCCCGTTGAATTTGTCCGTTTTCTAATTCGGCAAAAGCTGTTCGTATCCTGTCCAGTAAATCTTGTTGGTTATTTACTGGGGAAGCATAGACTTTACCTTTGATAAATCCCCATAAATAAAAGTCTAGGGGTGTCAAATCAGGCGATCGCGGGGGCCATCTCTAAGGGCCATTGGGACCAATCCAGCGATCTTCAAAAATTCGAGATAATTGGAGATAAACTGCAGCGGAATTATGTGCTGATGTCCCATCTAATTGATACCAATAATTTTGCAGCTCACCAATAGGAATTTCTTTCATAAATTCAGAAACCGTCCCTCGTAGAATTTCCAAATACTTATCACTGTTTAAATTGTCTTCATAAATAACCTCTCTTGAGAACGCGTTTCGCGTAAAGCGTGCGGATTTTCTGCTGCCCAGAAATGTTCGTTTCTTCTATTTGTTATTCCTTCTCTAGAAAATTTCGCTTCATCGGTCCAAAATATTTTTGAAAGGAATTGAGGGTCCTCTTGAATTTTCAAAAACATGAATTCGCAAAATTCTACTCGTCAGACGTCATCACCAGGTCTCAAGGCTTGCACGTTTTGGAAGGAATAAGGGTGCTTACGATGTTCGCTCAAGATTATTTGGACAGATGAAGAAGAAATTCCCAAATCGTTTTCTGCAGACGGTATTGAACTTTGCGGTTTTGCGTGGAAATAAGCTAATGTGTTTATTACGTTATTCTCGGCATTTGTCACTGGTTTCGGAACATTTTTTGTAACTTTAACCTTGCCAAAACGCAAAAAGTTCGTTTCAATCCTCTTGAATTTTGACTTGTTCATTGGCGGCAAATTAGGGTGGCGTTCATTAAACACACGACACGTTCTCTCCAAAATTTTATAACATTCTCCATGAATATAAAATAGATTGAGAATATCAGCGTTTGAGTATTCTTCCATTTCGATTTAGAAGATTTAGTTTATCACTGGCAGCTTTCGATAAATAACGCATACTAATCATCTGTCATATTGGATATTGGATCTCAATTGTTTTTCCATGGCTCACCATTGGAACATGTAAACATTTAAGCAAATACGTACGATATTTTTATAAAACCCAATTATTTCGAAAATGGTTACGAATAGGTATAGGGAACCTTAATACAGTTCGATAGAAAATAAAATTCTACATTTGATAGTGCATAAAGTTATAGGGTGTCCTATTTAAAAAAACGGACTTTAGCGGCTTTGAAAATGTGAATGTTTGCCGCTGAATTTTGGACACCCTGTATAAAAATAGACAAATTCAATAAAAAAAATAGAAACCTAAGATTATTTACCGATCGTCTGCAAAATATGAAGAAAACTTTCAAAAATATGAGATTTTAAAATTTGGTACCCCGAAGGCTCATTTTCGGTTCAAGGTCAAATATCTTGAGAACGCTTGAACCTAGGTATAGGACATGCTACATAAAATAGCATTAAAATTCTCCGTAGAATCCAAAAATATCATAAAATACAGGGTGTTCCATTTAAAATAAGCAAGTTGATACCAACTTCCGGTTAAACCGGAAGTGACAGGAAGTTGAAAATATTTCAAAAAAGAAGTACCCCTTGACCTTACCTTAATCCCAAAATTTGAAATTTGTATCTAATATATATATATGTAGAATAGCAGAAATATATAATTTCTGCAAGTGCAAAACGGCCTACAAGAAGAATTATGTCACAGAGTACCCTCCTGCGATCATGATTTCTGGGCCTTTACCCTCATCAGGCAGTCTTGTACCCAGAGAGATCTGAAATAACAGATTGCTCGATATGACAAAATCGAAAACGAAACGTCCATCATACTGGAACAGTACTACATGCTAAGTATAACACTTAGCGCCACCTATTGGGGCTCCGGTGGTTTCCGGGAGAGTAGATACTAAAATCAATAAAAATGCGCTTTCACACACCTTTATCAAAAGTTCTTGGCCGGAAAAGATATGTGTAGAATAGCAGAAATACATAATTTTCAGATACTGTTAAAACAAGTCTTCCACTCTAGTTCCACCTAGTAGGAGCTACGTTGGGCAATCCTTTGTGGACAATGGAGTCCAAAGCTTGTGTACGTTTTGTTGACTTGGAAAAAAAAAGTAGCTATGCCACTTAAAGTAACGAAAAATACTTTACACTCTTTAATGTGACTGAAGGACTGGGATAAAACTAAATTTAATTTATGAACAAAATAATGGACAAACACAACACAAACTCGAACTTTAGCTTGCAGACCCCCTAATTGTCCTGCCGTCACTGCAGCTCCATCATAGCTTTGAGCAACTAATTTTTTCTTTCTATTAATTCTTCTATTAAACTATTAGTAACGTTATAAACTACGGTATATAATGCATCTGCTGTACGATTTTCGGACACATTCTTAAAAGCTAAAAATCGCTCTTGAATACTTCCGTCTGTTTAACGTAGCGTATTACTATAGATTATTGGCTAAAATTAGTGATATCAGTTGTTTCGTCCAAAACCATAGCAATTTTCTTTTTATGACGGCCTGCAAATGCGCTTTGGACGTAATGTATCTTTTTACAGCTTTATGGAAATTGTTTAAATCGGAAAAACCAGTTTTATTCCAGAGACCTTTTTCATTTTTAAAAAGTAAACATGGCCAACAAAATAATTTACTTATATTTTCACACTGTGTTAGCCATTTAAATTGTTCGTATTGTTTTTCCGGATAAAAATGTCTAATACAGTTTTTCATTTTTGTGATTAAATTTTTCATAGGCGGTTTTGCCCTTCCTTTGGAAATTATTTGAAGCTTATCAGCGAAGTTTAATGTCGAAAATCCTTTTATTATTAAGACACACACTACACATTCACACACACTCTTCTTACTAAATTCTCCAACATTTTCAACGTTATTACCGACAGCCGAAGTTGACGGTATTTACATATCCACGTCCGTATTATTGTCTTCCATATCGCACCATGCACGACGCGACGTACGTATCACACAACACACGGATAGCCGTTCAAACGAAGAACCTACTCCAACGATAGCTTCCGCCACCACTTAAAGCACGCGACTGAAATGCAAAAATCGCAAACAGCCGGTGGAAAGTTCAATAACCTTTGGCTCAATTCACAGGAAATCAATCATACAGGACTTGGCTGCAGAGAAGCTAGCGGCCCGCATAGGTTCTATTCGATTTCTACCGTGGCTCGGTCGGAGTCAAGGCCGCATTTATTATGGGCTTGATAATTAAGATAATATTTTAGCATTTTTAATATAAACTAAACTAATGGTTTCCTATTTCAAAAATTACATTTTAGAAGATGTTTTGTAATTTTTTTTGGGGAAGCACTGCTTCCCTTGCTTCCATGGACTGCACGCCCCTGTCGATTAATGCAGTGAGTTGTTTTATTTCCAAGGTGCGTATACCAATGTAATTTAATATTAATTTTAAACTGGAGTTTTAAAAATTGTAACGTCCGATTTTAACATTTTATTGTAATAGTTCCTAGTGTGTCAATCGATGTTTATAGTTTTGTATTTATTGTAGGCCGATAATATCCTTTTGAAAAACTCTCTATAAAGCGCCAAACGTTAAGGAAATAAATAATTCTTTTAAGAAAATACACCAGTACCCAAGAATTTTTAACAAAAAAAATATTAGACATTTAGACATGGTTTAAGAAAACGCAACAAAAAAAAACAAATATATATATATATATATATATATATATATATATATATATATATATATATATATATATATATATTTTGACCCCCCTGAAAAGTTGACCACGAGCCGCCACTGAGTTATATAATTTTTAAATTTTATGTTGACTTTATTTGAATATTGCGAGGCATATTGTAAATTATAAAAATGTTCACTGGCTCTCCGATTATGTATCTGATATAGGTGAATACTTGGTGAATAGTAATCTAGAAGGCCCCGGCAAAATATAAAATTTTCATAAAACCGATAATAGGAAAAACAGTGTTACTATCTCATCGCATAATAAAAAAGCTAATGAAGTATGCGATTGAATTTTAATAGCTTTCCACGTAAGCTTCAGCTGCTAAGCCAAGCTAGCTCAAATTTTAATTATAAACTTCGTTTATATAGGCGTATTACTGCAGTTTTTCTAATTATTGTCTCGGGCTAAGTTAATTAAACAGACTTGTTGTTGACGTTTTCTGTCTTCCGCATTCACCGTAAAACGGTTTTATTAAATCTTTTTCCAAGAGAACATCGAAGCACCGCCCTTTCACGACATGACTCAATATTGTACAAGGTTGTGTAGGTAAGGTGACAAATGAGCACATCGTCAGGCGTGTCAATAAAGACCGCGAACTCAAATATCGTCAAAAAAAAACCGTATATTTACTAAATACTCGGCAGTTTTACGTGATTTAGAAAGTGAGTACACTGGTTTACCATATTATGCAGAGGTGCGATGGCTTTCGTGTTCTATGGTAGTCGACCGGTTTTGGAAACTCAAAAAAGAAATACGCGTTTTCATGGAAACGAAATGAGAAGATGTCAGCTTATTATGCGATGTACCTTTTTTACAAGATCTTTCATTTATGGTAGATATCACAAAACACTTGTCGGACTTAAATACGAAATTGCAAGGACTACGTCAAGTTATTACAGATATGCATGATCATGTGAAAGCTTTCAAGTGTAAGATGATGTTGTGGGAAAAACAGTTAGCAGAGGATAATCTGTCACATTTTCTGACTTGTAAGGCATAAAACGCACAAGTGTCCCAATATCATACAAAATATATTCAGAGAAAATGAAAAGCCTTCTGGCAGAATTTGAGAAGTGTTTTCAGGATTTTAAGACTCAAGAAAACAATTTTTCTCTATTTACTTTATCAATATACTATCGATATTGATAAAGTTTCCCCTCACTTGCAAATGGAAGTAATTGAGATTCAGACCCATTTAAAACAAAAATTTGATAGTGTTGGTACATTCGGCCTGTTCAATACCAAGAAATGAGAAAATTTGCCTGTAAAATCCTGTCAATGTTTGGAAGTACCTATAAGTGTAAACAACTATTTTCTTTGATGAAAGGAAACAAATCTCCTGCAAGATCGGGATCGACGGACGCACACGTGGACGCAGTTTTAAAAGTTATTTCCGCCGATAAATTCGCGCCACAAATAGACAACTTAATGAAAGACAAAAGATGTCAAATATCTGGCAAAATAATCTAATGTTTGTAGTTTTTTGTAATGTCCTTTTTATTGGAAATTTAATAAACAGATTTGTCCTATAATAGTACTTTTTCTCAAGATTTTCAGTAGTTTATCTTCTTTAAGATAAGGTTTTGCGGCCCACCTAGTCGATGGTCTTCATGCTTTTGGCCCACCAGTAACTTTGAGTTTGACATGGCTGGTCTACAGTCAGTAAAAGTAAAGGAAAATACCAAAAACAAACATCCTTTTGTGAAAAGAAACATCCTTTTGTTAATGAATGATCATAAAAACAAAATACATTTAATCTACAAGTGGACCTTTCTTGCTTTTTTTTCCGCAAAGACCTGAATTTTTCCATGTTTTCAGAGGACTTAATTAAGTATGTTATCATGATCTTTTTTTATTGCTAGAAGAGCCAGATTTTATAATCTCTTTGTGACATTAAGCTTCTCAGGTAGTTTTTTATTTTTTTGTTGTTTGTTGTCGTCCCTTGCTTCGGTAAAAGGTAAAGTTAAAAATAAGAAGCAACCAGTTACAATTTTTGAGAAACTTGAAGACATTATGATGTTTATTAATCATTAGGTCTCCAAGATCGTTAATGGTGAAATTTGCTTGATGCTTCAAGTTCTGATTCAAGGCATACTTTTAAGGTGATCAATTGACTACACAGATCGGTGTTTAAATCAGTACTATAGTTTTCGACTCACTTGGTAGCTTTTATAATTATGACATCATCAGGATTGTTGATTAAATTTTGTGGAGGTAAAAAGTCGAACGTAATTTGTAAGGTATGAATTCTTAAAAATTTGTTGGCTTTGAGAAATCCCCCTCGTCTTTCAAAATATCTAAATATTTTTATATCAATCGTCCCATCTAATTTTGCACAATTTTGCACACTAGTTATCAAATTTTGCACACCCTTCTAGAGAAAGTTAAGGGGGGTCAAAAATTTGGATTTTCCCTCCCGTTTGTCACGAAATTGAAAAACTCCAAATTTGCACACTCTCCTAGAGAAAGTTGTTGGGCGTCGAAAAATTTTATTTCCCCCACGTCAGTCACAAAATTGAAAAACTGTCGTGCTACTCGTTTCACCTAATTTTGCACATCTATTTTTAAATTTTGCACACTCTCCTAGAAAAAGTTAAGGGGCGTCGAAAATTTGTATTTCCCCCCTCCCCCGGCAGTCACAAAAAAAACAAAAAAAAACAATAGATCCTTCGATTTTGTTCCCTTATAATTAAATGTACTTATTTTAATTAGGAATACTGTAATATTATTTACTAAATAAACCGCTCGTCATAAAAAACGTAACACCTAGTTTTTTGGGCAATATTTGAAAGGCCATATTTCGAAAAGTACTTAATTGATTTTGAAAAATTTTGCAAAATCTGAAAAGTTGATTCGTTGGCTCACATGACTAATTTTGGGAATACGCTATTTGTGATATAGCATATAATACAGGGTGTTAAATAAAGAGATGTTTTTTTTCCTAAATTTCATGTCATCCCCATTTATAGGAGAGTTCAGTTAGAGAGTCACAATAATTTTTCATATTAACAGTAGGTCAATACCTCGGGCCGTTTTCGAGATTTTGTGGATATCTTAACCTACTACTATTATATGGCAATTTTTATAAAATTGTTGTTATTCTACAGTTTATTCTTAAAAATTTACAAAAATCTTTTGTAACTTAATTTAATTTAAATGATAATTTAATAAATGATTTAAACAAAATAACGAAACCATATTGTCACGTTAAAGCAACAAAGAGAATTAATATTTTGTTGGCCCACCGCCTACACGTAGAACGTCTGCTACCCTATTTGGCATGCTGTTTACCAAGTCTGCAATAAAATCTTGAGGAATAGCCTCCCATTCTAACCGCACTGCATTTGCCAAATCATTCAAATTGTTTATTACATACTCACCTGCATTTATCTTCAGTTTCATCCTACTCCATACATGCTCTATAATATTCATATCAGGAGTTCTAGCAGGCCATTCCATTCGTTCAATGTTGTTCTCCCTCAAAAATTCTTGAACGACTCTTGCTCTGTGCGGACGAGCATTATCGTCTATCAGTATAAAGTTTTAAAGAAATTTTGAGCGAAAGGAACAACAATCTCATTTAAGCACCTTTCTCTATATCTCTCAGCATTCATACTTTCTCCTATCAACACTACTAAATCAGTCTTACCATTCTGCATCACACCGCCCCATACAGTAATCCCACCACCTCCAAATGCTACTCTAGCTTCCATATTTTCTTCTACATACCGACTATTCCTTTCTCTCCATACCAAAATGCGTCCATCACTTTCATGCATATTAAACCTACATTCATCAGTAAACATGCACCTATTCCATTCGGCTATTCCCCAATTCGCATGTTCACGTGCCCATCTCCTTCTGGCAGCCCTGTGAACAGCAAGCAAAAGAGGGCAGGCAGCCCTTCGTCTAGCATGTAGGCCATATTCGTGCAATCTTCTACGAACTGTTGCTGATGAAACTTCCACGCCGGTGGCTTCTCGAAGTCCCCTGTTGATCTTGGTTGCATTGAGGGTAGGACAACGGCGCACAGACATCCTTATAAGGCGGTTCTGACGTAGGTTCGTTACCCTGCCGCGACCACTGCGTCCAATGTTGCGGTAAGCAGAGGTCCCGTGTATTGTGTGACGTTCAATTGCCCTGTATATGGATGTTGGTGTTGAACCCATGATGTCAGCAATGCCCCGAAAAGACATCCCACGCTGATGCAGTCTAAAACATACAATAAATATGAATGTTTTAGGAATTTTTACATTTTTTTGAAAAAAAGTGAATAAAATACAGTTACCTTATAATGTTTGTCAATTCACGATCCCCAAAACGAACCATTGTTGGATACATTTTGTTATAAGGATTTGAATAACTTTTTATGTTTGGTGAACGTGTAGCGTTTATTTGACAGTACAAAACAAACCAAAAATGCGTATCCATAGCCTACTACGATTATATGGCAATTTCTATGAAATTATCGTTAAGAACATCTTTCAGTTTTACGGGAGTACCAAGTGGTTTTAGGATTCACAATGAATTTGAATTTACAGGATCGAGCTGAATTTTAGTACAGAGCTTCCAGTCAGCAAATCTGGAAGATATAATTATAATCGCTATTTTGCAAAAAACAAAAAACAAACTTTAGGTTATGTTGATATTTGCTTAATATTCTTTTATGTTTTAGTGGTTGTTTTTACTTGCAACGTTTTTTTGCAGGAGTCTTAAAATAAGCAAAAAAATTCCACACATTCGATGTGTATCTCTTACTTAATTTTCTTACACCAATCCACAACTATAATAAAATAAACATTTCAAAAGAATTTCTTTTACTTTTTACTCACAGAAATACACCCTATTACATAAACAAGTGTAGTTTCATTGATTTCTAAAACATAATCAAAGACTAAGAAAAAAGATTGGTCCCACTTTTGACTATAAAATGGAACTAAAAAATTCATTAAAAAATAAATACTTTTTAGCCTCCTAGAAAGTTTAGTGTTAAAAATTTACAAACTACAAAAACTATTGATACGTTGACTTTACAGAGTTTTAAGACAGATCATGTGCTATAAGTTTACGTATACCAGGTGATTCGTTAAAGTAGAGAACTTGAATTATAGCATGCGCAAAAGATTTTTTGTAAATTTTTAAGAATAAACTGTAGAATAACAACAATTTTATAAAAATTGCCATATAATCGTAGTAGGCTAAGATATCCACAAAATCTCGAAAATGTCCCGACTCTCTAACTCAACTCTCTTATAAATGGGGATGACATGAAATTTAGGAAAAAAAACATCTCTTTATTTAACACCCTGTATTATATGCTATACCACAAATAGCGTATTCCGAAAATTAGTCATGTGAGCCAACGAATCAACTTTTCAGATTTTGTAAAGTTTTTCAAAATCAATTAAGTACTTTTCGAAATATGGTCTTTCAAATATTGCCCAAAAAACTAGGTGTTACGTTTTTTATGACGAGCAGTTTAGTAGAAAATAAACGACGATTTAAGTACCTCTTTACATCCCTTTCATTACAGTCATATACAGGGTGGTCCAGTGGCGGCTCGTGCGTATATTGAAGGGTGAGGCTACATGAGGTTAATTTTGTTTAAATGTGAATAAATTTCCACGTCACCCATGAGGTATTATTCTGCGACGCGTTGACCTTTTTTTTTAATGGAGGTCATCGCCAATAGCCCTACTAAACCATTAAAAACTAAAAAAATAAACTCTAAAAAAAGTAAATAAAAAGTAAACAAAACAAGTAAAATATGTACACCTATCACTAAAATATAGCGGTGATTGCGATAATAAAAACATAATTTAGTTTATTAAAACTTAAAATAAAAAGTTGTATGAAATAAGATAAAAAAATTACTTTTTGTACATTAAATCTATACGTCTGTCTTTTAAGGTTGCAAATTTATCTATAATTTGGTCGTAAAAGTTTTGGTCTTCACTAAGTTCTGACAGTAATTCCTGCTCTATTGACATCATTGCTAAACCCGAAAGCCGTTCTTGTGTCATTGTGTTTCTTAGGTAGGTTTTGATCCGTTTAAGACATGAAAAATTTCGTTCGGCCGATACACTTGTTGCGGGAATAGTTAAAACTAAATTAAAAAGCTTATATGCTTCCACAAAAATTGCTTTAAAATCTTTAAATAACAAAGCTAGACTTTTTTCGACATCTAAATTTGAAAATTGTTCATCCCTATACAATACAGAAAGCTCATTCTTTAATCTATCTCTGTCAAAAATGTTTGGATAATTTTTTAATAAATTATTTAATAAGTCGTCTGGAAAGCATTTAACATATTCCGAATATTTTGTGCAATCGACTAAAGCAAAGAAATTTAAATTATTTAAATTTTCAAACCGCGTCCCTAATTGAAGAATTATACAATCTCTTATTTCGAAATATAATATTTTATATTTAGTAAAAATATCAAAGTCGCTAGAACATTGCCCTCGACGTGTGTTAGTTGGCAGAATAGTGGCTTTTTTAGCAATATTGAAAAGTTCTTTGAAATGGTCCTCGTTTCTAAATTCAATAATTCGTTGCTTGGCAAGGTTTATTTGCGAAATGCAGTAATTTATATCTAAATGCTTTAACTGTAATATTTGAAACAGTACATCAGTGCAACTAAAAATTTGTTTATAAATATGCGTTAAAAGGCAAAATTCGAAATCATTAAAATGCTTTAGAAATCCTTTTGCACCATTAATAAATTCTGTTCCAGAACTTAAGTCATTAATAATAGTTTCAAATACTATAATTAAATTGTCCCATTCATTAGCCACTAAGTTTAAAATTTTAGACCGTGTATACCATCGCGTTTCTACAGCTCGCGGAATTCTTTTACCTACTATCACACAAAAGACCGTTTTGGTGACTGGTGGAAATAATTTGGTATTCCTAATAAAGTGGCAAAAAATATACGACTTTGGGTACTCCCTGTTGTAAAACTAGATTTAATCTGTGGGCGCAACAATGAGTAAACATAGCTAAAGGAGCAATAGATCTAACTTTTGTTTGAAGCCCATTTATTTCACCTGCCTTAACACTAGCCCCATCGTAACACTGCGTGACCAATTTATTTTTAAAGTCATAAGGCTCTAAGCTGTTTTGTATTAAATGAAAAAGGCTCTCTGCTGTTCTATTATCGCTAACTTCAAAAAATCCTAAAAATCTTTCTTTTAAAGATCCGTTGGTCACATACCTAACTGTTATCGAAAACTGTGATTTTTCTGTTATATCAGTACTATCATCCGCAATTACGCCAAAAAAACAACAATCGGTGTCATTGATTTCTTTTTTTATATATTCTTGAATATAGTCATGTATGCAACCAATTAGTTCATTTTGTATAGTCTTAGATTGTCCCGTAAAAATATTACTAAATTTAGCACAATGTTCAGTAAGTTCGGCATTTCTTTTTATTAAGCATGCAAATATTTCCTTAAAATTGCCACGGTTAAAAGAATCTGTTGTTTCATTATGACCTCGAAATGCCAAGTCCTGTTTTCCCAAAGTAATAGTAACATTAATTAAATAATTTAATAATAAACGGTTTTTTCGAACATTTTCATTATAAACAATTTTATTAAGACTTGCATTTTCTTGTAGTGCATCCGCAATAGTCGCCCTATTTTGCTCCAGTCTTGTAAGTGCTACCGAATTTTTAATATGCTCTCTAGAACTTTCATGCGATTTTACTGCTCGTGAAAAATTTTTTAAATCCGAATATCCGCCCCCTGAACTCCAATTATTTTTGACGCAACCTAATAAAATACAAGGCCAACAATATATAAATACTTCCGCATAGCCACCTATAAGTTTCATACCAAGATATTTGAAAAGTTCTTGAATATTTTTTACCTTGCCTCTTATCGTTAAATATTGCTAAAATTTTCGGCGTCGGACGCCTACCTAATATCTGTTTCTTTTCAGTTTCGCTTCTTCTTAAAAAAGGCGTTTCAATTAATGAAGTAATAATGTCGTGAATAGGATTCATTTCAAAGGCAAAAAGCAAATACAAAAAATGGAACGGTCCAACTTACCAAATCAAAACAAAACAAAAACTTATTCACGCGTATTTATTCACCTTAAAAGACAGAACGCCCTCTATCAGCGATTATCGCAATCTATTTCCTATTTCTTTCTCAGCCGCACGCACCACGTAAAAAGAAGCCGTTGGAATATTTCGCTAGTCATGTGATTTAAATAACCAATAAAAGCATATCCAAGCTACAGATTTATCGCCTCAAGAATGCAATAGAAAACGCGTGCATCGGCAATCGCCATCCCGCTCTGTCGTAATCAGGTGACTCGCCGGCATCGGCACCGGCCGTTGATAAATGGGTTAGAAGTCGAAACTTTCCAAGCTAAAATTATTTCGCCTCATTCGAGAGCACTTTCTTTAGGAATGGGTTTGCACGGATTGCACGGTCGGTTTTTTGATGTGGTCAGAATTTAATTTCTAAAATATTTATTATGGGATTATATTTTGTTTTTTTTTTAATGTTATTATGTTGTAAAACTGTTAAAAAGTATATTTCTAATTGGTAATAGATAAAAAGTTATATAAAAAAATTCTCTTTTCCTTTATTTTGGGGGTGAGGCGCGGCCTCAGAGGCCTACCCTGACGAGCCGCCACTGGGGTGGTCCTCTTAAAGTGTTACAAAGCGATATTGAGAAAACGGCTGATTGAAAATAAATCAAATTTCTAGGGATGCAATGGGTCGTTGGGGGACATTTTTTGACGGAGTTAGTAATGTTTTCACCCTTTCCACTGTTTAGGGGTAGAGGGTAACTTTTAAATGTTAAATGGAAAGGTGCAGTTTTTTCCAGATTCGTAATTTCCAGAAAAAACTAGGTTATAATCAATGAATAATTTAATGTCAATGCCAATGTCACTACGCTAAATTCAACAAAATTGAAAAGAAATTCAATAGAAGAAAAAACTGACATTAGGTACATGATTTTATTATAATAGGTGTTCGAAATGACAACCATTTTGTTCAGAAGCGATGTCGTTGTTTTTTCTACATCCTCCGAGAATTACCATGTCAACTGGGTAAAAAATACGGTATTTTGGTTAGATAATGTAGTTAATTATTTTTTTTTTCTGATTTTTTTGGGAGCTCTGCGGCACTGCAGCGATGATTCACCAGCCGCCACTATTACAGTTATCATGACAACGAACGACTTGACATGTTATGGTATTGCCAGTAATTTTCTTAAATTATCTTCGAGTTTAAAGTCTTTAGTTTATGCGTCTTGTTAAAATAAGTGTTCAACTCACAGGAAAACATAATATTTTCTGACGAAGCAACATTCACTAACCATGGTCAAGTCAATCGTCACAATATGCATTATTGGGCTGAAGAAAATCCACACTGAATGCGAACAGTCGCTAATCAACACCCTTGGTCGATAAATACTTGGTGTGGGATATTTGGCGATGTTGTTATTGGACCTCATTTTTTGCAAATGCAAAGATTGATGCCAAATATTTCAGAGCAACAACGTGAAGCAATTTGGTTCCAACAGGACGGCGCACCACCACATTACTGTCGAGAAGCACGTGCTATATTGAATGACACTTACCCTAACAGATGGATTGGACGTGGGGGACCAGTAAATTGGCCTGCAAGATCGCCAGACTTAACCCCCTTTCATTTTTTCTTGTGGGGTTTTGTCAAAGAAAAAGTCGTGGTGACTGCTCCAACTACAGCCGAAGACATGATAGAAAGGATTACGCGTGCAGTTCGTGAAATCACCCCAGATATGTTATTCAGAGTGCCGAATTCTTTTCGAAAGAGAGTTGACCTAATATCAGTTTTTTTCTTCTGTTGATTTTCTTTTTAATTTTGTTGACTTTAGCGTAGTGACATTGACACTGACATTAAATTATTCATTGATTATAACGTAGTTTTTTCTGAAGATTACGAATCTGGAAAAAAAACTGCATCTTTCCATTTAACATTTAAAAGTTACCCCCCACCCCTAAACAGTGGAAAGGGTTAAAACATTACTTACTCCGTCAAAAAATGTCCCCCAACGACCCATTGCATCCCTAGAAATTTCATTTATTTTCAATTGGCCGTTTTCTCAATATCGCTTTGTAACACTTTAAAAGGACCACCCTGTATATACGCGAACGAAGTCGCGGGTACCCGCTAGTTCCTAATAAAAGGAAAGATTTATGACGAAGTTCCGAGTAAAGAAAATGTACCGGTTTTTTACACATAACTGTTTTATCTACATTTACAATATTTTGGTAGATTTATTGCAATTTGTTATATGTCAATGTAAACTTAGGTTAGCTAAAAGAGCTTCTATTTAAAAAAATGACCTGTTTCTTAATTTTCCAGAATTCAGGCTTAAAAAATAGCTCTGCTTCCTGGGCCACATTTAAATACTTAAAAGACAATAAAAAAGACACAAAATGAATCGCAACATCGTCATTATCGTTTCAATTATGAACCCGAAACCAGAAATGCAAATTTCCCATAATAAAAATGTTCAAAACACGGTCTATAAAGTTTAACGCAGGCCATTCAGAGGCGCACATTTAATTATTCGGGATCCCCTTTTTCATCTTCGTCCAGATTCAAGCCCACTGTCTGCATGGTAGTAACAGCTAAAAGTAATTTTGCTTTTATTAGAAAATCTCTGGAATTTTCTCCTTTAAACCAACCCCATAAAGGGAACTTTGGAAATCTACACGAATCTAAAATTAACATTTTTCGCCCCGGTGACGTTTCCAAAATATAATTTTCCAGAAAAGTTCCTGCCCCAATGAACTGTTATATTAGCATATAGAAGTAACCGGGGTCATAAGTGCTTCCTCGGCGTAGGCAAACGGCTCCTGAAAAGAGAGGCAATTCAGTATTTTCGGAGTGGGATAAAAATATGAAAGTGTCAATAAATGCGTGCTGCTTAAAAGTCAATTTATACATATCCGTGACCAGTGGCGGCTATTCAGGTGAAGTAGATGAAGCGCTACTTCACCAGGAAAAATAAACAAGCAAACATCTAACTATATTTATTATATATCTCTTAAAATTATAGTTTTTACATTCATTTATTCACCTAATTGGCAAAAAATAAACTGTACATCTCGAATAAATATTTTACTTGACCGTTGGCGGCAGGTCTTTTCAAAACTTTCAATCGAACTCTATTATAACATATATGACAGTGGCGCAAACCGCTTCGACTATGCTGGAGGTGCTATGTTTAGTTTACGATTTTCCTACTACGTTGCCATGACAACGCGTACGCGATGACGTCGAGCGCAAAGAAGAATAATGTTAACCAGTCATTAGTGTCCTTTCAAGCGAGCTGTATACAATATTTTGCCTACAACACAAGAAATAATCAATAAAAAACACTTTCTTTTAAAAGATAAAAGATGCACCAGTTCGATCCTGCGTAATTTGCCGTTTTGTTATACCCGGCCCAGCCTTTTTCGGGACAATTTAACGTTTGGCGCATAGCACGTTGGAGCCGATTCCACGAGAAATTACATTAATAATGAAATTCTTAGTTATTATAAAAGTAATGTTATTTCGTGTGTTATTAACACACACGTGTGTTAAACAACGACAACTTGTGTTATCATTCGTTTTAGCGCCTACTTTGTCCGGTTAAATGTGTTGCCTTAAGGGGTTGTGGGAAAAACACATTACCCTCTTTTGCATGCAGAGTCTGCATTTATGTACGGAAGAGGGTCATACTTTACTGTTTCTTACAAAAAGGAGGATTCATAACGAAAGAAGTTACTCAATAATTACTTTACTTTGCGATTAAATTATTGCAAACATTTTAGGAATTCTGCGGATGCAACCTAACCTAACCTGTCACCAACAATGGGTTCGGCATTCCTAAGTTGTATTATATGCTTTTTAAAATAAATAACATTACACTGGCCGACAAAAAAAATTTTTTTGTTGTAACACAAATCAGAATAGCATAATCTAATAGCATGGACCTATCCAAATACGAAAATGACAAATAGAAAGTTGGGTTTTCTTGTTAGAGTTGTAGAACCATATGGAATGTTACGATACTTAATATCTATAGAAAAAATGATTTCAGAAAATTCTTAACCCTGTTTATTGACTATGTTTACAGTTTTCACCTATTAAGCATTCCATACATCTAAGAGAAAAGCAAACGAGAAAAATATTAACGTAAAATACTAATTAAACTTTATTTTTTCCGTTTATGAGGTGCCCTATCTTCTCTCTTTAAAAACCAACAGTAGTCACCCATCATGGCTGGATCCCATCGTCCTTGGTACCGAATTTCCATTGTTCTGATATCTTGGTGAAACCTTTCACCCTGCTCGTCACTAACAGCTCCCAAATTTTTAGGAAAAACAGGACGACAGATGGGAATGGAGGAAGTGAATTTTTAATGACGTTCTGGCATCAAGCGCTTTATAGGCATCTAAGAGTTCATTAACCAATTGTTCATAATTTTCATCCATATTGTTGCCTAAATCCTCTTACTACATTATCAAATGAATTCCATGTTCTGAGTTCCTGCCTGGTAAGCTTTTCTTCTTTTTTGTGGCTTTTTTCTGATTTGTGGCCCAATAAAAATGCCTTCTTTTAATTTGGCATCATATAACTGGGGAAAGACTTTTCTTAGGTATTTAAATTCATCACCATCTTTATTCAAAGCCTTCACAAAGTTTTTCATCAGCCCAAGTTTAATGTGAAGAGGAGGCAAAAGGACATTTTTGGGATCAACAAGAGGTATAAATTTCACATTTTGAGATCCCGGTTGAAATTCGCTTCTTTCTGGCCAAATTTTTATTACATAATGCTGATTTATTACACGACTATCCCATAAACAAAAAAAGCAGCAATATTTTGTAAATCCCCCTGAAGTCCCACTAAAATCGCTATAACTTTTAAATCCCCACATATATGCCATTTATACCTATTGTAGTTTATTTTATCCAAAATCGTGTGCATATTTTCATAATTTTCTTCCATTGCAACTGAATGGGCAACTGGTATAGAGGGTTTTAAATTTCCATTATGCAATAACACAGCTTTTAAGCTATATTTAGATGAGTCCTGTTTTCCTGCATTAAACTGTCTATATCAGTACAAGAATTTTCCATACTGTAGAATTCAGAAAACATTATTTTTCTGAAATTCGTAATTTTTGCTTCTTTGGTCAATAGGTTCCATTCCTTAAGACTGGAACCCAGAAGTTCTGACTGTTGCTTCGATAACCCCAAATCACGAAATAAATTATTTAATTCACTTTGAACAATCAAATGTGGCTGGCCGGAACTGGGAACTGTGGTAAAAGTGAGATCGGTACACTGTTCTTCTGAGCTGCCTGATGATGCGTTATCTCCATTATCTCCCAAATCAATAGCTTGCCAATTTAAAGGCGCAATCGGCACTGGCAAATTTGCATTATGAGGAACAGGTCGTATGGCAGATTGCAAATTTGGATATTCTATATTGTGCTTTCCCTTTGTGAAATAACCTTCAGTCTTTGTCAGGCAAAAATAACAATCGTCAGAATGATTGGTGGGTTCTCGCCATACCATCTGGAACTGCAAAAGGCATACTTTTTCTCTTTCCCTTCATCCACTGCAGCAATGATACACTACAACTAACACAGCACACATGGGGAGCCCACCGCTTATCTTCATCCACAATTAACACACCAAATTATTTAAAGTAGGCTTCTTTTACATTTTCGGAAAATGGCCTGGCTTGTGATTTCACCAGAAATTCTCCACAAATATAACAAAAAATTTTGTAACTTCGGCTCGTTTGACTCGACATTCTCGTCTTGACATACACTTGCTTATCGATACACAGAGAACCACTCAATTCGAAACTCAACAGAAGAGTGATGTTTAACGTTTATTTTATGTCTAATGTTGTAAACAACCCGGTCTAGGTAATTTTTCCGTTCTAAAATGGACCCATTTTAGCCGCCCAACAATAAAATTGTTTACCTGCCAATATAAAAGGTATTAATTAGGCTATTAATAAATGGTTATTAGGACTTTCCGAATATTTTTTTATTATTTGAAGGGTATTTCCATTGTGAAAATAATGAGCTGGCCTGTGTTAGAAAAATCTTGTTCGACAGTGTTATTAAACACAACAAAATTGCTTATTATCAAGCACCGTTATCAGTAAACTCATTTTTGATTAGAAAAGGCAAATCTTTATGCTTTATAAAAGAATATACGAAACCGACAAAAGGGCATTCAACATCTTCCAAGTACCTATAATCGAGAAAGAAAAAGGGAGACTAACAGACTAACTGATTTAATCTACCGTCCTTCATCTCTTTTCAAATAAAAAGATATCGAATCAGTTTTTGTCTCAAGTCAGTCCTAATAGCGATAGACTAGAAAACGGTGCTTCAAAATTATTGCACTTTCAAGATAGAACAGAGATAGCACGTACGAAAAGCTTATCAACTCTAACAGAGAGCCGTTGTCTGAGGCATTTATGTTATTTTCAAGGGTTTTTTAGGGTTTCGAGGGCAATTTACGAGATATATTACGGAGCTTGAAATAGCATTTTTGTAATTTCGTTTAAACGAAGTTTTTAGAGTGAGGGTAATTTAATAATATCACATAATTTTGATTTGATTGTCGTGTGCTGATTTAAATTGAGGATGCTGTTCAGGACGAGCCTCGAAATATTTTTTGGATGCTGTTGCTCAATTTCAATTACACCTTTAATAAATATTTTAACCTATTGATTTTTTCGTTATATGAAATTTTTCTTTTAGTATACACAGTTGTACTGAAAATAGTCTCCTTTATATCCTCTCATCAAAAATAAAATATTACAATTTTTCTTCTTGTAGCATCAAATTACTTCATTATTTCCCAAAAAAAGTTCGCGTATGGATTTCTTTAGGTAAAATTTTGATGGAGAAATTTTTTTTGGAACATGGTATGATAATATGTGGTTTTAGAGGTATTTTGGGCTGAAAAATTCATTAAACGCATTAATATTGACGAAGGATTAATATTTCTCAAGATATGACTAAATTTTCACTAAAATACATAGAAATTTGAAAATTCGCGAATTCTCAGAGAACCATAGAAGCTCAACCATGCATCCTTGAACAAAATAAATGTTTTCGTCGTATTTTATGGCATCAAATTAAATCATAAACGAAGTTTTAGTAAGATCGATTTTCCAAAAGAAGTTTGAAAATTTTGCATGTAAATGTATGGATTTTTTAGGTAAAATTTTGACGGAGAAATTTCTTTGCGACATGCTATGATAATATTTGGTATTCTAGGTTTTTTGAGCTAAGAAATTCATCAAACGCATTATTATTGACGAGGGATTAATATTTCTCAAGATATGCCTAAATTTTCACAAAAATATTACAAATTTTAAAATTCGCTAATTTGCAGAGAGCCATAAAAGTTCAATTATACATCCTAGGACAAAATAAATGTTTTTTTCGTTTTTTATGGCATCAAATAAGTACGTAAACGAAGTTTTAGCAAAATCGATTTTCCAAAAAAAAGTTCGAAAATTTTGCATGTATGGATTTTTTAGGTAAAATTTTGACGGAGAAATTTCTTTGCAACATGCTATGATAATATGTGGTTTTATAGGTTTCTTGAGTTGAGAAATTCATTAAACACACTATTATTGACGAGGGATTAATATTTCTCAAGATATGCCTAAATTTTCACAAAAATATTACAAATTTTAAAATTCGCTAATTTGCAGAGAGCCATAAAAGTTCAATTATACATCCTAGGACAAAATAAATGTTTTTTTCGTTTTTTATGGCATCAAATAAGTACGTAAACGAAGTTTTAGCAAAATCGATTTTCCAAAAAAAGTTCGAAAATTTTGCATGTAAATGTATGGATTTTTAGGTAAAATTTTGACGGAGAAATTTCTTTGCAACATGCTATGATAATATGTGGTTTTATAGGTTTCTTGAGCTGAGAAATTCATTAAACACATTATTATTGACGAGGGATTAATATTTCTCAAGATATGCCTAAATTTTCACAAAAATATTACAAATTTTAAAATTCGCTAATTTGCAGAGAGCCATAAAAGTTCAATTATACATCCTAGGACAAAATAAATGTTTTTTTTCGTTTTTTATGGCATCAAATAAGTACGTAAACGAAGTTTTAGCAAAATCGATTTTCCAAAAAAAGTTCGAACATTTTGCGTGAAAATGTATGGATTTTTTAGGTAAAATTTTGACGGAGAAATTTCTTTGCAACATGCTATTATAATATGTGGTTTTATAGGTTTCTTGAGTTGAGAAATTCATTAAACACATTAATATTGACGAGGGAATATTTCTCAAGATATGCCTAAATTTTTACAAAAATATTACAAATTTTAAAATTCGCTAATTTGCAGAGAGCCATAAAAGTTCAATTATACATCCTAGGACAAAATAAATGTTTTTTTCGTTTTTTATGGCATCAAATAAGTACGTAAACGAAGTTTTAGCAAAATCGATTTTCCAAAAAAAGTTCGAAAATTTTGCATGTAAATGTATGGATTTTTTAGGTAAAATTTTGACGGAGAAATTTCTTTGCAACATGCTATGATAATATGTGGTTTTATAGGTTTCTTGAGTTGAGAAATTCATTAAACACACTATTATTGACGAGGGATTAATATTTCTCAAGATATGCCTAAATTTTTACAAAAATATTACAAATTTTAAAATTCGCTAATTTGCAGAGAGCCATAAAAGTTCAATTATACATCCTAGGACAAAATAAATGTTTTTTTCGTTTTTTATGGCATCAAATAAGTACGTAAACGAAGTTTTAGCAAAATCGATTTTCCAAAAAAAGTTCGAAAATTTTGCATGTAAATGTATGGATTTTTTAGGTAAAATTTTGACGGAGAAATTTCTTTGCAACATGCTATGATAATATGTGGTTTTATAGGTTTCTTGAGTTGAGAAATTCATTAAACACACTATTATTGACGAGGGATTAATATTTCTCAAGATATGCCTAAATTTCCACAAAAATATTACAAATTTTAAAATTCGCTAATTTGCAGAGAGCCATAAAAGTTCAATTATACATCCTAGGACAAAATAAATGTTTTTTTCGTTTTTTATGGCATCAAATAAGTACGTAAACGAAGTTTTAGCAAAATCGATTTTCCAAAAAAGTTCGAAAATTTTGCATGTAAATGTATGGATTTTTTAGGTAATATTTTGACGGAGAAATTTGTTTGCAACATGCTATGATAATATGTGGTTTTATAGGTTTCTTGAGCTGAGAAATTCATTAAACACATTATTATTTACGAGGGATTAATATTTCTCAAGATATGACTAATATTTCACAAAAATATTACAAATTTTAAAATTCGCTAATTTGCAGAGAGCCATAAAAGTTCAATTATACATCCTAGGACAAAATAAATGTTTTTTTCGTTTTTTATGGCATCAAATAAGTACGTAAACGAAGTTTTAGCAAAATCGATTTTCCAAAAAAAGTTCGAAAATTTTGCATGTAAATGTATGGATTTTTTAGGTAAAATTTTGACGGAGAAATTTCTTTGCAACATGCTATGATAATATGTGGTTTTATAGGTTTCTTGAGTTGAGAAATTCATTAAACACACTATTATTGACGAGGGATTAATATTTCTCAAGATATGACTAAATTTTCGTAAAAATATTACAAATTTTAAAATTCGCTAATTTGCAGAGAGCCATAAAAGTTCAATTATACATCCTAGGACAAAATAAATGTTTTTTTCGTTTTTTATGGCATCAAATAAGTACGTAAACGAAGTTTTAGCAAAATCGATTTTCCAAAAAAAGTTCGAAAATTTTGCATGTAAATGTATGGATTTTTTAGGTAAAATTTTGACGGAGAAATTTCTTTGCAACATGCTATGATAATATGTGGTTTTATAGGTTTCTTGAGCTGAGAAATTCATTAAACACATTATTATTGACGAGAGATTAATATTTCTCAAGATATGCCTAAATTTTCACAAAAATATTACAAATTTTAAAATTCGCTAATTTGCAGAGAGCCATAAAAGTTCAATTATACATCCTAGGACAAAATAAATGTTTTTTTCGTTTTTTATGGCATCAAATAAGTACGTAAACGAAGTTTTAGCAAAATCGATTTTCCAAAAAAAGTTCGAAAATTTTGCATGTACCTAAATGTATGGATTTTTTAGGTAAAATTTTGACGGAGAAATTTCTTTGCAACATGCTATGATAATATGTGGTTTTATAGGTTTCTTGAGCTGAGAAATTCATTAAACACATTATTATTGACGAGGGATTAATATTTCTCAAGATATGCCTAAATTTCCACAAAAATATTACAAATTTTAAAATTCGCTAATTTGCAGAGAGCCATAAAAGTTCAATTATACATCCTAGGACAAAATAAATGTTTTTTTCGTTTTTTATGGCATCAAATAAGTACGTAAACGAAGTTTTAGCAAAACCGATTTTCCAAAAAAAGTTCGAAAATATTGCATGTAAATGTATGGATTTTTTAGGTAAAATTTTGACGGAGAAATTTCTTTGCAACATGCTATGATAATATGTGGTTTTATAGGTTTCTTGAGTTGAGAAATTCATTAAACACACTATTATTGACGAGGGATTAATATTTCTCAAGATATGACTAAATTTTCGCAAAAATATTAGAAATTTTAAAATTCGCTAATTTGCAGAGGGCCATAAAAGTTCAATTATACATCCTAGGACAAAATAAATGTTTTTTTCGTTTTTTATGGCATCAAATAAGTACGTAAACGAAGTTTTAGCAAAATCGATTTTCCAAAAGAAGTTCGAAAATTTTGTATGAAAATGTATGGATTTTTTAGGTAAAATTTTGACGGAGAAATTTCTTTGCAACATGCTATGATAATATGTGGTTTTATAGGTTTCTTGAGTTGAGAAATTCATTAAACACACTATTATTGACGAGGGATTAATATTTCTCAAGATATGACTAAATTTTCACAAAAATATTACAAATTTTAAAATTCGCTAATTTGCAGAGAGCCATAAAAGTTCAATTATACATCCTAGGACAAAATAAATGTTTTTTTCGTTTTTTATGGCATCAAATAAGTACGTAAACGAAGTTTTAGCAAAATCGATTTTCCAAAAAAAGTTCGAAAATTTTGCATGTAAATGTATGGATTTTTTAGGTAAAATTTTGACGGAGAAATTTCTTTGCAACATGCTATGATAATATGTGGTTTTATAGGTTTCTTGAGTTGAGAAATTCATTAAACACATTATTATTGACAAGGGATTAATATTTCTCAAGATATGACTAAATTTTCACAAAAATATTACAAATTTTAAAATTCGCTAATTTGCAGAGAGCCATAAAAGTTCAATTATACATCCTAGGACAAAATAAATGTTTTTTTCGTTTTTTATGGCATCAAATAAGTACGTAAACGAAGTTTTAGCAAAATCGATTTTCCAAAAAAAGTTCGAAAATTTTGCATGTAAATGTATGGATTTTTTAGGTAAAATTTTGACGGAGAAATTTCTTTGCAACATGCTATGATAATATGTGGTTTTATAGGTTTCTTGAGCTGAGAAAGTCATCAAACACACTATTATTGACGAGGGATTAATATTTCTCAAGATATGACTAAATTTTCGCAAAAATATTACAAATTTTAAAATTCGCTAATTTTCAGAGAGCCATAAAAGTTCAATTATACATCCTAGGACAAAATAAATGTTTTTTTCGTTTTTTATGGCATCAAATAAGTACGTAAACGAAGTTTTAGCAAAATCGATTTTCCAAAAAAAGTTCGAAAATTTTGCATGTAAATGTATGGATTTTTTAGGTAAAATTTTGACGGAGAAATTTCTTTGCAACATGCTATGATAATATGTGGTTTTATAGGTTTCTTGAGTTGAGAAATTCATTAAACACACTATTATTGACGAGGGATTAATATTTCTCAAGATATGCCTAAATTTCCACAAAAATATTACAAATTTTAAAATTCGCTAATTTGCAGAGAGCCATAAAAGTTCAATTATACATCCTAGGACAAAATAAATGTTTTTTTCGTTTTTTATGGCATCAAATAAGTACGTAAACGAAGTTTTAGCAAAATCGATTTTCCAAAAAAAGTTCGAAAATTTTGCATGTAAATGTATGGATTTTTTAGGTAAAATTTTGACGGAGAAATTTCTTTGCAACATGCTATGATAATATGTGGTTTTATAGGTTTCTTGAGTTGAGAAATTCATTAAACACATTAATATTGACGAGGGATTTTCTCAAGATATGCCCAAATTTCCACAAAAATATTACAAATTTTAAAATTCGCTAATTTGCAGAGAGCCATAAAAGTTCAATTATACATCCTAGGACAAAATAAATGTTTTTTTCGTTTTTTATGGCATCAAATAAGTACGTAAACGAAGTTTTAGCAAAATCGATTTTCCAAAAAAAGTTCGAAAATTTTGCATGTAAATGTATGGATTTTTTAGGTAAAATTTTGACGGAGAAATTTCTTTGCAACATGCTATGATAATATGTGGTTTTATAGGTTTCTTGAGTTGAGAAATTCATTAAACACATTATTATTGACGAGGGATTAATATTTCTCAAGATATGACTAAATTTTCACAAAAATATTACAAATTTTAAAATTCGCTAATTTGCAGAGAGCCATAAAAGTTCAATTATACATCCTAGGACAAAATAAATGTTTTTTTCGTTTTTTATGGCATCAAATAAGTACGTAAACGAAGTTTTAGCAAAATCGATTTTCCAAAAAAAGTTCGAAAATTTTGCATTAAATGTATGGATTTTTTAGGTAAAATTTTGACGGAGAAATTTCTTTGCAACATGCTATGATAATATGTGGTTTTATAGGTTTCTTGAGTTGAGAAATTCATTAAACACATTATTATTGACGAGGGATTAATATTTCTCAAGATATGACTAAATTTTCGCAAAAATATTACAAATTTTAAAATTCGCTAATTTGCAGAGAGCCATAAAAGTTCAATTATACATCCTAGGACAAAATAAATGTTTTTTTCGTTTTTTATGGCATCAAATAAGTACGTAAACGAAGTTTTAGCAAAATCGATTTTCCAAAAAAGTTCGAAAATATTGCATGTAAATGTATGGATTTTTTAGGTAAAATTTTGACGGAGAAATTTCTTTGCAACATGCTATGATAATATGTGGTTTTATAGGTTTCTTGAGTTGAGAAATTCATTAAACACACTATTATTGACGAGGGATTAATATTTCTCAAGATATGCCTAAATTTCCACAAAAATATTACAAATTTTAAAATTCGCTAATTTGCAGAGAGCCATAAAAGTTCAATTATACATCCTAGGACAAAATAAATGTTTTTTTCGTTTTTTATGGCATCAAATAAGTACGTAAACGAAGTTTTAGCAAAATCGATTTTCCAAAAAAAGTTCGAAAATTTTGCATGTAAATGTATGGATTTTTTAGGTAAAATTTTGACGGAGAAATTTCTTTGCAACATGCTATGATAATATGTGGTTTTATAGGTTTCTTGAGCTAAGAAATTCATTAAACGCATTATTATTGACGAGGGATTAATATTTCTCAAGATATGCCTAAATTTTCACAAAAATATTAGAAATTTTAAAATTCGCTAATTTGCAGAGAGCCATAAAAGTTCAATTATACATCCTAGGACAAAATAAATGTTTTTTTCGTTTTTTATGGCATCAAATAAGTACGTAAACGAAGTTTTAGCAAAATCAATTTTCCAAAAAAAAGTTCGAAAATTTTGCATGTAAATGTATGGATTTTTTAGGTAAAATTTTGACGGAGAAATTTCTTTGCAACATGCTATGATAATATGTGGTTTTATAGGTTTCTTGAGTTGAGAAATTCATTAAACACACTATTATTGACGAGGGATTAATATTTCTCAAGATATGCCTAAATTTCCACAAAAATATTACAAATTTTAAAATTCGCTAATTTGCAGAGAGCCATAAAAGTTCAATTATACATCCTAGGACAAAATAAATGTTTTTTTCGTTTTTTATGGCATCAAATAAGTACGTAAACGAAGTTTTAGCAAAATCGATTTTCCAAAAAAAGTTCGAAAATTTTGCATGTAAATGTATGGATTTTTTAGGTAAAATTTTGACGGAGAAATTTCTTTGCAACATGCTATGATAATATGTGGTTTTATAGGTTTCTTGAGTTGAGAAATTCATTAAACACATTATTATTGACGAGGGATTAATATTTCTCAAGATATGACTAAATTTTCGCAAAAATATTACAAATTTTAAAATTCGCTAATTTGCAGAGAGCCATAAAAGTTCAATTATACATCCTAGGACAAAATAAATGTTTTTTTCGTTTTTTATGGCATCAAATAAGTACGTAAACGAAGTTTTAGCAAAACCGATTTTCCAAAAAAAGTACGAAAATTTGCATGTAAATGTATGGATTTTTTAGGTAAAATTTTGACGGAGAAATTTCTTTGCAACATGCTATGATAATATGTGGTTTTATAGGTTTCTTGAGTTGAGAAATTCATTAAACACACTATTATTGACGAGGGATTAATATTTCTCAAGATATGCCTAAATTTTCACAAAAATATTACAAATTTTAAAATTCGCTAATTTGCAGAGAGCCATAAAAGTTCAATTATACATCCTAGGACAAAATAAATGTTTTTTTCGTTTTTTATGGCATCAAATAAGTACGTAAACGAAGTTTTAGCAAAATCGATTTTCCAAAAAAAGTTCGAAAATTTTGCATGTAAATGTATGGATTTTTTAGGTAAAATTTTGACGGAGAAATTTCTTTGCAACATGCTATGATAATATGTGGTTTTATAGGTTTCTTGAGTTGAGAAATTCATTAAACACACTATTATTGACGAGGGATTAATATTTCTCAAGATATGACTAAATTTTCGCAAAAATATTACAAATTTTAAAATTCGCTAATTTGCAGAGAGCCATAAAAGTTCAATTATACATCCTAGGACAAAATAAATGTTTTTTTCGTTTTTTATGGCATCAAATAAGTACGTAAACGAAGTTTTAGCAAAATCGATTTTCCAAAAAAAAGTTCGAAAATTTTGCATGTAAATGTATGGATTTTTTAGGTAAAATTTTGACGGAGAAATTTCTTTGCAACATGCTATGATAATATGTGGTTTTATAGGTTTCTTGAGTTGAGAAATTCATTAAACACACTATTATTGACGAGGGATTAATATTTCTCAAGATATGCCTAAATTTTCACAAAAATATTACAAATTTTAAAATTCGCTAATTTGCAGAGAGCCATAAAAGTTCAATTATACATCCTAGGACAAAATAAATGTTTTTTTCGTTTTTTATGGCATCAAATAAGTACGTAAACGAAGTTTTAGCAAAATCGATTTTCCAAAAAAAAGTTCGAAAATTTTGCATGTAAATGTATGGATTTTTTAGGTAAAATTTTGACGGAGAAATTTCTTTGCAACATGCTATGATAATATGTGGTTTTATAGGTTTCTTGAGTTGAGAAATTCATTAAACACACTATTATTGACGAGGGATTAATATTTCTCAAGATATGCCTAAATTTCCACAAAAATATTACAAATTTTAAAATTCGCTAATTTGCAGAGAGCCATAAAAGTTCAATTATACATCCTAGGACAAAATAAATGTTTTTTTCGTTTTTTATGGCATCAAATAAGTACGTAAACGAAGTTTTAGCAAAATCGATTTTCCAAAAAAAGTTCGAAAATTTTGCATGTAAATGTATGGATTTTTTAGGTAAAATTTTGACGGAGAAATTTCTTTGCAACATGCTATGATAATATGTGGTTTTATAGGTTTCTTGAGTTGAGAAATTCATTAAACACACTATTATTGACGAGGGATTAATATTTCTCAAGATATGCCTAAATTTCCGCAAAAATATTACAAATTTTAAAATTCGCTAATTTGCAGAGAGCCATAAAAGTTCAATTATACATCCTTGGACAAAATAAATGTTTTTTTCGTTTTGTATGGCATCAAATAAGTACGTAAACGAAGTTTTAGCAAAATCGATTTTCCAAAAAAAGTTCGAAAATTTTGCATGTAAATGTATGGATTTTTTAGGTAAAATTTTGACGGAGAAATTTCTTTGCAACATGCTATGATAATATGTGGTTTTATAGGTTTCTTGAGTTGAGAAATTCATTAAACACACTATTATTGACGAGGGATTAATATTTCTCAAGATATGCCTAAATTTCCGCAAAAATATTACAAATTTTAAAATTCGCTAATTTGCAGAGAGCCATAAAAGTTCAATTATACATCCTAGGACAAAATAAATGTTTTTTTCGTTTTTTATGGCATCAAATAAGTACGTAAACGAAGTTTTAGCAAAATCGATTTTCCAAAAAAAGTTCGAAAATTTTGCATGTAAATGTATGGATTTTTTAGGTAAAATTTTGACGGAGAAATTTCTTTGCAACATGCTATGATAATATGTGGTTTTATAGGTTTCTTGAGTTGAGAAATTCATTAAACACATTATTAATGACGAGGGATTAATATTTCTCAAGATATGCCTAAATTTCCACAAAAATATTACAAATTTTAAAATTCGCTAATTTGCAGAGAGCCATAAAAGTTCAATTATACATCCTAGGACAAAATAAATGTTTTTTTCGTTTTTTATGGCATCAAATAAGTACGTAAACGAAGTTTTAGCAAAATCGATTTTCCAAAAAAAGTTCGAAAATTTTGCATGTAAATGTATGGATTTTTTAGGTAAAATTTTGACGGAGAAATTTCTTTGCAACATGCTATGATAATATGTGGTTTTATAGGTTTCTTGAGTTGAGAAATTCATTAAACACACTATTATTGACGAGGGATTAATATTTCTCAAGATATGACTAAATTTCCGCAAAAATATTACAAATTTTAAAATTCGCTAATTTGCAGAGAGCCATAAAAGTTCAATTATACATCCTAGGACAAAATAAATGTTTTTTTCGTTTTTTATGGCATCAAATAAGTACGTAAACGAAGTTTTAGCAAAATCGATTTTCCAAAAAAAGTTCGAAAATTTTGCATGTAAATGTATGGATTTTTTAGGTAAAATTTTGACGGAGAAATTTCTTTGCAACATGCTATGATAATATGTGGTTTTATAGGTTTCTTGAGTTGAGAAATTCATTAAACACACTATTATTGACGAGGGATTAATATTTCTCAAGATATGCCTAAATTTTCACAAAAATATTACAAATTTTAAAATTCGCTAATTTGCAGAGAGCCATAAAAGTTCAATTATACATCCTAGGACAAAATAAATGTTTTTTTCGTTTTTTATGGCATCAAATAAGTACGTAAACGAAGTTTTAGCAAAATCGATTTTCCAAAAATAGTTCGAAAATTTTGCATGTAAATGTATGGATTTTTTAGGTAAAATTTTGACGGAGAAATTTCTTTGCAACATGCTATGATAATATGTGGTTTTATAGGTTTCTTGAGTTGAGAAATTCATTAAACACATTATTATTGACGAGGGATTAATATTACTCAAGATATGACTAAATTTCCACAAAAATATTACAAATTTTAAAATTCGCTAATTTGCAGAGAGCCATAAAAGTTCAATTATACATCCTAGGACAAAATAAATGTTTTTTTCGTTTTTTATGGCATCAAATAAGTACGTAAACGAAGTTTTGGCAAAATCGATTTTCCAAAAAAAGTTCGAAAATTTTGCATGTAAATGTATGGATTTTTTAGGTAAAATTTTGACGGAGAAATTTCTTTGCAACATGCTATGATAATATGTGGTTTTATAGGTTTCTTGAGCTGAGAAAGTCATCAAACACACTATTATTGACGAGGGATTAATATTTCTCAAGATATGACTAAATTTTCACAAAAATATTGCAAATTTTAAAATTCGCTAATTTGCAGAGAGCCATAAAAGTTCAATTATACATCCTAGGACAAAATAAATGTTTTTTTCGTTTTTTATGGCATCAAATAAGTACGTAAACGAAGTTTTGGCAAAATCGATTTTCCAAAAAAAGTTCGAAAATTTTGCATGTAAATGTATGGATTTTTTAGGTAAAATTTTGACGGAGAAATTTCTTTGCAACATGCTATGATAATATATGGTTTTATAAGTTTCTTGAGCTGAGAGATTCATTAAACACATTATTGTTGTCGAGGGATTAATATTCCTCAAGATATGACTAAATTTTTACAAAAATATTAAAAATTGTAAATTCGCGAATTTTCAGAGAGCCATAAAAGTTCTCTGCAGATCTCGTTGATATGCTTTCCTTTTTCGGGATGGTCCAGTTCAACTATTTAAGAAATAGGCTAGGAAAAACATTAGATTTAATACTCTCAAACGACTATAACGCAATTACATCTATTTCTCAATGTACATGTTAGATGGTGCTGGAGGATCCCCATCATCCAAGTTTGGAGTTTTTTCTTGATATAGGGTTCGCCAGATCACTACACATACCAAATTATAAGTTTTTAAATTTTCATAAAGCTAATTATAATATTATAATTACTCAGTACCCCATGGAATAATTTACTTAGTAGTAATAACTTACAAACTAACATTCTAAAATTTTATCACAGAATAAATAATATAATATCGGAATTTGTTTCAACTGGTTACCGTAACAGTAAATATCCAGCGTACTTTTCTAGTTCTACCATTAACGTGATCAAAGAAAAAAAATAAAATCCATAATAAATGGAAAGTTTATGGAAGTTTGAGTGATTTAAATACCTTCAGAACTCTTAGAAGCCGTTCAAAGACACTAATTAGAGAAGACTACCAAAATTATATCAATCATATTGAAGCGGAAATTCCCACAAATTGCAAAAAAAATTGGCATTTTGTATCTGCTAAACGCGGAAAAACAGATATACCTTTGGAAGTGTATTTTGAAAACAGTACAGCTAGTAATAATAATGATGTAACCTTTTTGCAACTTTCTTAAAATCTGTATTTGAGCTAAAAACTAACAACCTAATAACGTCAGAGAGTTTTTCAGGAAATGCGACTTTCAGTCGACTTCAATTGTGTGAGTCGGAGGTTTTTTCTGTGCTTAGAGAACTGAATCCTAAAAAGGGAGCCGGTTCTGATGGCATTCCGGCTATGTTTGTCAAGAAATGCGCCAATGGTTTATGCCAACCACTTCTAAAATTATTTAATCAATCACTCAATGAGGGCCATTTTCCTACTGTATGGAAAAGGGCCATTGTTGTGTCCATCCATAAGTCTGGTGATAGTGAAACTCTGTATGTTTGCAAAGGTGTTTGAAAAGTTAGTCTATAAACATATTTTTTACCTAGTTAAAAATATAATCAATAGCCAGCAGCACGGATTTTTTGCAAATAGATCGATTGACTCTAACCTCATTAGTTACTCACAATTCATCTTAAATAGTTTGGATAACCGTCTTCAGGTCGATTCAATCTACACTTATTAATAAATTGTCCGATATCGGTGTAGACAGCATAACACTCAAATGGTTCAGATCTTATTTAACTGATCGGGAGCACTCCGTTGCAGTTGCGGGATACTCGTCTGATTGATTTATCTCGACATCTGGGGTACTCCAAGGGAGTCATCTGGGACCCTTACTCTTTATCGTTTATATAAATGATATCAGTAAATGCTTTACATTTTCGAATTATTTATTTTATGCGGATGACCTGAAGATTTATAAAGTAATACAAGACAGCGTCGATTGTCAGCAATTGCAATCAGATCTCGCTAGGATTGAACAATATTGTTCTACAAATAGTCTATATTTAAACACTGAAAAATGTTTTACAATTAGTTTTACCCGTAATCACCAAAAAGTGGGTTTCAATTGTAGTTTGAATTCAAACCAGCTTCGCAGAGAGGGCCAAGCAAGACACCTAGGCGTTATCTTCGATGATAAGATGCTTTTTGATAAACAAATTGACAATATTGTTAATAATGCGTTTAGAATAAACAGGCAATCGAAAGCGTTTCAAAATAATAGTACTTTACTGACCCTCTATCATGCTTATGTTTTTAGTCGACTGAATTTCGCATCCTCTGTTTGGAATCCCATGTATGATGTCTATATTCAAAGAATGGACCGCGTACAGAACAAGTTTTTTCAAAATCTTTGGCATTTAGGAACAACATGGCCACAGATTACAATTATTTACGTAAAAAAATTATTTGTTGCCAAGTCGATTCAACTGATCTTTTATCCCAATTTCCAATAGCAGTTCCTCAAAGAAATCTAAGAAACACTCGCTCGTTTGTACCTCCTATGGTTCTCACTAATACCTGTGCAAACTCTCCTATATCTAGAATGATAAACTCTGCAAATGTTCACTGCGACAACATTGATTTGTTCTGTATGGCCTCCAAAAATATTAAAAAAGCTTTAAATGCCGAGTTTCTAAATGGGTATTAAGACAACTTTTTTTTCCAGAATTGATTATATTGTACAATATGTTAAGTAATGGATTATAATACGTAGCTGTGTAGCTTTAGGTTTATGTTGACCATTAAATTAACATGTAAATAGTGGACACAATTTTGTGGGTTAGACCTGTATCTGTCCCAAAGAGAAATAAATAAAAACTTCCCCTATTTTTTTACCCACGAGCCGCCACTGAAAAACACATGCCAAAGTATAAATTAAAAACTGACTGGGATTTTTTTTACTTCAAAATGGCTCATTTCCCGAGAGGAGGCAAGAATAAAGTATAACTATGAAATGAAAAAGGTTAACATCTTTTCATACAAGATATATTTTAAATCAATAAATATAACAATGGAAATTTAAAAAGTCGATTTGGCCATTCTACGCAAAAGTTTCAGCAATTTCAATGATACATTATCTATAACTATTATGTATATTTGAACATATCTTATTATTCTGAAACTTCCGAATGACAAATGGCTGATTTTTAAATTCTTGTTCCAGTCCAAATGAAAATTTTGAAACATATAAAAATATTCTATACAGTCAAAATGAAATACATATTTTACTGGATTTTGTAATTTTTTATTTTGCGTTTTTATTAAAATAATAAACTCTTAACTAAATTTAGGTAATATATATTACAATATTTTACAGGTGACAATTTTTTTATAATAGTCCAAGAGCTCGTGACAAAAAAGTTCTAGATTTATGTCATGGCTCATATTTAAATATGTAGTATTAATGGAGTACAAGATGCCTCTCCCTAATGGAAAATAAGAGATATTAAAATTCTGATACCTCATCCTCGAGTTCTTTTTTTCAGGTTATAATGGCACAAACAGATCATGGCTATCGCGACAAGTCTCAGATTTTGCAGCTTTTAAAATAGTCTGTTAGTTTACTTACTATCGGAGATACATAAAATTTAAAATCACGTTTTAGAAGGCACTTTTTGATGTAAAATCCGGTGGTGTGACGCAACATTTTTTTTTGGCTACTTTTTTTAACGTATGTATTTTTTGCGGGTAAAGCAGTGTAACACACTTTATAATATTTTTTTTATACCCAAAACTGACTGGGATTTTTTTTACTTCAAAATGGCTCATTTCCCGAGAGGGGGCAAGGATAAAGTATAACTATGAAATGAAAAAGGTTTAACATCTTTTCATACAAGATATATTTTAAATCAATAAATATAACAATGGAAATTTAAAAAGTCGATTTAGCCATTCTACGCAAAAGTTTCAGCAATTTCAATGATACATTATCTATAACTATTATGTATATTTGAACATATCTTATTATTCTGAAACTTCCGCGTGACAAATGGCTGATTTTTAAATTCTGTTCCAGTCCGAAATGAAAATTTTGAAACATATAAAAATATTCTATACAGTCAAAATGAAATACATATTTTACTGGATTTTGTAATTTTTTATTTTGCGTTTTTATTAAAATAATAAACTCTTAACTAAATTTAGGTAATATATATTACAATATTTTACAGGTGACAATTTTTTTATAATAGTCCAAGAGCTCGTGACAAAAAAGTTCTAGATTTATGTAATGGCTCATACTTAAATATGTAGTATTAATGGAGTACAAGGTGCCTCTCCCTATGGAAAATAAGAGATATTAAAATTCTGATACCTCATCCTCGAGTTCTTTTTTTCAGAAGGTTATAATGGCACAAACAGATCATGGCTATCGCGACAAGTCTCAGATTTTGCTGCTTTTAAAATAGTCTGTTAGTTTACTTACTATCGGAGATACATAAAATTTAAAATCACGTTTTAGAAGGCACTTTTTGATGTAAAATCCGGTGGTGTGACGCAACATTTTTTTTTGGCTACTTTTTTTAACGTATGTATTTTTTGCGGGTAAAGCAGTGTAACACACTTTATAATATTTTTTTTATACCCAAAAATAGGAAAAATCTTTTAGTATAAAAAAAGATATTACGGGGCCATCGAATTGTTAAAGCTGCTAAATCTCTTAAAAGTGTAATGGGTACAAGCGATATGCTGATTGTTAGGCAGCGTGTTTACTTATGTGATTCCCCGAATTATTTTCGACGCAAATTCGTGGAAATCCCCGAGAAAGCAAGTCGAATCAATATTTTAAATCATTAACGTTTAGCCATTTGAACCGGTCCCGACTTTTATGTTTACATATGATATTTATTTTGAATTGTTAATATTATAACGTTAGTTTGTTATAAAATTAAAATTCCAAAACGTAAGCTGGAGATTTGGAGGAATTTTAAAGAGTTGAGAAAGACTGGAAACACTGGCAAATAGGCGAAATGTAGAAAATGTAAGAAAGAAATGCAAGGTATTCCAACACGTTTAAATGATCATTTAACCCATTAGTGCATAGTATCCGTTTTAACGGATGGCGCCATAATCCACGATGTTTCACGTTTGAGGTTATGTTTGGAATGTTTACATACAGGACAGTTATTTTCAATCCAAAACGTACCCTTTTAACCATAATTTAGTGACCTTTGTGCTTATTTGGTGTAGTTAGGCTATTATGGATCCGTCATTATATAATACCAACAGAGGAGGGTAAGTGTAGCTAATTTATTTGATATATTTTTGATCTATAAGTATGGTAGCTGCTACTGTTAGTAGAAAACACCTTAAAAACTATATGCCAACATAATGCAAGCCTTTATATTGAACGGTTTTTGAAATATTGAACACAATTGTTTACATCCGTTATAACGGATACTATGCAATACAGCAATTACAGGCCGGTTTTTATTTTATTTTCAGTTTGACCTTGCACCAGCTTCTCGAGTTGATAGAAGATCAGGAAGTCGATGACAACATTTCCAATGTTAATATATATGCAATTCCCCCCACAGATGGCGCTGAGACAGAAGAAGACAGTGATGGCAGTGACGATGAGCATGAAGGAAATTTAGACCATCTTGGTGGAAATATGTTGCGAACAACCTGTGAAATGAGTGGACATTTTGGAGAGGATAATGATTGCGATCCGGAAATAAATATTCCTCTAGCGACTTTCGAAAAAGAAGAGGAACCACCAATTGAGAGCGGGACCGCCATAGAAAGAAATGATCTAGAATCAGAGGACAGTGATCCGGAGATGAATATTCCTCTATCAAATTTTGTAAAGCGAAGACGGCCCTTAGAGACAACATGGAAGAAAACCGCTATTCCTAATTACAAAGTAAGCTCAGTGTAAAACACCAGTTCATTTTTTTCATTTATTTTTCACTAAAAACTTATTGAGTGAAATTGTTCAGCAATCAAATTTATATGCGCTGCAAAAGAATAAACCCCTAAATTTAACACTTGATGAAATGCATGTTGTACTGGGAGCATTTTTGCTATCAGGATATGGGAAATACCCTAATAAGCGCTTGTATTGGTCCCGAGAAAATGATGTTCCCACTATTTTGTCTGAAAGCATACGCCTAAATAGATTTGAACAAGTGCTAAGACATTTTCATTTGAATGACAACAGCAAAATCGATAAAAATGATCGTTTATATAAACTACGTCCTATTATTAGCCAACTAAATAAATCATTTCAAATGCATGGTGGTTTAGAGGAAAATTTGTCAATAGATGAGAGCATGAAACTATGGGAAACACTATGCTAAACAGTTTATAAAAGGGAAACCGGTCAGATTTGGCTTCAAAAATTGGGCTTTATGTCACAGCACGGGGTACATGGTTTCGTTTGATATATATGTTGGAAAAACCAATACTGCAAAAACATTTGTTATTGGAGGAGATGTAGTCGTTTCGCTTATGAAGTTAGCAAATATTCAACCCCATTCTGGCTATAAATTGTTCTTTGACAATTATTTCTCGTCGCTGAATTTATTCAAACATTTGTCTGATGAAGGTTTCTGTGCAACCGCCACCATTCAGGAAAAATGACGTGCCCTCTAGAAAATTGCAAGCAAATGGCTAAATTACCAAGAGGATCGTATGATTTCCAGGCCACTACTGATGATGATCTTTTAGTTGTACGTTGGAAGGACAACAAGGTTTGCACTACTATAACAACGTTTAGCACCGCGGAGGAAAAAGCAGTATCAAGATGGTCAAGAGAAGAAAAAAAGAAAATAATGGTACTGCAACCCCATGTTTTTGCAGAATATAATAGAGGAATGGGAGGCGTCGACAAGATGATCAGTTGATAGCATGCTATAGGACAAGAATGCGATTGCGCAAGTGGTGGTGGCCAATCTTCATATATTTATTTGACGCTTCGGTGGTCAACTCGTACCTCCTCATGAAAAAACTGCACCCTCAAGACGATTGTGTTGTGAGCCTATTAGCTTTTCGAAGATATTTGGCACTACATTTTTTGAAAACCTATGGGAAACCAGCATGTCGTGGTAAAATCATGCCAAATCCCCTCCAGGATGTAAGGTATGATGGTAGAAATCATCTTCCAGAATATTCAGCCACGGATAAAATATGTAGATTTTGTAAAAGCAAAGCAAAGTTTATTTGTATAAAGTGCCAGGTTGGACTTCATCCAAAAAATTGTTTTAAACAATATCACTCCCTGTAATGTCTTAGTGCATAGTATCCGTTATAACGGATGTGCTTCAAAATGTAAATTTTTTAAATACATTTTTTTTTTAAGAACATATATTTGTTTTATTTTGTGTCAATATACTCTGTTGAAATCAAAAAATCAGCTAAAGAAAGGGAAAAACAACTTCATGCACTAATGGGTTAATCAAATGCCCTGGAATTCAGTCAAATGCAAATAAAGTGACACATATAGAAGATGGAGATAAAGTGTGAGAAAATGAAAATATTGCTAGTGGTCCGTCTACAACCCAGCAAGGACAATATATACAGGGTTATTCACGCAACCTGTTCATTAAAAGTTTTTGATGATGCCATTTAGATAAAAATTTCAAATTTTGGGATTAAGATAAGGTCAAGGGGTACTTCTTTTTTGAAATATTTTCAACTTCATGTCACTTCCGGTTTAACCGGAAGTTGGTATCAACTTGCTTATTTTAAATGGAACACCCTGTATTTTATATTTTTGGATTCTACGGAGAATTTTAATGCTATTTTATGTAGCATGTCCTATACGGTTCAAGCGTTCTTAAGATATTTGATCTTGAACCGAAAATGAGCCTTCGGGGTACCAAATTTTGAAATCTCATATTTTTGTAAGTTTTGAAGATATAATCTTCATATTTTGCAGACGATCGGTAAATAATCTTAGGTCTCTACTTTTTTATTGAATTTGTCTATTTTTATACAGGGTGTCCTAAATTCAACAGCAAACATTCACATTTTCAAAGCCGCTAAAGTCAGTTTTTTTAAATGGGACACCCTATAACTTTATGCACTATCAAATGTAGAATTTCATTTTCTATCGAACTGTATTAAGGTTCGCTATACCTATTCGTAACCATTTTCGAAATAATTGGGTTTTATAAAAATATCGTATGTATTTGCTTAAATGTTTACATGTTCCAATGGTGAGCCATGGAAAAACAATTCAGATCCAATATCCAATATGACAGAAGATTAGTATGCGTTATTTATCGAAAGCTGTCAGTGATAAACTAAATCTTCTAAATCGAAATGGAAGAATACTCAAACGCTGATATTCTCAATCTATTTTATATTCATGGAGAATGTTATAAAATTTTGGAGAGAACGTGTCGTGTGTTTAATGAACGCCACCCTGATTTGCCGCCAATGAACAAGCCAAAATTCAAGAGGATTGAAACTAACTTTTTGCGTTTTGGCAAGGTTAAAGTTACAAAAAATGTTCCGAAACCAGTAACAAATGCCGAGGATAACGTAATAAACACATTAGCTTATTTTCACGCAAACCCTAAAAGTTCAATACCTTCTGCAGAAAACGATTTGGGAATTTCTTCTTCATCTGTCCAAAGAATCTTGAGCGAACATCACATGCACCGTTATTCCTTCCAAAACGTGCAAGCCTTGAGACCTGGTGATGACGTCCGACGAGTAGAATTTTGCGAATTCATGTTTTTGAAAATTCAAGAGGACCCTCAATTCCTTTCAAAAATATTTTGGACCGATGCGAAGCAAAATTTCTAGAGAAGGAATAACAAATAGAAGAAACGAACATTTCTGGGCAGCAGAAAATCCGCACGCTTTACGCGAAACGCGTTCTCAAGAGAGGTTTAGCTTCAATGTTTTCGGTATAGTATTAAATGATCAGGTGCGGTACTGTATTTATGAAGACAATTTAAACAGTGATAAGTATTTGGAAATTCTACGAGGGACGGTTTCTGAATTTATAGAAGAAATTCCTATTGGTGAGCTGGAAAATTATTGATATCAATTAGATGGGGCACCAGCACATAATTCCGCTGCAGTTTATCTCCAATTATCTCGAATTTTTGAAGATCGCTGGATTGGTCCCAATGGCCCTTGGAGATGGCCCCCGCGAACGCCTGATTTAACACCCCTAGACTTTTATTTATAGGGATTTATCAAAGGTAAAGTCTATGCTTCCCTAGTAAATAACCAACAAGATTTACTGGACAGGAAACGAAAGTCCCTTTCAATCCTCTTCAATTTTCTCTTGTTCATTGTCGATAAATGAAGATGTTTTTCATTAAAAACATGGCACGTTCTCTCCAATATTTTGTAACATTCTCCGCGAATATAAAATAAATTGAGAATATCAGCTTTTGAGTGTTATTTTATTTTAATTTAAAAGTTTCAATCAGCTGTCATGTTGAATAGAAAAGCACAACAATTGTTTTTCCATGGCTTACTACGGGAAGGTGTAAGCATTTAGCAAATACATATGATAGTTTAATAAAAACCTGATTATTTCGAAAATGGTTACGAATAGGTATAGGGAACCTTAATACAGTTCGATGGAAAATTAAATTCTACATTTGATAGTGCATAAAGTTATAGGGTGTCCCATTTAAAAAAACGGACTTTAGCGGCTTTGAAAATGTGAATGTTTGCCGCTGAATTTAGGACACCCTGTATAAAAATAGACAAATTCAATAAAAAAAATACAAACCTAAGATTATTTACCGATCGTCTGCAAAATAGGAAGATTATATCTTCAAAACTTACAAAAATATGAGATTTTTAAATTTGGTACCCCCAAGGCTCATTTTTGGTTCAAGGTCAAGTATCTTAAGAACGCTTGAACCTAGGTATAGGACATGCTACATAAAATAGCATTAAAATTCTCCGTAGAATCCAAAAATATCATAAAATACAGGGTGATCCATTTAAAATAAGCAAGTTGATATCAACTTCCGGTTAAACCGGAAGTGACAGGAAGTTGAAAATATTTGAAAAAAGAAGTACCCCTTGACCTTACCTTAATCCCAAAATTTGAAATTTTTATCTAAATGGCATCATCAAAAACTTTTAATGAACGGGTTGCGTGAATAACCCTGTATATTAAACTTATTGGCCTTGGACTTAGATTATTCTGCAGTTACTGGCCACATTTTACGTGTCATTAAATATTTTAGAAACAAACTTATTTTACCCCACGAAGTACGTTGGAACACGATGACCGACGCCATCAAGTCATTTTTGGAAAATCGAGGTAACCTAGTTCAGCTGTGTCAAGATCACAATGACGACATATATCCTGACATAACTAAAATTATAAATGATATAAATATTGTGATGAATGCTAAACATATCCTTAGTTACCTATAACCAATAGCAGTCGCTTTGGACAGAGCTCAAAGAGATAAAACGACTCTTGCAGTTGCAGTTGAAATTTGGTATAAACTAGAACTGGAAATTAAAGAACAACCCTTAGATGTTAAAAAATATTTTTATCTAAGAAGAGACATGGCTCTAGATGCACCACATTACCTAGCTAATATGCTTGACCATCGATTTTTAGGTAAACATTTAAATAACCACCAAAGAGAAAAAGCATATACTTATTTAAATGAAATTAATCCGGACTTCACTCCATTTGTAATGGCATTTTTAGCTGAATCTACACCATTCCCAAAATATATCTTTGTATCTAACTTTAGAACACTACCTATGGTGTGGCGGAAAGGAATTGTCATTGTTGATGCAATCTGGCCAAATAAACAAAGATTTCTATCTTTATGTGAACAGCCGTATCCCTTGAGAGAACATTTTTATCATTTGGACTTGTACAATCGAAACTACGCAATAGGCTTGGAAATGAAAAATCTGGAAAAATTGACATTTTTAATTAAATACAAAAATCAAGCTGAAAGAAACAAAAAAGAAAATATGGATTGCATTTGGGAAAAACTGTCTTTGCCAGAAGAATCCTCAGTACAGTCTGTCGATTTTGAGGAACCTGACGATAATGTACCACTGATACAATTTATGTGAATTTGTTTGTTTTTGTAATATCCTTTATGTTTTATTAGTTTTAATTTTTTTTTTGTTTTAGAGCCAACAAATCTACTCAAGATTCTATGATAGAACTGACCTCTCTTGTTTATAAATCTTTGGATATTAAACGACCGACACCCGCAGTCTTCATAGATCTCGCGAAAGCGTTTGACACGGTTAGCCATAAGCAGTTGCTGGGAGTGTTGAACGGCATTGGTTTTAGATGTACTCCCTAGAACCTGATTGAAGACTACCTCTCTGGCAGAAAACAGCGTGTAAAGATACGAGACATTTTAAGTTCTGAAAAACTAGAGTACGGCGTACCACGGGGAACTGTGCTGGGGCTGGTACTGTTTAACATATACCTGAATCAGCTCCTTTCATTGGACATAGATGGGAAAGTAATAAATTTTGCAGATGATACCGTGGTCCTATTTACTGGGAATATTTGGGATGATGTTAAAGCAAAAGCTAAAAGAGAACTTAATACAATATTTCACTTTTTACAAAGCAAATTATTAACTTTAAACGTAGAAACAACCTTTGTTATCCCTTTTACTTCTTATAAGTTCAACTTACCCAACTACGAACAATTAACTGTTCAAAATAACTGCAACGGTGTTAAAATAAAAACCAAAATGCAATTAAATGGAAAATATCTTGGATTTTTATAGACGCACATTTTAAATGGGATAAATATGTTTCATATTTGGTAAAAAAATAAGATCATTATTTCACAAATTTAAACTCTTTAAAGAAATATTCTCTCTTCATCATCCAAAAAAGCTTTATCATGCCTTGGTAGTTCCTCACCTAAACTATGGAGTATTAGCATGGGGTGGAGTCACCAATAATCACTTGGATGCCCTTGAAAAGGCTCATAAATAGATCTTAAAAATTATATTTAATAAAAATTATTTATATCCTACAGAAAATCTCTTTGCTGAGCCGAGAATGCTTGATTTAAGGCAGATGTTTTGTTACTCTGTGTTAATTAAACAACATAAATGTAGAGGTGTACTAAACCAGATAGAGCATAACTACGGAACTAGAAATAAGGATAATGTATATAGAGTGCCTAAGGTATAGTCAAAAGCAGTGTTATCATGCGGGTCATACGATTTATCAACGACAAACTTTTTAAGTTTGTTTTTCTGTTATTACGTGTAATCATATCCTCCGCATAAAATCCGGAAGATGAATTAGATAGACCCATGATATTTTTATATGAAAAAAGAGGATAAACATATAAATACCAGCAGTTGCAAAAATCTTTGAGCGATGTCATTTCAAAGTCAAATTGACAAGTCAACAAATGTTATTAAATCTAATAAAATATTACGAAAATGAAAATTCACCGGCTAATATCCAGGAGACAGTACAAAAGCTCTTGCAATCGGTATAAGGACTGTGCAGAAAATTGTGCATGAAAAAAAGAATAATTTACTTCCGAAGAAGATTGAGAAATGTATACGAAAAAAGCCACAGACAGAACACTTAAGTGACAATGTAAAAATGGATGTTCGTAATGCAATTTAAGATTTATACACATCAAAAACTAATATAACCCTTCAAGTTTTAAAAGAAGCTTTAAAAAATCGAGGCATATTGGAAATTGGACTAAAATCGTTGTCAAAATAAATAAAAATGTTGGGTTTTCGATATAAAAAGGACTGTAATCGAAGATTTTTATGCAAGTTGCCACATATAGCAAGTCAGAGTATCAAGTTTTTAAAGAAATACACGGAAAATGTTAATTCAAAACTTAGAAAAGTAGTATTTTCAGACGAGACTTGACTTGGATATTTTCTAATTGAAGTGGTTCGAAATCTTGGCAGGACGAGTCTGTAAAAAGTGTCAAGAGAAAAAAGGGATGTGGGACGGGAAAACGGTTCATCAATTTGCATGCAAGTTCTTTAACAGGATTTCTCCTAGGTGCAAGTTTACTGTTTTCTTCAACATCCAAAAGTATGGACTACCATACTGTGAACTGTTTGAAAAGTGGTTAAAAGAACAACTGATTTAAAATTTAGATGCTCTATCTTTAATCATTCTGGACAATGTATCTTATCATTCAAGAATCTTAAATAAACAACCTACTTCATCCTGGAAGAAAGGTGATATTTTTGACTGGCTAATAAAACAAAAACAAAATCCTTTACCCAATATGCTGAAACTAGAACTTCTTTTAATGGCAAAATCTATTAAAAAACCAACAATATATGACGTAGATGAAATATTACGTGAAAATGGACATGAGGTTTTACGACTGCCGCCATACCATTGCCAGTTTAACGCAACAGAATTAATATGGGTTGGGGAAAAATCATATTACGAACAACACGTGAACGATGGTCTTACATCAAATGAAGTGGCAAGATTCATTAAATTATATTACGACGAAGTACTGGAAGAAATCTGTGAAACAAACGGAGAAATTAATATGGGATTGGTGGAATCGAGAACGAGTTCTAGATGTCAAAATAGCACCACCAATGATCATTGCGCCATTTGAGGACGACCCAGAAGATGAGGACTTTTGAAGTGATGATGATATTTTTTAGTCTATAATATTAAAAAGTTTCTGAAGGATTATATTAGTATTTGACGTGTATAAATCATAAATTGCATTATGAATATCCATTTTTGCATTGTAAGTTAAATCTTTTGCCTTTGGATTTTTTCGTGTACATTTCTTAATCTTCTTCGGAAGTAAATTATGTTTTTTTTTATGCATAAGTTTCTGTACATTCCTTATACCGATTCTCAGAGCTTTTGCCAGTGGCTCCTGGACATTAGCCAGTAAATTTTAATTTAAAAATCTTTTTATTAGATTTGACACCATTTTTTGCTTACTTTTTTAGTACATTTGTAATTTTGTAGGCAATAAATAAATAATTATAGAATACCTACTTAAAGCGTGTTTAAAATAAGTCAATTTTTTTATTAATTATAAGACAAAATTTGATATATAAAAATCGGTAAAATTGCTTTACCAGAAACTCGGGGCTAACGAAAAATACAGGCTATATATATATATATATATATATATATATATATATATATATATGTATAATAGCAGAAATATATAATTTCTGCAGTTGCCAAACGGCCTAAAAGAAGAATTGCTTTCGATTATGTCACAGGGTACCCTCCTGCGATCATGATTTCTGGGCCTCTACCCTCATCAGGCAGGCTTGTACCCAGGGAGATCTGAAATAACAGATTGCTTGATATGACAAAATCGAAAACGAAACGTCTGTCATACTGAAACAGTACTACAAGTTAAATGTAACATTTAGCACCACCTATCGGGGCTCCGGTGATTTCCGGCTGCAAACCCGTCGTTAATTTAAATTTATTAGTATATATATATATATATATATATATATATATGTACATATATATATATATATATATATATATATATACGCTAGTGTAATAAGTGAGTACCTAAATATAAATTTTGAGCAGCAATGGATCGGCAATGTAGGGCCTATCAGATGGCCAGCTAGGTCACTTGATATCACCCCCCTCGACTTTTTCTTTTGGGGATTTTTAAAGAATAACATGTATTTACATAGAAGCAATACATTAGAGGAATTGCGAGAAAATTTCGAAGCAGCTATGCGGCATGTAACCAACATCCACATTCACAACGCAATTACGGGCGTTCAAAAACGATGTCCAATGTCCTTAACTGAACATGGACACCAGTTTGAACACCTTATTTAATTTTTGCACATTATTTTGATACTTTGTTTCTCTTTGCTGGTTTCAGTTTACCTTTTTAATTACTGTTGACTTTTGTTTTGTTGTTGATATTTTTTTTGCGAAATAAATTATTTAATTAGCTCAATATTAAACATTTTTTTTAAGTCAAAAATATTTAATAACCAAGACATTTTTAGGTCGTTTCTTTACAACAATGATTAATTCAAATGAAATTTACTATTCCATGGCCAACTAATATCTTTATTTTTATAATAAATGTTTTTTTCCTATTTTTTGATATATTAAAGAAAATAATAAAATTTGTTTGTGCCATTATAACCTTCTAAATAAAGGAACTCGAGGATGAGATATCAGAATTTTAATATCAATTATGGTTTCCAATTTTTCCCTTAAGAACAACCAATTTTAGACACCCTGTACATGAGTAAGCACGTCGTATAAGTTGTCCCGATGTGCCAGTACAAGAGTTTTGTAACGGCTGAAAATGTGTTTACCACTTAATCATTATATATAATTAAAGAAAAATAGTCAAACCTCAGTTTGAAGTAACAGACGCAGTCAGCATTCGCTAGAATTATGGGTATCGAGCGCACGCCACTGTCTCCCACTACCTGACCTTACGAGTGGGTGCTGATTCATGTACCTAGGGCGGATCTAGGATGAAGTCCAGGGGGGAGAAAAAACTACTATGTATAAAGTGAAGTGAGGACTTTTTTTTGATAGTCGAATTTTATTAAATATAAAACAGATAAAGAGTGGACCTATAGATCCCGCTCAAGGGAGGGGGGGGAAATTGCGATTTTCAATTGTTGCAGTGCGATGCCCCTTTCGCCCCCCTCTAAATCCGCTACTATCATGTACACCCTTAATACTACATCATATTGAAATATGAGCCTTTACAAAACTTTTGCAGTTTTTTGCCACGAGCTCTCTGGCTATAAATTGTAAAACTATTTTTATACATTCTCGAAACGGATTTTTTATCTCCTAGAATAATAATTATTAAAAAATCATAGAATTTCTAATGCTACACATCAATTAAACTGGTAAAAAAATCTACTTGATAAAATATATACCAAATACATAACTGGTACGCAACCGTTGAAAACGTACCAAAGCATATAACACTAACGAAATCAACGATCTAAACTGCTGAACAGATGAAACGCATAATCACAAATTATAGTGGTTTTTTTAAACTGATTATTTTCGTTATGAGAAGGGATATTAAGCTGTGTTCTTGGCAGATCTATGATCTTACAGTGTCAAGCGGATATCTTGATTATGGTAAAAAAATTTTCCACGACTGTTATGGAATATTAACATTCCATTCCATCACTTGTTACGGTATAAATCAGACTATATTGGAATTGTACTAGTAGCGACCTCTATTCGCAAACACTATATTTTTAAGAGTAGTAGAAAAAGTAGTCTAAAACACGTTTGGAATAGCGTACTTCGCAACTCGTAATCCTTCACTCATTCAGCCATTTCAACTAAAATCCGAGCACTCAGATACCTAAAGCTCAAAATCTGATCTGAGGAAATTCCAGACATATCAGTGGATAAAATAACAGTGTCTTTTTTCCAAATGAAAAGAACAATTCTCCAGGAGACGACGAAATAGTCATGGAATCGATTAAAGAAGGCGGTGCAACATTAATATACACTATCCAAAAACTTTTTAATGTATGTCTTTTAAGAGGGAGAACCCCTACCAAGTGGAACAATGCTGTTTTCGTTATTATGCATAAAAAGGGCGATATTGCCGATTTCAAAAACTATCGCCCCATCAGTCTCCTTTCGCATGCCTACAAGCTCTTTATGAAAGTAATAACAAAGAGACTTGGAACTAACAAACTCGACAGCCACCAGCGAATGGGGATATGGGACAAACGATCAGCTGCAAGTTGTTAAGACTCTGATTTTGTTAAAACATATATTTAGAACATATGAATTTAATTATTTTATTTTTAAACATTAAATAAAACGTGTTAACAATATACTTAAGACATTTGACTTGACTTGACTATCCTGTTACGTAACAGGACTTATTGGCTACAAGGCGGTCGCCAGATTGCTCTCCGTCCGGGGCTCAGAGTCGTTAAATCGGCGACCCTGCACCTTATTCCAGTTTGGAGACGTTATCGGTAGGATATCCGGATGGCGAGCTCTTAACTCCCGGATACCCTGAATCTTTAAAATACTTCTTGATTTTTCCTCTTTTAATTTCTGAAATGCATCTTGGCTTCCACTAGGTGCCCCTTGAGAGTACTACTGATATCACGAGATGACTCTTTCTTTAAAGCTATCCCCTTACCCCTCCCACTCCCGCCATGTACCGTCCATCACGCTAATATTCTTTGTAGAACTGCGGCAGACAAACGGGAGAGAATGCAGGAACAACTAGGCCTCACACGTTCACAGCGTCTGCTCCCTTTCTAGCGGGGTCGTTGGTTTCCACACTGAGCGGTTGAGTCTTCCGTTTCCCCCCGAAATAAAGCAGCAAAACCGAACACGTGGAACGAGACGAACCGGAAGACTGTTTAAGAGATTTATTTTCGTACAGAAAACAATATAACCTAAATGTCATATTCTGACATTTGAAATGACAGGCAGGGAAATCCCTAGTATAATTTTCCCGACGGAGGTTCTGAATAAATATTTCTAGAAATTTTTTTCATTGCCATGGTACTGATTCGGAAACAAAAAATTGGTTAAAAATGTAAGTTCGATATTTACAAAAAACAATATAAATTTTGAACCGCTGACACTGTGTTTCGCAATTTTAGTAAAGATTGCTTTAGTACAGTAAGCAGAAAAATGAAAACATTGTTCTTGTACATTTTCGGAACAATTAAAATTTATAACATTTTGCAGACTCTGGTTCTATACTCTGCACAGTAGACACAAGTAATAAGATTTGCAACAGAATCTGAGAAAAGCACAACTCAATTTTTTTTTCACTACGAAAGCATTGAATGAAAAATCCCTAAACATTTAATTATCCGTTTCATCTCTCTAGGAGATTAGTTCCTCTTTTTTTACAAAAATAAAATCGAGATTTTACTCTACAACTATTATCAAATCCCAAATTCCTATATCTAAGTCATTATATACACTATAATTATTACTTACATAGACTTTAGACGCTTCGCGCTTTCTAGTAACTCTAAATATCCTCTACGCCCGCCCCGCAAACTTCGCGATTGCCTCGGAGCGGATTTGTTTACGATCTGACACATCCGCTCCAGCTCTTTGTTCCTCTCCAAAAGCACTATCAATTCTAGCTCTCGGGCTTTCAACCTTGCCGAACTCTTTGATCGTCTCTTAACGTCTACGCTCTCTTTTCTTCGTTTGGGAGAAGAAGACCTCGACCTTCTCGGTCGACCTCTCTTTCTTTCGCCAACAAGAGGCCGATTCGGTGATGCGATATTCTCCAAAGCATGAGATCGTTTCGCGCCTGGGGAGGTAGGACGCTTTTCGTATGACGATTTCCTCTTTTTAGATTGAGCAAACCCAGAACCTCTGGGCGGAGTCCGAATTTCTGAAACGTCACTGCCACTCTCCGATTCCTTGATGTATTCTATAACGTTCAGGCCCTCCGCCCAACTAACTGACTTCTTCATTTTTGGTGGGTCGCTGCTAGACACGGACTTGGCCCTCCTCCGTACCACCGTATTGGAATCGGAATCGCTTTCGTCTCTGTAACCTTCGTAATCCGACAGGGATTTCGTCGGCCGTTCGCGCGAATAACTCCCGGACTTTTCCAGAAACAGCCTGAACGCGTCTTCGTAACCGACAAATTTCACGGGAGTCGACGTGACAGGTGCTGAACCCGAGTTTTTACCGTAAGTTTTTTCCAATACGGAAACCGCTATGGAACTTTCGAAATCCAAAGATTCGTCATTTTGGGATTTGCCAGGCAGGAGTTTTCCGGTCGTTGAGTTACCAACAGCAGTGCCGGATAAAGTGGTTGCCTTCCAATTCGGCGTCAGTCCTTTCCTTAGGGAACGGGCTTCCACTATATTTGATTTAGATGCGTTAGTGAGGCCTTTCTTAGGCGAACGGAACTTTGCAACGTTTGATTTGTCAGCTTCGAGGCTACGCGTTGTTGAAATACTATCGGATGTAACAGATGTCGTATCCATCCAATTGGGAACCAGGACGTTTTTATACGAAGGGGCCCTCCCTTTGGACATACCTTTGTCTTTAGGACTCAGTTTTGTGACCTGTGGCCGATTCGAGGCCTCTTTATTGTACGTAGGAGGAAGCAAGCTTGCTGGTGGTTCAAAAACTTTTAAGACAACTTCCGGTTCATGAATCGGGCTTATTTTAATCGATTTCGTGGGTGTATGCGCACTGTTATACAACACATCCGAAGGATTCCGTTTATCAAACTTTGATGGTTTTGGTGAAAGGCTGGATATTGTCAACCTTGGGCGATTATTTGCTTTATTAGATAAATTTCGCTTCAACCCTTCTTCGTCAGATTCGAATACTCTAGGAGTCTTTCTATCAGCTGCCTCTTTTATTTTCTTAATTTTACTTTGACCCAGCACTCTGTCGTTGAGTTTCTCAGCAAACGTTTCGTCATCGGACCGACTTTTTGAGATTCTTCGCAGTCTGAGAGAATCGGATTCATCCATATTTATACTCTCTCTACTCTCTGATACTACGTTCGTCATGGTGTTTTGATTTCTGGCCCTGGTTCTAGGAGTTAACATTTTCTCTTTGCTGAATTTTTGTGCCTCTATTTTAAGTTCCTCCACTTCTCGAGCAAATCCCCGAAGCCTGCTACTTCTATCCATGGGCAGCTTTCTACATGACTGGTCTGGTGTACCTTTAATCGTTTCTCCCACGGGAACGCTTCTGCCCTTTTTAGATTTAGACAGCATTTGATCATATTTATTTTGGGATTTTCGTTTAGCATGCTCAACCACATCACTGCTTTCTGTTTGGGGTAAGATAACTGATCTATTTTTCGTTTTCAACATCAGATTTTGGACTTCTTTTTGAGGTTCGATTTCCGAGTTGCTTTCCGACTTTCGTTTAGAATGTTCACCTTTATTGCGGGTTTCGTTCTGGAGCATTATCCCCAATTGCCGTTTCAAATTATCAAACATCTCGCCGCTTTCTTTCACTTCCGATTTAGGAAGAATATTGCGATACCTTTTTTGGGGCGGCGTGTTGGAACCTTCATTTGTTTTCTTGAGAGGCGAAGTCGAAGTTGAAACGGGTGGTGTCAACGTCAGTTTCATGGCGTACGGTGGAGGTTGGAAACCAGGTGCTGTGACCAAAGTTATGGAGCCGTCTAGGTTTAAAATCGCGAACGTATTGGACCCGGTTACAGGCGGCACTTTGGAAACCACATAAGGGGTCTCATCAGGTGGCGCGGGCTGTGAAAGTGATGCGCTTACAGGTAAATTTCCGGGGATTAGGTTACCACTAGCTGGTTTTGTTAAAGAATCATGTATTGGTTGAGCGCTGGAAGGTGAATTTGTAGGACTTGGACTTTCAGGTTTTTGCTTAATTGTCAAAGAAATCACATTATCTGTTTCCACGTTGTTATCTGGGACTTCATCAGACTCATCCACGACTGTTTCAAAACGCGGATCATTGAACAAAAACGACAGTTCTTCATTGTTTGCGATAGAGCCTTCGTCGGCTTGCTCTTTAATTCTGCTCTTGTCATCGCCGCTGCTACTGTGAATATCTACTCCACCCATCAATATATTCTCCAATTCCCTGGCATCGTTGATCATTTCTGACTTTTTCTGAGATTTTTGAGTCATTACGGAATCGATTTTCTGGTCCTTCGTCGGAGCAGTGAATATTTTTTCCGGAGATTTCGGCTTGAGTAAGGAAGTCGCCCCATTTTTGAGACTACGATTACGTTTGGTTGGTTCGATTTTTTGTAACCTCTTTTCAGGTACAGGAGCTAATGGTTTGAAAGTCTGAATACGAACTAGTGAAACCCCGCTGCCTAGTTTAAACCTAGTTAGTTGGTTTTCTTTAGGTTTACTTGCTTTTGCGTCAGACGTTGTGAATACATCTTTTTTACCGCTAAAATTATCAGATTTACTAAGCTTTTGTTTACTTGTATCAAGTTTACCCTTGGGTTTTTCGACTGAGAATAATGAAGAGAAATCTGCATTTTTTAAAACATTGGGTATTGTTTTTTTTGCTTGAATAGCGTCACTAATCTTACTGTCTGGTTTGATCTCAGATCTCTTATTTAATTGCGATCGTTTAGGACCTGTAGCATCCGATTTTGTAGTTCGGGAAGATTTGTTGGGTTTTGATTTATTTGGACCAAAACTGCTATCCGTTGTTTCAGGTGGAATATTTTTTATAATTTCTGGCTTTACACTTTCCACTTTTTTGGCAACCGTAAAAAACGGCTCTCCGGTATTTCTAAAGGTTTTAGCGACTTGAAATTCGTCATCATCCGACGATTCTGAATCCGCATCGAGATTGCGAAAGCGACGCCTAACTGTCTTTCTATTAAATGGTCTGGATGGTTTGGAAACATTTACAGTATTAGACGTAGCTTTAAGATTCCTTTCTTGTACACTAGGTGCAACTTTGACTGATTTTTTTGTGTTCTCTTCTGTACTATGGAAAGCCTGTAATCCGCTAGATCCTTTTGATCTATCTTGGATATCGGCAAATGTTTTATCTGTCATTTTTACATGAACCCCCAAGTCCTCTGCAGCTAACCCTTTCACGTTTTTCGATTTTGTAACTTCTACGTCAGTTGGCGCTTTACCGTACGCTTGAAGATCACTATCGCTAGTTTTATTACCCGTCGAAAATAATTCGTACAATTCATAATCTGATAACTCATCCAAGTCTTCTAGCTCGGAATGGACTTCGCTACAGCTAGTTCTGCAATCACTGAAATGCAAAAGTTCGTCGGAGGTACAAAACGCCTCACTATCGCTTGTAACAGCATCGTTATCCTCATTTCCAAACTCCCAAACTTCATGCTCAACTGTATGCGTCGAGGAAACGTCACTTTTCGCGCCACTAACCGTTTCCATACCCTTATCGCCGTCTGTAGTTGTATACTCTTTTAACACCAGATCTTCCTTCTGATCGAAAGTTTCGCTAACGTCTGCTGTATTAGTAACTTTATTTTTTAACAGACTTTTCCTCTCAGTTGTTGAGCTGGGTTTACCAACAGTGTCAGCCTGTTTGTTGTCGATGAATTCCTCTGAACTTGTCTTATTTTCTAATTGAGACACTGGAGAAAACTCAAACTTTTTATCAAAAATAATTTGTGGCTTGTCTTTCACCTTCGGTAAAGGTTTTATAGGCGAAGCCATGAAATCCCGCAAAGATATGGCTTTTACTACCGTAGAAGCGCTTTTTAATGGGAAGTTTTTCATGGATAAGAGTTTAGAAGGCACCTCGTTTAACGGAACCAGCTTTAAGGGCGACTTATTCATTGATATGCTTGAAGTATGTACTGGTTTCGGTGGGGTTGCAAATGAACTCGACTGGTAATCTTGGGAGGCCAGTTCTTCTAATTCATCTGAATCCATTTCGATCACGTCTATAGCGTTCTCTCCACCAGTCAGTTGTTCTGGATCCAACTCGGTAAGGCTAAAACCTGCGACTTTTTCAATATCATCTATCATTTGAGCAACATTTCCTGGTTGCTCTGGTTCTATAACTAGTTCCTCTTCTACCTGAGCCTCTGGATCTAGTGGTTCGTCAGCAGACAGTGTGGTTTCGTTATCATCATTTTCATCTTGTATTTGTTCCCTTTCCGGAGAGGAGATTTTACTTTCAGACTGATTACAATACAGCTGAATAACATCTTTTTCGCTTTCTTGGTCAAAATAAGTATCACCTACCTCTGTTTCCTCCTCCAGCGTTGCATTTGAAACCGGATCCTCATTTACCGAGGGGTGTTTTTTTTTAGGTTCGATTTCTGACTGCCCTTCTCTTGCTTCGACCGCTCTGTTGCGGATATCGTCCTTGACATTTCTTAACGTTTTATGCTTTACAGTATTTATGTTTAACGGAGCTCGGGTCATAAACATCTGCTGGTTATCAGAAAGCGTGCCTGGAGGCTTGATTACCACCGAAGACAGAACATTGATTCGCGAGTCCGATTTGTTGTCGCCAGCCCCACTTGTACTTCCGACATTATCGTTATCGTCAAACAGATCAGTAGGAGGCATCATGATCAAACTGGTATCCTCGTAGCTCTCCCCCATGAAATTTTGCGTCGCGTTGTTTTGAAAAGTGTTTATTTGCTCCGCGATGTCTTCGTCAGGATCAGTGACAATCGATAAGACTCCGTTTTCCATCACCTTATATTGGGTGAAGAACTCGTCGCTTTTCATGACCACAACACTTTCCGGGACCATTTCGGTTTCTTGCGTTTGAGATACTGGCTGGTTTTGCTGAAACTCTTCGATAATACCGGTAACGTCTTCCGACTCTTGGATGTCATTCGTTTCGGGCAACGCCTCCATAACTGGGACTTCTTCGCGTAGTTCGTAGTATTCGGTGTTGACAGATGCTACAACAGGGTCCGTTTTACTTACGGAGTTCTCAGTTAGATTGTTGGTATCCGGTAAATTCGTCAAAAATTCCGCAATTTCCGCAGTTCTCTTATCATTTTCAGTTACTGTTTCATAAATTTCTATATTGTCGCCAGTTTCGTTAGTATATGTGTACACCACTCGCGTGCCCACGTCATCACCACTAGTACCAACGGCGCTTTGGGTTATGTTAAACCCGTCGATGTCTGTCGGCAAAGCTAAGGCGCCCTCTACCTTGGTGTCACATTGCGCGTCTCTATCAGCAAAATCGTACAAAACAACTTGCTCTTTATCAGGAGCGCTTTCTCCCAAATCTGAAGAAGCGACATCTACCACAGCATCTTCCTGTACGCTGTCGACTTTATTCGCAGCCCTAGATGCTTCGCTGAGTTCAAGTTCGCCAGATTCTCTGTTATATTGACCGGTGTCGTTCAAAAGCTCGTCCCCATCCCCATTCGGATCTTCAAACTCACTCAAGGGAACCATATCTTCGTCGGAGAACGAATCCGCAACCTCCGAAGGAGCCATGTAAATTTCGTTGATCGGGTCTAAATTATCCACGTCTCGAGCTGCACCGTTTCCACTACTGCCTGCAGATGGAAGTGATCCGTCCGCTTCGTCTTCAACGGGATCTGCTTGGTCAGAATTCGTCGGGTCCGAGGTGATATTATCCAGCTCTTGCCTAGTGTCTTTGTAAGATAAAATCGATACGAAAATTCCTAACATGTCCTCCTCCAAGGGGGTGTAACACTCTGGAACCAACCCTAAGTTCTTCTCCACGATGTACTGGTGGACGCAAGAACCGCCGTGGACTCCGACTTTGCACGTGCACGTGTCCAATTCGGCATTGACGAAGAACTTCGTTTCATTTATGCTGACTAGAAACTCGGTGTCGCTCACCTTCACGCAAGTAAAGTCCGCGATTTGGCTAAGGGGAACGAAGAAATTCGTCTTGAAGAAGCCTTTTAAGTCTCCCTTCACTATCCTCTCCAATTTTCGTTCGTAATGATCGACGTAGGTTTTCGTTAAGAACCCGAACAGTTGCAAAATGTTGATATGGTTGGCGTACTTAATCGACACGTCTTGGAGAAGAATCGTGCCCGAATCCGTGTAGTTCAGGACATCCGAACTGAAGTCCACCTGAGGTCGGGCGTAGAGGACGTAAGAGTCTGATCTCGATTTGAAATATTTAAGGAAGCTGTTCAGTTTCGGATATTTCTCCGCATATACGAGTAAGCTATCGAAGTTTCTTACAAAGTCATCCTCGGTCCCGCTACTTAACGTTAACAAAAACAAATTGTACAGAATCTGGAATTGCTCGTTGTTATCCTCACACACTAACCGGATAATCCGCCAGATTGACTGTAACATTTGGAATTCGTTAAAGAGGATCTGGGACCTTGGAAAAATCTTCATCAAGCTCCTGCTGATCAGGGAGTTTTCATCGGTGATAACCGTTTTAGGACTATATGAAGAAACTTCCAGCATACCTAATAGAATCTTTATGCCCTGGCAAATGGCGTTGCTGTTTTCCGCGAAGGTGATCACTAGACCGAAAGGTAGAGACCCGATTGGGGTATGGCACAAAAATAAAATGAGTTTTTGGCGTTTGGGTAAATTTTTTCCAGAACAAAAACTCTTCACCGTGATGAGATCCTCGGCGAAGCCCGATCTGAAGATGCTTTTCATGAGGGGCGTACAAACGACGAGCACAAGCGGGCTGTCTGATAGAATTGCACAATCCGACCTGCATTCTACGTTATACAGGTTGACTGCTTCGATCAGTTTCTCTTTGAGCTGTACTTCCGTCGGTTCCACATATTTCTGGTGGTAAAGCTTTTCGAACTGGCGAACGCACCAGCTGTACGACGGGCAAATGTCGCCGTTCGATACGACGTCGTAAAATTTCGAAGCATACGAACTGTGCAAGTCGGATTTGTGGCAAACGAGCGCAGAAAAGGGCGAATGTCCCTTGGCGAAATAAGAGTCAAAAATTATGCGTAAATCTGTAGAAGGACGTACATTTTTCAGGTACTCTTCGGGATCGATTTCGTGGTTGTGACAAAACTGGATTATTACCTGGGACGGGTAATCTCTCAAGTAGTAGTCAGGATTAGTCCTGCAAGAAAGTATGGTTCATTAGGCCGTGGTATGTAAAACAGGTACATAAAAGTGAAACTTCACAGTTTTGTCAAATATTTTATTGCAAACAATCAGTTTTCATAATGGAGTATACTCAAAAAATGTGAAAATACATCATACAATTTCCATTATTTTATATAAAATACAAAATAATATAATATAAAAAAAAAATTCGGAGAACAGTACTTCCCGACCCGTATATGTGTGTACAGGGTATCCGAATTTCGATGGTTTTGCGGAGTATCTCCCTTATCACTGAAGATAGAGAGATGAGGTTTTCGCAACACTGTGATCTTTTTTGTGAAACCAAAGAAGCCATAAACAAATTTTTCCTAGCCCTCTTCGTTTTTGAGATACAGGGTGAAATTGAAAATTTTGCGTTTTTACGTACCCCTCGTATCTCGATGGCCTGGCAACTTACCGAAAAGTTGAAAACTAACATCGATACGGTTTTTTTTGCGTAGAATCCAGTGGCGTAGTCAGTTTTTGGTTAGATACTATCGTTTTCGAGGTGTAAACTAAAGTTGGGTTTTTTTAAATGGGATACCCTGTATATTTTTTAATATTTGGTTTCCCCTCATTTTTAGCTTCTCAAAAATATATAACACTTGATATTTATTTCAATCCGGTATCGACAATTAAGTCAATTTAAAGAAATTTTAATCTGTTTTTCTAGTAGGTCATGAAAATTGTGTTAATTTTTAAAATCTGAATTATCTGCACCACAATTTGTTATAATATCATTATTAAACAATAAATCAGTTAATAAAGATTGATACTATTTAATTTTTACGCTAGGGAAACACACAAACATCTAAGAAATCTACTAAAAACATATTATAAACTAAAAATATATACATATGACGATAATTTCATTATTTTTCTTATGTTGACAATAAAATTGTATTCTGTCAAATACTTACTATTGACTAAATTACAAAAAAAGGCTATGCTGGGTGTAGAAATTACAGATACGGTTCGGACTGATCCCCATTATTCCTTATACACATATCACACATCTTTCTTATTCTACTTAGTGCGTTAAGCATAATCATTTGGCGAGCTTGTAAATATCTAAAGGCTCTTCTTGTGCTTCTTGCCTTTGGGATTGATGCCTTCAAGATATCCCCATAGAAAAAAGTCTAGGACCGACATATCTGGCGACCTAGGCGGCCATCTTACAGCTCATTTGTACCAATCCAGCGACCTGGAAATTCATTTTCTAAAAAGGTACTAACAGTCCGTGCATTATGAGCCGGGGCACCATCTTGCTGAAGAAAAATATTTTGTAAATGTGCCAAAGGAATATTATCTAATAAATCAGGAAGCATATTTTCCAGTATCTCTAGGTACCGGTTTCCAGTAAGACTACGGTTATAAATTACACACCTTATTTTTGTGCCAAGGATAAAGCAGGACACGCTAAATCCAAACCTGCCTTGTTGTTCGCGTGGAAATATACCGTGTTCATTTTCTTTGGACCAGTATCTATTATTGTTTCGATTTAGAATACCTGCACTTGAGATATATGCCTCGTCAGACCATATAACTCTTCTTTAGAAATTTATTTCGGTATTAGTCATATGAATGTACCAATTGCAGAAATCTATGCGACGCTGTGCATCTCCTGGGTGCAAATGGTGCACTAACCTATATTTATATGGTGTGAAATGGTATTTTTTTTAGAATAGTCTGCACTGTTGACTTAGGTACTCCCACTTCATCCTCGACTTTTTGACAGGAAGTTGACGGATTGATTGCAACGGCAGCTAAAACATTAATCTCTTTAGTTTCCCGATTTTCTTTGTAATATGATTTCGGTCGCGGTACTTCGAATGATCCGTGATTGATCAGATTTATTTTTATTCTTGAAAATGTTCTCTTATCTCGTTCTGGGTATCTATAAGGAATAAATGCTTATTTACAGATATATAGAGTTTAGAACTAATTTATTTTATTATACAGGGCGATGTACACGATGTTTTTTCTTATCACTTATCAACAAAACTGCTATTCTACTTTTCAAATATTTTAATTATAATTAATTTTATTGGAAATTTAGTGACATCGTATCTTTCATGTTACAGACTTATTGCAATAATATGCTTTTTTATTACAAGCAAATTTTGGACACAATTGTAACCTAGTAGGAACGATAGGCATAATTTGAAATATTAATATTATTATTCTGAAAAGTCACAAAACTAAAATTTTATTATTATCTATACTTTTGTTTTTTCAAAAATACTGAGAGTCCTTCTACATCGGCTATCACTAGTTCCGAAAAGCCCTGGTTTAAGAAGCAAAGTTATTTTGTTTACTTAGTATTACTCCTGTCACTTACCGGATTAGATAGATCTCTGACGCTTTATCCGGATTTTCCTGGCACTGTATAAAACAAACAAGCATGTCATATGGAATCACAAAAACAACTACTCCGCTGGCTAATACCACGACCTATGGCGGCCTGATGAGCTCTAATAAGAGCGAAATCGCGATAGTCGTTTGACTAGAATGGATCATTGGGTCTGCTGTGATGCAGAACATGTTCCAAACCAGGATCATTTTCTTGTTACGACGATGGTGCACGTGGAATGAAAACATACTATCATTTAATGCTCCCAACGAAAGCCAGGAGTCACAATCTAATTCAATGCCGGTCGTGGTATTAGCCAGCGGAGTAGTTGTTTTTGTGATTCCAGTTTGTGCCTTTGCCCTACACGGGGCTCGCTAGTCTATGGCGGCCTGATGAGCTCTAGACTAGAATGGATCATTGGGTCTGCTGTGACGCAGAACATGTTCCAAACAAGGATCATTTTCTTGTTACGACGTTGGTGAACGTGGAATGAAAACATACTATCAAGCATGTCATATGATATTTAATAAATGGACAAAGGCAATATTTGAATAAAATAATTTAACAATGACAAATGTCAATTAGTTTCTACAATGGCTCAACAGCATCTATATATTCTTTTGTTTAATCAAGACCTGGCCGCCTTATTTTATTTAAAACAGATCTTGGGTATTTCTAAGGGATAAATTAAATAGTTGTAAGTATTTTCAAACAACACAATTTTCAACATTAGAAAAGTATTAAATCCAACGTCATTTGTTATAAATAAAACATTTTTAGTGTACAAAAGGTATATTTTTTTGTATTAGATTTTTGTATTTGTGTTAATTGTGTTGTCCAGGGTAAATACTAAATAGTAGGTATGTATCTTTGTTTATTGATTTATTGTTTAATTATGATATTATAACAAACTATGGTACAGATAATTCAGATTTAGAAAATTAACACACAATTTGTTAAGTGTTATATAATTTGGGAAGCTAAAAATGAGCGAAAACCAAATATTAAAAAATATACAGGGTATCCCATTTAAAAAAACCCAACTTTAGTCTATACTTCGAAAACGATAGTACCTAACCAAAAACTGACTACGCCACTGGATTCTACGCAAAAAACTCTATCGATGTTAGTTTTCACCTTTTCGGTAAATTGCCAGGCCATCGAGATACGAGGGGTACCTGAAATAGTAAAATTTTCAATTTCACCCTGTATCTCAAAAACGAAAAGGGCTAGGAAAAATTTGTTTGTGGCTTCTTTGGTTTCACAAAAAAGCAGCACAGTGTTGCGAAAACCGCATCTCTCTATCTTCAGTAATACCATCGAATTCGGATACCCTGTACGTAAATAGTTCTTTTTATGTTCAGGTTTACAACAACACAAACGACAGAAATAAAATATTAAGAAACAAAAAATTTTCCTGAAAATATTCAGTCACAGTGTAAAATGGCCGAACAATTAAAAACAATTTAAGTTTATCCTTAAAAAGTTGTGCACTCTGAATTTGCCTGAGGACTAATCGCAGGTGATTAAATATAGCTTTGGCACTATAGAAAACAGACTTTTTTGTCTGGGTTGAACTTGAAATGGGCAATGAAATAGAATGAGAACGATGAGTTGGACGTATTGAAGCAGAACTGATTTCTCCTTTAAATTTTTTATGCATAAGACATGCAGGTTCCAGGTTAAAAATACTTGCCAATATCAATATTTTATGAAACAAAAACAATGGTCTGCATGAATCCTGCACTTTAGTCCCACACATGTATCTCAATGCTCTTTTCTCTAGCAGAAAAAACACTGTTAAAGAGCTGATCAGTACATGATCCCCAAAAACAAGTACCATATTGTAAATGCTTTTCTTTTTTTTTAATATAAGGACGTAGCCGATGCATGCATCTGACAAATAGCCCTTCTGAAACATACACTACAGAATGCTAAACATTCCAAATGGTACGAATTCACAAATAACGTCAAAAAATGGTACAAGTCTAAATGCTTTTACTCTTTTAATTTTGAAGATGTTTAAAATTTTTAATTTGTGTTTTGTTAATTTGTCATATATATTTGTCATATTTATTTGTTGACCTACTTATTAAAGTGTGGTCCTTTATTTCAATTTATTTTATTTTAATTGTCACATATATATTTTCATTCTCTATATTTCAATATAGCATATCATGTACTTTCTTATGACGTTGCTTTGTGATTGTGATCATATTGTTGGCAATAAAGGTATTATTATTATTATTATTATAAAAACCCTAGGAAAAACAGGTAAATAAAATAAAAGTATATACAATGATAAAACGATTTCAGGCCCAAAGGTAACGTAATACATAAACATCACAAAATTACACACAGAATCTACGTGAACAAGGACAGACAGAAAACATCACAAAACCAATTTGCTTAACTGCCTTTTTAGCTGCAAAGTGCTGAGCTTAAAAATGTTATACTCCGGGAAGTGACAATTGTATTTGCATACTAGCCGGTCAACAAATGTGCTAAGCCCATAATTTGTATGGTGGTATCTTTCTAAAAATAGTTAAGATTGTCTCGTTCTCCTAATAGGAACCAAAGATGAGACCGACTCCAGCATTATTTCACAGTCAATCCCTCCATTGAGCAATTTGTGTAGAAAAATAAGAAGTGCCTTCTTTCTTCGAAACTCTAGGGTTTGCAGTCCACAAACAAGAACTCTTATATTATATGTCAGACCTTGATATGGAAAATTAAATTTATATATGAGGCCTGTTGCAAATCTATTTTGTACTTTTTCGATTCTGTCAATATGACACTGATATGAAGGATATCATATTGCAGAACAGTATTTCAAAACGCTCCTAACCAATGATTTATAAAGACACCCAATTGCTTTGGTATCAGTCACATGCTTTGTATGTCGTTTTATAAAGCCCAGCAATCTAAAACCCTTAAGTACAAAAACAACACCCAGATCGGTGAAAGAAGTAACAAGTGTCGTGGATTAAAGTCAGAGGAAACTGGTAAAAAGAATTTTAAGTCAACTCCATATAAAAGACATTTAGACATTTTAAAACAAGACACTATATCGTTTATAAAGAGTAAAAATAAAATTGGTCCAATATGTGAACCCTGCGGAACACCAGACGTTACAACAACCTCCCTGGAAGCTGAACCAGACAAGTTGACCTGCTGCCGACGATTAAACAAATATGATCTGATCTGCTCCAGATAGTTTCCACAAAAACCAATTTCCTGCAATTTCCATAATAGAAGGTGATGGCAAACACTGTTTTATCAACATTCAAAGATATACAATTGATATCACATCCATGGTTCACAGTTCAGAGTGGTCTAGTCCTGGTTGCTAGCCGGTGAAAAAAATTGATTCTCCATTGTTTCCTTTGGCCAAATGGATAGATCCGTTACTCTATCTAGATCTGCTTCCTTAGTAGTAGCAATCAGGGAACACTGGCTGCCTGGCTGGAAGTAAGTAGTTAACGAGTAGCTAGTAGTTTGGGGGTGCAATTACTGAATATTACTGCTGCCATCCATTGAAATTTCCAAATTATTTGTACCATTCTTTCTTGACGAGAAGAAATCCTTCGTCTAGGTCATCTTAAAAGATTTATTATATACTGGTATTTTAAGAGATTTTTTGTCTTCATAATAAGCTGATACTTTGTCTCCTGTAGTATTATTATTAGGAGTCGAATTTCATTGCCAAGGTTATGACCATAAACAATTGTACTATCACCAACACTGCCCAAGTTTCTAGTTTCAGACCTGGTGGCATTAGCTACTAACAAAGAAGAAACTCGCGTTTTTTTTGGGGTGTTTACTTGCTTGATTTCTTTGGAATAAATACAGTGTTGAGTTTTCACCTTTTTTTTTAGAAGCAGTTTTGATACCTCTCAGTTTTTCTTAAATAAATAAATAAATAGCCTTTATTTCCAATAGGTAAAAAACCCACTTACAGGAAATTCAATAACAAAATTAAGTGAAAACACAAGAAAAAAAACTACAAAATAACTGTTTTGTGAGATACAGCAATACTTAAATCTCAATATGTATTACAGTACCTTAGAACAATACGGATCATGCATTAACAAAAGCAACTTAATGAGTGTTTGGATTACTCCAGATCTAAAAAGGAATCGATGATGCTACTCAATGAGTCAAAGTGCAAATCGCACGCATGAGATACCGAGTTGGGGACTGAACACATAAAGTATACCTGACTCCTTCTAAAAATATTTGATCTAGCTGTGCTGAGCTAGAACACCGAAGTATGCCGTGTTTCGAGGCGGGGAACGCGAAAATGCAACTCCCCAAGAAGAAATGGACAGTCAACTTTATTATGAGTGAGGCCATATATTAGTTTTAAGCTTTGAATTTTTCTTCTTGTTGCTAAGGATGGTATATTAGATCTCTGCAAAAGCTGACCGTGATCACAACCTCTTGGAGGTTAAGCACAATCTGCCCTAAAAGCTAAATACTTTAGAAAACGTCGCTGCAAGGCTTCTAAAGCCTGAACATGGCAATTATAAATAGGGTTCCAAACCACTGCGGCATACTCCAGCTTTGATCTTATGAAAGAGCAATATAATAATATCAATGTTTGTGTCTCAGTAAAATTTTTACAGTTCCTTATAAGAAATCCTAGTGTTTTGAAGGAAGTTGTAATTAGATAATTTATATGGTGAATGAGGGTAAGTTTAGGGTCAAATTCAACGTTAAGATCTTGAATACTACTATCTGGTCTGCCAAGCACCATACCATCTAGAGCATAATTATACATCAATGGGTTATTTCTGCGACTGAAGGTCATTACATATACAAGTTTATTGCTAAGACACCATTCATATACCAATGATAGATTTTTTTGTAGATGATCACAATCTGATAGAGCCTGAATTTTAGTAAACAGCTTTAAGTCGTCTGCATATGCCAGTGTATGACATTCAGTTATATCAAGGAGATCATTAATAAAAATGAGAAAAAGCAGGGGCCCCAAATTGGACCCCTGTGGTACACCAGAAGAGACATTATATGATGGTGATCTGAAGTGCTCATATTCAACAAACTGGGAACGTCCTAATAGATGGTTAATTATAGACATTGATTTATAGCAGCACTTTTACAAAAACAACAGAACACCGTTCTTGCCTCTAGATGTGGCATAAAAAGTACACACTGGGAAATAATAAGGTTTTTAAAGAACAATATATAACCTCTTAAAAACGTTTCTGTGATGATTTGAACATTATGAATATATTATGTATACACTTTAAAAACTGTTAAGTTATGCATATACTTATCTTTTACCCCTTTACCCCTTGAATAATATCGCTGAGTCATCTCCTGCGTTGGAGAATGATGTAATTGAGCATAAGATTGATATTCTCGCACCTTTACATGATGGTGCCACTGACAAAAGCTTTGTTGAAAATTTTTTATAGTTTCACCTCCTGTTAAGGAGGATAATAAAAAAATAATTTTAAGGATAAATAAGTCTGACATTTCTGTGATATTATTAGACATTCAATTGTTAAGGAACAAATGTGATGACCTCTATGTGTTTTTAGAGAGTAATAATTTACATGATATAATACTTATTACTGAACACTGGTTAAAGCCAGACAAGTGTTTTCTTGTTTTAGAATATACTCCAATTTCTATATTCTGTAGGGAAAGTGTTTTACATGGAGGTACGTTGGTTTTAGTTAAGAATAAGTCGTATTTTAATAACAATTTTGTAAATGTTGATAAATATAATTATTTGTTGGAGGAATGTATTTTTGAATTTTTGCTGTGTTTGTACCATTCACCTTCAGCTCAGGTTTATGACATTTCGCCTTGCTCTAGAATTATCCTGACTCACCTATTCGTGTATCTAGAACTTCAGCCACTATTATTGATTACTTTTGCTCAAACATCGATGTTACATCTTGCTCAGTCATAGATGCTGGCCTTTCTGACCACAAGGCTGTGTGCCGTACCTTTTCTGGTATGTTGGCTGAGATTAATAATAAATGCTGTCATGGTAGAATCTTTAGTCAGGCAAATTTTGATGCATTTCGGCATCTTTGTCTTAATATCAATCGGCTGGGTATAGAAGTGTCTCCACAGCCATTCACAACATTTCACAATGTTTTACTAGACATCTTTGACTGGGCTTTTCCATTGCCTCAGTTAAAACATAGGAAAAAGAGACAAAAACTGTGGCTGACTAAAGGATTGAAAATATCTGCAGCTAATCTTCGTTGTATTAACTATATTAAAAAATATTCTGATAATTTAAGTTTTATTTCGTATTGCAATAGATATCGTAGGATTTACAGTAGACTAGTAAATGCTGCAAAAGATTATTATTATGAAAACCGACTTTCATGTGCTAAGACCAGACAGAAAGAGAGTTGGTGCATTATTAACAAATTGCAAAACAAATCTGGTAGGTCTGGTTCTTATAGTGACATTGATCCAGATACATTAAACAGTTTTTATTGCAGTATTGCAGGAAAATTGGTCCAGAATTTGGCTGTGGGAGTTGATCCTCTTTCTTATTTGAAAGATTTATCTGTGCCTGGTTCTTTTTAATTTTTCCCCACACATAAGCAGATTAGAGAGACTCTTCTTAGTATAAAAAACAAGAAAGCTCATGGAGATGACGAGATTTCAGCTGAAGTTCTCTTAAAGTCGCCGGAAAGTGCTTTGGATGCCTTCGCTTTTGCAATTAATGATTCCTGGTCTAAAGGAGTTTTTCCTTCATGCCTAAAATCGGCAATAGTGATTTCCTTGCATAAGAGCGGGGGTTATTGAGAAAGTTGCTGAGAAGAGATTGTGTGAGTATCTTGAGACATTTGATTTACTTACCTTGAATCAGTTCGGATTTCAAAATGTAAAAGGGACGCACGATGCAATTTTTGGTTTTCTCGAGGGTGTCTACACTAACATTAATCACGGAGAGGCGGTAGCAGCGGTTTTCAGTGATCTCTCAAAAGCTTTTGATTGTGTCGATCACAGAATATTGCTGTCGAGTTGTATGGTTTCAGAGGTTTGGCGCTGTTGTGGTTTTCTTCATACCTTTCAGGTCGAAGCCAGTCTGTAACTACTTCTGAAAGGTGATCTTCGTCATTGAGCATAAATTGTGGGGTTCCGCAAGGGTCTGTCTTGAGTCCTCTCTTGTTCTTGATTTATATTAATGATCTTGTGAAAGTTAACTATCAGGAAAATGTACCTTATTTGCGGACGACACCTCGATTTTTTGGCATAATAAAGGGATTACTCAGCTAAGGAAAATTATAACTCACGACTTGCTGGAGGTTAAAAGATGGTGTGATTCAAACCCACTTTCCTTCAACTTGACGAAGACTTGAGATGAAGAGATGTTGTTGGTTTTAGGTGTGACATGCAGAACTTGCAGTTGGACAGTGTTACAATCCTTGACAGCCATGTGACAAGGTTTTTGGGGGTTTTTGTTGATAAAAATTTACGTTTCGAGGATCACATTTTAAATTTGAGCAAGAAACTCTCTTCTGGCTGCTTTGCAATCAGAATTACAAGAAATGAACTTGGAATGGCAGTGGCGCGTACCGTTTACTTTGCCTTATTTGAATCGCACCTCAGATATGGGATTTCATTCTGGGGTTTTAGTAATCAATATCTGTTAAACATCTTGTTTGTGCTGCAGAAGAAAGCTGTTCGCTTTATTGCTGGTGTGGGTCTAAGAGAATCCTGCAGACCTCATTTTCAAAACACAAACACACAAAAAATCCCAACTCTTAGCTCTTTATTTATCCTCGAAACAGCATGTCTAATCTTTAAATTCCGAGAAAATATACAGCATCCTGCAGGTCACCGAAACACCAGACAAGCTTTGGATTTGCCTTTGTCAGTGCCTACTTCTGCTTTGGCTAGGAATTCTTTCTGTAAACATAGAGAGCTTAACTGCTCATATGACCGAACGGAATTATTTAGTAAATGATTGGAAGCCTAGAATTATTTGTCTCTCCGAAACAAGAGTAACAGAATTTATTCAAGATCAAGAACTTTACTTAGATGGCTACTGCTTAATTAACACAATTTCACACAGTAAATATACCGGTGGGACAATAATATACATCAAGGATGAATTGAAATCAAAAATAATTTTGAGAAAGTCTGTGTAGAAAAATCTATGGATAACAGGAGTTGAAATATCTATTAGAAATAAATCTTATTTAATTTTCAGCATATATCATTCACCTGCTGCAAGCAACTCAGAATTTTTGACTCACATAGAAAGCATTTTTGAGGAATATTCCACTAAACGGGGCACACTGATATTTGAAGGTGATTACAATATTGATATTTCAAAATCAACTTTTTACTCAAACAAGTTAAAGGGGTTAATAAATGAATATGGACTTTTTCAAGTTATTAATGATTTTACTAGAGTAACTGATAATAGCGCAACAATGATTGATCTGTTAATGACTAATGATAAAAACCTGAAACCCTGTGTACACCTAACACCTAAAATAACAGATCACTCTATAATAACTGTGGACGTGATAGAATATATGGAACACAATGATGTTGTTAAAGTCTATAATAAGAGATTTTAGTCAATATAATGAGTTGCATTTTCAATTGGATTTGATGGAATCTGCATGGGATAGAAGCTGCACAGTTGTCGACTTATTGGCAGATCAGTTGGTTGGTACAATTACAAATACACTAGATAAACATGCCCCAACTAAACAGAAAGTGATCAAAAGCAAATGGGCAGATAAAAAATGGTGGACCCAGGAAATCGAATTAAATATACAGGAACAGAACTGTTTATACCGAAGAGCTGTTATAACCCAAAATGTACAGGATTTTGGTCGTTACAGAATACAAAGACACAATCCTAAATCCCATCGAAACAAAAAATCATAGTGGTATCTTTATAAATGGCCAAAACATTGAACAAGTGCAAGAATACAAGTACCTGGGCGTTATTGTTGATGAAAATCTAACATTTTCTAAACATGCAAAATATATTACCAAAAAAGTCGCTAAAAAAATAAATCTTTTAGGAAGGATGAGTCCCTATCTTAGTGATTGGTCAAAGCTAACCATATATAAAACAATAATACTACCACATTTTAATTATTGCACTTCTATCTTGTTTTTACTACCTAATTTCCAAGTCGACAAACTCCAGAAAAAACAAAACATGGCTATGCTATATATTCTTAGGTGCAGTAGATACACTAGTATTAATGAGATGTTAAAGGCCACCCAACTGTTGAGCGTAAAACAAATTATATTTATAAACACAATGATTACAATATATAAAATAAAACACCATTTATTCCCAAACCATTTATTAAGTTAACCAGAACTGTAGCAGATATACATACATATCAAACCCGTTCCAGAGAAGACTTCTACGTAAACACAGTTTCATCTACATATGGGCAAAATGACCTTTTTCATAATGGACTTATCCAATATAATGCCTTACCTCAACATGTTAAAGACTGTGAATCTGTAAAGCTTTTCAGAAGAGAATGTACCAAATATGCTAAAGACACTATTGGCACATAGAAACCGCTATTCAATCTATTCTTTTAATGCCTTTTTAATTTATTTGTTGTCTGAAATATTTATTTTTGTTAAAATTCAAAAATGTAAACAACGTTCTTATCATGTATTTTTTGTTAGCTATTGCTATTAATAAATGATTATTATTATTAGGAATTCTTTGATTTATGAGGGAAGACAGCTTTTTAACCACTTGCCAAGTCGCCTTAGAACAAATGGGTCATTAAAACAATTTAAAAGAAGTCTTAAAAAAGTATTGTTACTATTGCCTAATCTGTCTGTTTGTATATGTTATCTATCTTATGTTCTTTTTTCAGCTGTACTGTTTTGCACATACCTGTATTTACTATGTTTGTATTTTATATTGTTTAGCTTGTTCAATGTTTTAAGACTTTTTTGTATACTATTAGACTTTATATTATTTTGTAATATGCTTTGTCACTGGAAATCGCATTTCCTCGATAATACAGGAGTTTGAGTTTTTAGATACGATTGGTTTGTTTGTTATTTGGATAAAATGTATCTTTTGTTGGCTTTTTTTTATTTTAAATATTTACCCACATCCTGTTTTCATATGTTTGTATATTATTTATTTCTTTGAGAACATAGTTCTTTGTACAATAAAGCATATTGAGTTTGAGTTTAGGAAATAACAAAGTTAAAATTAATGAGGTTTTTGACCAAAAGACTGAGTCTGAATATCTCTAAATCTCAGTACTTTAATGTCAGTCTTAGGACTACCAATATCACATTGTTTTCTGATACAAATGTCAAATTTTTTGGTGTAGTTCTACATACTTGGGAAGATCATATAAACCAATTATCCAGGAAACTTACTTAAACAATTTATTAATTAATATTTATGATTACTTAACCATATGTATCCCAATCCAAGTTACAAGCCTATCATAGTTATTTCTGCTTTAATATGAGATATATGCTTATAAATTGGTACCAATACACCCATGTAAAGAAGATTTTTGGTTTACAACATAAATGTGTGTGGATGATGGATGGTTTAAAGTATCATGCATGCTTCCTAGGCTCCTTCAGAGAAACGAACATTCTTACCCTTCCCTGTCCTTATATATTTGGGTGTTTAAAGCACACAAGAGTTACTGTCGAACTTTCACAAGCTTGCAAGAACCAGAAGAGGCACTGATTACTATCATATTAAATTTTATAATGTTCTCCTCTGTACTCAACTGAGGATTAAGTCAAAAATGATTTGAATAATATTACATAACATGTATTGTACCTTGTATTTTATAATAATATGTATTGTATAAGTCTTTAGTTATTAGTTTTTTATATATGTAGTATTATTTTAAATTTTTTTGACTAAATTTTATGTTCTTGACATGTAAAAACATTTTTTTTTGTTATTGTGAATAAATCATTTTATTTATTGTGTAAAAATGAGGAAAAATATATGAAAAACTTACTGAATTTCTTTTGCATCCTTTATGGTGAATATTAAACATGCTTTGCAGGAAACAACTTCGGGTTCATTCGGACTTCGATAGTTGCAAAGAAATTTTCTCTGAAACATTAAATAAATTACTTGGCAAAACCACAAAAGAGTGTATATTTGAAAAAGTGATAAAACTATATTAAAAATCTTTATAATTCTGTTGCTTAAGATATAAGATGAAACTGATATTATCCTTATTCAAACTCGGAAAAATACTTACAAAAGCTTCATTCTCAAAGGTACAAATATTCTTTTTTACTAAGCTGATTTTTAAAACTAAATATGTTAAATATTTGTACATAAATACACGAAAACTTGAAAAAGTTCAATGTCTTCAATGATTCAAATTCAAATATATTTTATCCACCATAGAAGCTTTTACAAGAAGTACAAACTTATTAGGCTAGTCAATTTTCTTGATTGGCAAATACATTAAAATTAAATCTCTAATGGATATTTATTTTAGCCTAGATATCTTTCCTATTCACCTTCAAATTACTAAGATAGTGTTCATCCTTTTTAGTACTATTTATATGAGTTTTAGTGTAAAAGTCAAGTTTAACAAATAGCCACTGGGTCCCCTGTGTTATTATGTAACATCATTGTATAATTACATATCTTATTATACAATATACAATGGTATGATAAATACTTTTGCACCCTGACAGAATGGCGAACGCATTATGCAAACCGTTCTATATATTATATTCCACCATTTTGAAATCCATTAAAAAGCATAGCATTCATTTTTCTTTATCCTACACACCCACATCAATCCTAATATCAATCTCAAAGATATTTGAAAGATTAATGTACACAAGATTACTTGTATTAACTAAATATTATATAAAATTTCACCATCACAGTCGTGAAACTTGACAACAAAGGCCTCTAACATATTCAACTATAAATAAGGTCCATGGGGCACCAGCTTAGAGTCTACATCATCATATTTAGAATAATAATATGCTATTTGATAATGATATTAACAATGCAGCTTTAAAAAGGGTTAAGATGATTAAAGACCTTGGAGTTTATGTGGTTTGTGAGCTTTGCTTTGATCATTAAAAATAAAGCCATTAAACTTTTAGGGTTTGTTAACCAAACATTAGCAGATTATATTGACATAAACCCCCATCAAGTGATGAACCGGTTATTACCGTGCAGGTTTGCTTTTGGTTCTCTTTGGTTATAGCCCTTGACATAGCGATTTTCCCTGAGTGACAGTAACCAAAATGCACTTGAATGTTTGCTTTTAATAAAGCTCCATAGTGTAAACTTTCACACAAATATGGGTTTTTTATTTAAACATAAAGAAAACTAATGATAAATAACAAAAAAGCCACTTGATTATGACATTACAATTTAGAAAGAGATGGTTATTACCGGTTATTGAAATGTCAAATAATAACATAATGTAGGGTTAGTTAATGACGTGAAAAGTGAAATGAACGGAAAGACCAAAACCACTTGAATGCAATTGGTAAATACCAATAATGACCCTTAAATATAGGTCCATCTAAAAAGGTTTAAGAGCTAGACCAGATCTAATTGATATGGTAACTAAAACTGTTAAACCGATTTCAAGCGATGAACCGGTTATTACCGTGCAGGTTTGCTTTTTGAACGCCGGTTCATTTATCGGAGACTCTGCTCGCTCAGACGTCGCCGGTTCATTTATCGAGTGTGACAACGAATACACAGATCCTCAGCATTGTTAATGCATTTGCTCGCTCAGACATCTTATTCACACAATATCTCAGAGTAACGATGCATATAAAAATTATATAAGAACTGTAATTTTTCTAAACTATTTGAAATTATTCTGTATGATCAGTTATATTCAGGGGTTCGAAAGCTTCTATCTCCCTATCAACATTTCTAGATTCACGTTCTTGCACGACCATCTGGCATCCTTGTCCCAGACTGCCTGCGAGTCACTGGATTCCAGGGGACAATTAGACGTTGTTTACACAGACTTTCAGATTTTGATCAAATCGATCTCTACGTCCTGATCTATAAACTGGAGAACTTTGGTATGTCACAACAACTCTTAATAATGTTCAAATCATATCTATTAGGACGTTCCCAGTTTGTCGAATATAATATATAAAATCTCTTCTGGTGTACCACAGGGGTCCAATTTGGGGCCCCTGCTTTTTCTCATTTTTATTAATGATCTCCTTAATATAACTGAATGTCATACACTGGCATATGCAGACGACTTAAAGCTGTTTACTAAAATTCCGGCTCTATCAGATTGTGATCACCTACAAAAAATATCTATCATTGGTATATGAATGGTGTCTTAACAATAAACTTGTATTAGATTTAACAAAATGTTATGTAATGACCTCCAGTCGCAGAAATAACCCATTGATGTATAATTATGCTCTAGATGGTACGGTGCTTGGCAGACCGGATAGTAGTATTTGAGGTCTTGGCATTGAATTTGACCCTAAACTTACCTTCATTCCCCATATAAATTATCTAATTACAACTTCCTTCAAAACACTAGAATTTCTTATGCGGAACTGTAAAAATTTTACTGAGACACAAACAATGATATTATTATATTGCTCTTTCATAAGATCAAAGCTGGAGTATGCCGCAGTGGTTTGGAATCCTATTTATAATTGCCATGTTCAGGCTTTAGAAGCCTTGTAGCGACATTTTCTAAAGTATTTAGCTTTTGGGGCAGATGGTGCTTACCCTCCAAGAGGTTGTGATCACGGTCAGCTTTTGCAGAGATTTAATATATCATCCTTAGTAACCATAAGAAAAATTCAAAGCTTAAAATTAATGTATGGCCTCACTCATAATAAAGTTGACTGTCCATTTTTTCTTGGGGAGTTGTATTTTCGCATTCCCCACCTCCAAACACGGCATACTTCGGTGTTCTATCTCAGCACAGCCAGATTAAATATTTTTAGTTGAAATCCGGTATACTTTATGTGCTCAGTCCTCAACTCGGTGTCTCATTCATGCGATTTGCACTTCAACTCATTGAGTAGCATCATCGATTCCTTTTTAAATCTGGAGTGATCCAAACACTCATTAAGTTGCTTTTGTTAATATATGTAATTTACTTACTTAATTTTCTATTTTTTATTAAATGTTAGATCAACTAACTTAGGTACTGTAATACATATTTAGATTTAGATTTAAGTATTGTTGCATCTCAAAAAACAGTTGTTCTGTATTTTTTTTTCTTGTGTTTTTCACTTAATTTTGTTATTGAATTTCCTGTAAGTGGGTTTTTTACCTGTTGGAAATAAAGGCTATTTATTTATTTATTTATTTAAAACTATAACCGTCAAGTTAGACCTGGTTTAAATTTAAACCTCTTTAGTAAATATGGGAAAAAATGTTTTAAAACACTATTTTAGCTGTCAGGTCAGGATTAGAATATGTGTCTTCATATTAAAACATTTATGTAAACTCAGAAAGGTATAAAATTCCTACTAAGGACAATGATTATGACCATCTTTACAGTTTGACAAAGTTACCACCTTTGAAGGCACGAAGAGTTCAGTTTGACATATGCATTCTATTTAAGTTTGTTGGTATTGTTGACAAACCCCCAAAGTTTATTTATTTTAGAGTGCTCCAAAATATTACACAAGCATACCTCTTTTTAAAACAATCTTATTTTTTAGATAAGCAAAACCTTTTATGAAGAATAACTTTTTTTCATAAAATCAAAAATAAAAAAGTTGTTACTCGAATCCATGCACATGCATTGGTGGATCAGTAACAGGCTATAAAAAGAGTAAGACCAAGAATTTTCAAAATAAATCTTTCTCTAAATGCTACAGAATTGCCATTTAAAAATAATTTTTGTGAAAAAATAAAAGTAGCTTTATTAAAAATAAAATCAAACCTTGCAGAACTCATCCAGGAAAGTTTAGTGGATGCTTTTAGATTAGAATTAGTTAATTTTAATACATTTTTGTCACTCAGTTGAACAATTATGAACATTTATTATTAACATGAATATATACCTTAAAAAGACCTGTTTTGGGATCATTTTTCCAAGATCTTTGTGTGCAGTACTGTGTATATGTTTTCCTTTCGAATTTTTTAATCCATATCAAAGCATCTTCTTTAGCGATAATGGGCAATCTGACACATCCAAATATTGCCTCATTTCCTTCAATATCTTCCTCGGATTTAGTGCTGGCTGTCAGAATTATAAAGTCATATCCTTCGGGCAAAAGCTTACTAACCTAGAAAAGAAAAATAGTCAGTAACAGTTAACTGAAATCAGTCATGCATAGTCCGACAGAATTCAATATTTTTTTTAATACAAAATAGAAAGTTTACCTTCGAGTTAACCTTGTTTCAATAATTTTAAAAGAAAAAAAATAAAATAATGAACCACTTTTCCTATTAAAAAGAACAAAAAGAAGTTGACATTATCACTGCCTTTCAATGCAATGGCTATAATTTGAAAGAAAGTGGTTCCTCCATTAATTCTTGTGTTAAGTCATTAAATAAAGTAATCTTTCTAATACATATTTCAAATTTGTCATGTTCCATCCAGTGGGTCTAATACTTAAGAAGAGCCCAATAAAACTTACATCTGTATACTTTATTACCACCATAACATAACATGCATGTAAAACATAAACATAATTATATTTTGCATTTGGAGAATTTATAAAACACAAATTTGACATCAATTATATAAGAAATTCCTCATAAAACCATTAGTTTATCTGCCCACAGGTACAATAACATACAAAGAAAGTACTTGATATAGCATCATAACACAATGCATCGACAAAGATATGGGCAATATAGTAAAATATGTCAGTAAATACCTTTGCTTTTGCTGTATTATTGGTTTTCAGACTTGTAGGACTGCGAAATATCGTACTGCCAGCCTTCAATTTCTAAAAAATAGTAAGCAGGGTGTTAGTTAAGCCTATTATCTAAAAGGAAGCGCCTACAACAAAATTACAATTTAAATGCAGGTAGGCACTCAAATAGGCTGCTTTACCTTAGTATCTTCCGGTATTTCATCCGTAGAAGCCTTTCTTTTTCGACTACTCAACATTTTTTCTTGATAATTAAGGAAGCAAACGCAATAAATATATTTGGCATCAAAAAAAGCTTGGTTATATGGTTATGATTTTTTTGATTTGGAGTTAAGTTAGCTACAAATACTTTCAACTCGGTAGCGTCGCTCGTGATTCGGAAATTTTCTCCACACCCTTGCTATCAATATGGCAACACCGAAGTAGATGATAGGTTATTTTTAAAATTCATTTTTGTGTTTATTTTTCTATTATTTATGAATATTTTTATACAATAGAAAATGAACAACTGCAGGACTTGTTCAAAATATTCTGAAGTCGAGGAATGTGTCAGCATTAGTTTAAAAATAACGGAAAACAAATCAATATTAGATTTAATACAAGAATGGTCCTCAATTACGGTAAATATATTACAAGCTACTGTTTTCCTATTTTCACAAGTTCTATGGCATTTTTAGGTATCTGAAGAAGATGAACTCCCTCAGGTCATCTGTAAATTGTGCTTTACATCGGTACAATCTTTTTTAAATTTTATAAATCTCATTCGAATATCTGATCAAGAATTCAAAAATGTATACAAGAACTGTTCTGATTTAAAAGTTATAGAGTCTGAAAATAAATTAACTTTCGATGCGGAGGAAGCTTCTAAGAAAGCTATAAACGAAATACTGGAATTATCAATAACACCATTTAGCGAAACATGTGGAAGTCTTGTGACGTCTACATTTGAGGATTCTGTAAGTTTCAAGTTTAAATGTGAAACGTGCCACAAAACATTTAGTAAATCACGTCAATACAAAAACCATATCACAATACACGAAAGGAAACATTCATGTAAAATTTGTGGAAAACATTTTGCACAGAAGTATGTTTTGGTTTATCATATGCGAGTTCATACAGGGGAAAAGAAATTTAGCTGCAGTTTCTGTGATAAATCTTTTATGTAAGTCACTAGAATTTAAACAATGTGAAAGGGGCAATTCAATAATTTGTTGAAAAAAATCTCTTGTAGACACCCAAGCAATTTGTACAAACACAAAAAAATTCATACAAATACCAGGAATTATAAGTGTGATTTGTGCTCTAAGGCCTTTGTTCAGTCTGAAGCTTTAAAAATACATATTAGGAGGATACATACAGGAGAAAAACCCTTTCTATGTGAAGTTTGCAGTAAATCGTTCTCTTGTCAAAGCGGTCTGATACTACATAAGCAAGATTCACATAAGCAGGTAAAAGATGTTAATCTTTGGTGCCCTTTATTTATAAAGATTTATACTCCCTTATTTTAATACAATAATTATGGAACCTCTAGAAGGAAACTTGTCCGGTATGCCAAAAACAGTTTAGCAGCAGGGTTTTAAAACAGCATATTACAAGACACAAAAATAATGAACAGGAAATTAAAAAATACATCTGTAATCAATGTGGAAGAAAGGTTAGTTCTGAACATAACTTAAAACAGCATTTATTATCGCATGAAGGGGTTAAACCATATGCTAGTCAGGTAGGTTGATATAATATTTATATTTTTATATTAGTATAACACTTAATATTTGCAGCCAATGCTTTGCCCTCTCTGCAGAAAATCTTACAGCAAACGAAGAATTAAAAGCCATGTCTGCATACCTATAAGGCTTGAAAGTAAGTCTACGTTGTATTAGGTAGTCTTACATGTATATTTTAAAAAATATCGACTTGCTTAATCTGTATTCAATATTTATCACTAACCCCATTAAGTAAATTAATGTAGTCTTATGTAAAATTATATACATATTTATTAAATAATTTTTGTAAAGGCAGTTTTTTTTTTATCTCAAACCTAGAAGAAAACGACGAAATTGAGCATTTTGTTCATTTAAAATTATTTAATTATTGGAATCACTATATTTCTAAATTAAGTAATGTAAAAAATTAATAGGCCATTGGGCGACATTGTGAAGGGTTGGGCTTTGCAGTAATAATGGGAGTAGCACATGCCCACATATGTCGAATTCTGACGTTCGCGCACATGCCTTGTTTTTCGTTTTGTGATTTTTACGGTCAATAGAGTTTTTTAAGTCATAAAATTGCCGCGATATGACAACAGCGCTAGGGGCTGACGTTTTAATTTATTAATTGAGAATTAATATTATAAGGTAATGTTGGCAAATGACCGGTTATTTTTAAAAATGTTTGGAAGTATGTCAAGGGCTGCTTTTTATCTCGGCATTCAACTGATACCAATCAAAGTAAATATATTAAAAAAAAAGCATTTAATGCTTTTTTTACAGTGATTTGATATAAATCGGTCGCCTAATAAAGGTAAATAACCAATCATTTTTAAAAATGAGGGTAATTTATGACATAGTAGAGGGCAATTCAATCCGTTTCAAACAACATGATACATTCGAATCGGCTCACTAAAGTTATTCCAAACATTGGATCATTTCTTCAGTTGAAAACAGGCACTTGGTAGTAAAAGTAGAGAGCTTAATAAAAAGAAATAACTTACTGCATTGTGCTAAATTGACAGAAAAAGTAATACTGGTAATATTTCTTATAACAGAAAAATTACAGTTTCCAGTTAGGTATGTGACCAACGGATCTTTAAAAGAAAGATTTTTAGGATTTTTTGACGTTAGCAATAATAGAACAGCAGAGAGCCTTTTTCATTTAATACAAAACAGCTTAGAGCCTTATGAAATCAAGTGTAACAGCCCTATAGTTGCGAATGTGGGAGAAGTCTGACAAGATATGAAAGAAAATGCTATGCGCTCGACACCGGATGACGACTTTAAGAGAAGAACCGAGACCTGTTGTTCTTTAAGTTAAAATATTTTTATTAAAGGAATTGAGTATCCGGAATACACTGGACTTACTGGATACTCCTCAAATTGAGCTCAGAGATTGTCTTTGATAGCAGTATAATAAAACTTGACAAAAAATAAATCGGTATGGAAATTAGAAGATAGAAATAGTAATGCTTGAAACACAATGAACTTTAACGTAAAAACTAACCTTTAAAAGGACTTTGTAGCACATTTGACAAAAAATAAAGCGTTATGGAAATTAGAAGATAGAAATAGTAATGCTTTGAACACAATAAAATTTAACGTTAAAACTAACCTTTAAAAGGGCGTGCACATTTGTGGTACGAGAATGGGTGATAATATAACCGTTCCCAATCTATATTTCACAAAAATATCTAAAATACCGGAAATCATAATGAAAAATAAAGTTTAACGTAAATAGGCGGAAGCGGATAACGTAATTTGCATTCATTTTTTCTTTTGTATTTGCTAATTGGCTTCCGTTCCTTAATAGTACGATTTGCCCGATTGCTATCCTCCCGGGGTTTAGTCAGAGCTGGGGGGGACCCTTCCAGATGATTTACACCTTATTCCAGTTTGGAGAAATATCGTTTGGAATGTCCAGATGGCGGGTTCTGAATCAAATTAATATTTAAATTTTTCTTCTGCATTTTTGATTTAATTAGTGTTTCTTGAGAGTACTTCTGGTATCACGAGATGACCTTTTCTTTCAATGTACCGTCTTATTCCTCCTACTTGCGCCATTTTGCCGCCATAACGCCAATATTTTATGTAGAACCGGACAGACAAAGCGCTTGAGTCTCCCGCATCCTTCCAAATAAGCAGCAAAATCCAATACACAGAACTACTTATGTTAAAAACACAGAGGTCTGCCTTCCACTATTTGAAAAATCGATGTTATTTAAAAGAAATAACACCCTAAAAATAAAGTTTTGAATATAATTAATTTACAGTCTGACAATATTAAAGTATCCTCATATTTGTTAGACTATGCTGGCAAGCTGTCTGGAAGCAATTATGCAAAGCCAAAAATTAAAAAATTCACAAATACAGTCAATCATATGGTAAACAAAAACATAAAAAATCTTACAAAATTATGAATAAAGTTTGTAGAACTTGCTTAACAGCATCAGGAACGTTAGAATTTGTTAATATAATAAATAAAATGATTGGGGATGAAACGGCGTTAGAATTTACTCTTAACTTTGCTGCAATAGAAGTAAGCAGTTTCCAAATTATTCACTTTTTGGTATACTTCCAAAATTTATTTCATTACTTTTCGCTTCAACATCCTACACCACAATAACGGTTGTGCTATAATAATCACAGTAGATAAGTAGGTCCAGGGAAAACACATATAGACCTACCTAGTTTCTCCGTGAGTGCTGTAACTGGACCGAATGGATCCTAAAAGATTTGTCCTGTCGTAGATAGGTTATTACATTAAAGTGACCAGATTTTGTCATTGGCAGTGCATGCCAGTGTTAAAGACACTTTCCGAGTAAATCATGTATTCAAAAAAAATTGCCCTTAAGACATACCTCGCAATAGACTACCCTTTGGAGCTTTAACGAAACAGTGTTCAAGATGATGTCATTTTAATATCTATTAGAGATAATACATTGTAATTTACTGTATTAACTGACGTAACAAGATACAGACCAATCAGCATTCTGTCGGCAATCTCTAAATTGTTTGAATAGTGCGTTGAAAAAATTCTGTCGAATATATTTCATCAGATTGTGATCAGTCAACAGCATGGGTTCACAGCCAGTAGGTCTGTTGACACAAATCTGTTTCTCTTTACAAATTTTATAAATTCATCATTTGAAAGCAGTGCAGAAACTCATGCAATATATACTGACTTCAGTAAAGCCTTCGATAAAGTAAACCATAACATCCTTCTTTCAAAGCTCTCTAGTTATGGTGTTTCTGGATCTTTACTTTCATGGATGAAATCTTACCTTACTAACAGAATGCAGCAAGTCAAGATTGATGGCTATCTATCTTCATGTTTCCATTCATCTTCCGGGGTACCTCAAGGCTCTCACTTTTAGCTTATTTATCAATGATTAAGGATCCTTGCTTTCCTCAAGTTTTCTGCTTTTCGCTGATGACATGAAATTGTATCGTCGGGTGAGGTCCACTCACGACATGATTATTCTAAAAAATGATCTTAATATTGTATATGATTGGTGTCAGCTTAATGACATATCCCTCAACATTAACAAGTGTTGTTATATAAGATTCAGTAGACTCATCGATAAAGATCCTTTTCAGTATTACTTAAATAATGTCCCTTTATCTGAAGTTTCTGTTATAAAAGACCTTGGCGTATATTTAGATACTCGGTTTACTGAACATTTTGAAGTGGTCATTGGTAGGGCTAATAAAATGTTGGGCTTTATTAAGAGAGCTACTAGAGACTTTACAAGTATATGCGCTATCAAAATTCTGTATACATCACTAGTCAGATCCGTTCTTGAGTCTTCATGCATAGTTTGGTCGCCTTACTATCAGACCCACATCAATAGACTCTGTTGAGTGCAACATAAGTTTATAAAATTTGCAAGGTACAAACTTTTCCAGAGTGGTGTGTGTCTCAGTGATGACCAAACTATGACTTACTTAGACTTAACTACTCTAGTTCGTAGAAGGGAATACTTTGATGTCTGTTTTGCCTTCAATATCTTTAACTACCACATAAAAAGCTCAGAATGTCTTCAGTGTTTTTATTTACACATTCAAAACTACCGGACAAGAAGTAAGTCTCTTCTGCACATTCCATATTGCCGAACTTGGTACTTATTATTTAGTCCAGTTAATAGAACATCTGCTAATGTCAATAAATTCTATGAAGGTCTTGACTTCTTTAATTTATCACAAGATAGATTCAAGTCTCAAGCTAAACGAATTATCTTAGGTTAGGTTAGGTTAGGTCTGTAATCTCTGTATAAACTTCAAATGTATTTTTATACGTAAATAAATAAATAAAATAAAGTTACATATCATTTAATGAACTTGTAAAGTTGGTTTGGAATAAAACAGTTTAAAGGAAGTTAAAAATATCTACTCATGCCTTTTGTAATTTTTGAAATGAAACATTATTTATATAAATTTTCCTCATTTTTAGCTGTTGAAAAATGATCCCTTACCGAAACAAGTGTGTTCCATTTGTTTAGAGAAATTAATTTCGATACATCAGTTTCGTCAAATTATTGCAAACTCTGATAAAAAATTGAAAGAAACATGGAAAAATATGTATGTGCCATTGAAAACTGAGAATGGTAGCAATACACCACAAAGTTTTGACACGTTAAATGAATATAAAAATCATGTTTTAGAAAATGTTGAGACATTTGAGGGAATTCATAAAAACAAATGTTCTTTTGTCAAGGTAAGATGAAAATTGGTTAATTATTTTTATATGTCTATGGTGTATCAGCTTAAAATTGAGCAATATTATCATTCATATAATTTATCTAATATCTGCTGTACAAATCCCCAGACTAAATTTACTCTTTCCTAAGTTTTTTAAGTGACTTATAAATTAATTAAAAGTCTTTTTGTAGATTTTAGTATTTTAGTAATCTAAAGTCTTTAATATGAGTGACTTTGAAGTCTTTTTGTGGATTTTAAGTTTTTCCAAAGATATTTTCTGGAAATAACATTAAACAAGTGTTTAATTTTGATCACCGTATCTCTGAAACAGAGTGGACCTTATTTCCGTGATGGCTTTCAAAAATAGTTTTCTGAACTGAATTTTTTTTAATTAAGCCCTTAAATGGGGATATCGGTTGAATTGTATTTTCCCTTTTCTACAATATCACTTCAACTAAATGAAAAGTTCAGTATACAGGATTATTCACGCAATTTAAAATTTTGGGATTAAGGTAAGGTCAAGGGGTACTTCTTTTTTGAAATATTTTCAACTTCCTGTCACTTCCGGTTTAACCGGAAGTTGGTATCAACTTGCTTATTTTAAATTGAACACCCTGTATTTTATGATATTTTTGGATTCTACGGAGAATTTTAATGCTATTTTATGTAGCATGTCCTATACCTAGGTTCAAGCGTTCTTAAGATATTTGACCTTGAACCGAAAATGGGCCTTCAGGGTACCAAATTTTAAAATCTCATATTTTTGTAGGTTTTGAAGATATAATCTTCATATTTTGCAGACGATCGGTAAATAATCTTAGGTTTCTATTTTTTTTATTGAATTTGTCTATTTTTATACAGGGTGTCCTAAAATCAGCGGCAAACATTCCCATTTTCAAAGCCGCTAAAGTCCGTTTTTTTAAATGGGACACCCTATAACTTTATGCACTATCAAATGTAGAATTTCATTTTCTATCGAACTGCATTAAGGTTCCCTATACCTATTCGTAACCATTTTCGAAATTATTGGGTTTTATAAAAATATCGTATGTATTTGCTTAAATGTTTACATGTTCCAATGGTGAGACATTGAAAAACAATTGAGATCCAATATCCAATATGACAGATGATTAGTATGCGTTATTTATCGAAAGCTGTCAGTGATAAACTAAATCTTCTAAATCGAAATGGAAGAATACTCAAACGCTGATATTCTCAATCTATTTTATATTCATGGAGAATGTTATAAAATTTTGGAGAGAACGGGTCGTGTGTTTAATGAACGCCACCCTGATTTGCCGCCAATGAACAAGTCAAAATTCAAGAGGATTGACACGAACTTTTTGCGTTTTGGCAAGGTTAAAGTTACAAAAAATGTTCCGAAACCAGTGACAAATGCCAAGGATAACGTAATAAACGCATTAGCTTATTTCCACGCAAACCCGCAAAGTTCAATACCGTCTGCAGAAAACGATTTGGGAATTTCTTCTTCATCTGTCCAAAGAATCTTGAGCGAACATCATATGCAAGCTTATTCCTTCCAAAACGTGCAAGCCTTGAGACCTGGTGATGACGTCTGACGAGTAGAATTTTGCGAATTCATGTTTTTGAAAATTCAAGAGAACCCTCAATTCCTTTCAAAAATATTTTGGACCGATAAAGCGAAATTTTCTAAAGAAGGAACAACAAATAGAAGAAACATTTCAGGACAGCAGAAAATCGGCACGCTTTACGCGAAACGCGTTCTCAAGAGAGGTTTAGCTTCAATGTTTGCGGTATAGCATTAAATGATCAGGTGCAGTACTGTATTTATGAAGACAATTTAAACAGTGATAAGTATTTGGAAATTCTACAAGGGACGGTTTCTGAATTTATAGAAGAAATTCCTATTGGTGAGCTGCAAAATTATTGGTATCAATTAAATGGGGCACCAGCACATAATTCCGCTGCAGTTTATCTCCAATTATATTGAATTTTTGAAGATCGCTGGATTGGTCCCAATGGCCCTTGGAGATGGCCCCCGCGATCGCCTGATTTAACACCTCTAGACTTTTATTTATGGGGATTTATCAAAGGTAAAATCTATACTTCCCCAGTAAATAACCAACAAGATTTACTGGACAGGATACGAACAGCTTTTGCCGAATTAGAAAACGGACAAATTCAACGGGCCATGGCAACTGTACAAAGAAGAATTGAAATGTGTCTTCAAATGAACAGACAGCATATAGAACATTTGTTATAATTCAGTTTGTTGATTGTTAGATTGCTATAATTTTTAAGTTCACTAAAACAAGTTAAAACTTAGTAGATATGGTTAAAAATAATGTAAACAATTTATTACATTTTTTATAACTTTAACTTTTCCGAAACGAAAAAATTTCGTTTCAATCCTCTTCAATTTTCTCTTGTTCATTGGCGATAAATGAGGATGTTTTTCATTAAAAACATGACACGTTCTCTCCAATATTTTGTTTGTTGTTTGAGTGTTATTTTATTTTAATTTAAAAGTTTCAAATCAGCTGTCATGTTGAATAGAAAAGCACAACAATTGTTTTTCCATGGCTTACTACTGGAAGGTGTAAGCATTTAGCAAATACATATGATAGTTTAATAAAAACCTGATTATTTCGAAAATGGTTACGAATAGGTATAGGGAACCTTAATAGAGTTCGATAGAAAATTAAATTCTACATTTGATAGTGCATAAAGTTATAGGGTGTCCCATTTAAAAAAACGGACTTTAGCGGCTTTGAAAATGTGAATGTTTGCCGCTGAATTTAGGACACCCTGTATAAAAATAGACAAATTCAATAAAAAAAAAACTAGAAACCTAAGAATATCTACTGATCATCTGCAAAATATGAAGACTATATTTTCAAAACTTATAGCATTAAAATTCTCCGTAGAATCCAAAAATATCATAAAATACAGGGTGTTCCATTTAAAATAACCAAGTTGATACCAACTTCCGGTTAAACCGGAAGTGACATGAAGTTGAAAATATTTCAAAAAAGAAGTACCCCTTGACCTTACCTTAATCCCAAAATTTGAAATTTTTATCTAAATGGCATCATCAAAAACTTTTAATAAACGGGTTGCGTGAATAACAATGTATTTTTAGTAATAATTTTTTGAACATTGTTCCGCCATATTGGATTTTTACCAAAATATTACCAGGTCAGCATGATTGTTAATTTCTGAAGAAAATTTGAAATCAATCTGATAAGTAGTTTTTAAGCTATTTTTTTGGGATCTAGGGGCGTTAAAACGTGAAGATATGTAAAACCTAAGAGGGTGATTGTTTTCTCAATTACAGGAATTTTATTTGTCCGCCATTTTGTTGGTTATCTTAAATTAGTACCACAATTCTGCTATTTGAACCCTATACCACAATTAGTTATGGCACACAGTTTGAAATCAATCCATTAAGTAGTTTTTCAGGCTGAATTTTTTAATGTTTTATTAAGCCTCCATTTTGTTCCGCCATCTTGGATTCGTGTCAAAATTTTACCACTTGATTTCAACACAATGCTTTAATGTTTGTACATATTTTGGGATAAATTGGATAAGTGATTTCTTAATAATAATTTTTTTTATCCTTTCACTAGGTTGTCATTTTGTTTCGCCATATTGGATTTTCACCAAAATGGTAACGGGTGATCCTCATAGGACCTTTAATTTTTGACCAAAATTTGAAGAATATCGTATAAGTAGTTTTTTACCTATGCCGCGAACAGACAGATAGACATACCGACGGAATTGAAAAAAACATGTTTTTTTGGCATCTAGGGACCATGAACTCAGAGGGAGATGTTTTCACGATTACTATACTTACCTTTTACGAGTATTTTGAAAACAAAGCGTTTTTCTGTTGATCGAATCGTGGTTAAAACCGGAAGTGTTTGATACAGAGCTGTTTCCACGAGACTGTAGTGTTTCGAGCGGACCGAGACCATCAGGCAACGGGCCTTTCCAGAGGCGGAGGAGTCATGCTGGGTGTAAATCGTCGTTGAAACTCCCTAAGGCTTGATCTAACCTTCCTCGCCGATAGTGCACCCAACGTGGACTGTGTGGGTTGTAAGATAAACTTCTTTAATTTTGTTGTTTTTATTATACTTGTTTATATTCCTCCTCATATCAGCAACACTGAACTGGAAGTGTTTATTGACTGCATTCTTGCTGCCGAGCAACTACTAGACAATAAATTGGTTATTATGGGTGATTATAACATACCGGATTATGTAAGTGACACTGTAATTGAATCGAAATGCGGCTTAATCTGTAATTTAGCAAATATATTAAATGTCAAACAGGCCAATAACGTTTTAAATTCAAATAACCTTTTACTCGATCTGGCGTTTTCAAACATATCTTGCGAGGTTGTACGATATGGCGATGTTCCTTTTGTTGCAGAAGACACACACCATCCCTCTCTTTTCATTACTTTTGAAGCTATTCATCCTTCAATACTGGATACTCAGAACGTCAATACATGCTGTGCAGCACTTTACCAATTAATGGATGCAATTTTTCAAGTCTGTACTCCGCTAAAACGGCAACCCCGCCGTCGCTTTCCACCCTGGTTTTCGCATGATATAATTGAAAATATATATAAAAAAGAAAAAGCACATAAAGAATACAAGGAACATAAAACGCCGGTTCATTATCGGAGACTCTGCTCGCTCAGACGTCTTATTCATGCTCAGAGTAATGATGCATATAAAAATTATATAAGAAACGCTGAGATGAACATGATTTATGATCCTTCCACCTTTTGGTCTTTTGTCCGAAGTAAAAAGGGGCATACCGGCATCCCTGGTACCCTAAAGGAGGGTGACAATGAATACACAGATCCTCAAAGCATTGTTAATGCATTTTCAAATTATTTCCAAAGTGTTTATACTATTTCTTCTCCCAATAACTATGTTAAGTCCCCTGTGTTGAACTCCGATATAATAGGCATTCACACAATATCCTTTCAAGATATAATACTAGCTAGCAAAAAACTCAAAGACAAACCAACAGCCGGTGTTGACGAAGTACCCACTTTTGTAGTAAAAGATTGCGCGGGAGTCCTTTCTGTCCCACTTCTACACGTTTTTAACTTAATACTTGATAAGGGCATTTTTCCGGATACTTGGAAAACAGCAAAAGTTATACCTATTTTTAAGAAGGGTGATAAAACATTGATACAAAATTTTAGACCCATCTTGATACTGTGTAATTTTTCTAAACTATTTGAAATTATTCTGTATGATCAGTTATATTCAGGGGTTCGAAAGCTTCTCTCTCCCCATCAACATGGCTTTCTAGATTCAGGTTCTTGCACGACCAACCTGGCATCCTTGTCCCAGACTGCCTGCGAGTCACTGGATTCCAGGGGACAATTAGACGTTGTTTACACAGACTTTCAGAAAGCTTTTGATCAAATCGAATCGAACTCTTAATAATGTTCAAATCATATCTATTAGGACGTTCCCAGTTTGTCGAATATGAGCACTTCAGATCACCATCATATAAAGTCTCTTCTGGTGTACCACAGGGGCCTCTGCTTTATCTCATTTTTATTAATGATCTTAATATAACTGAATGTCATACACTGGCATATGCAGACGACTTAAAGCTGTTTACTAAAATTCAGGCTCTATCAGATTGTGATCACCTACAAAAAAATCTATCATTGGTATATGAATGGTGTCTTAGCAATAAACTTGTATTAAATTTATCAAAATGTTATGTAATGACCTTCAGTCGCAGAAATGACCCATTGATGTATAATTTTGCTCTAGATGGTACGGTGCTTGGCAGGCCAGATAGTAGTATTCGAGATCTTGGCATTGAATTTGACCTTAAACGTACCTTCATTCCCCATATAAATTATCTAATTACAACTTCCTTCAAAACACTAGGATTTCTTATGCAGAACTGTAAAAATTTTACTGAGACACAAACAATGATATTATTATATTGCTCTCTCATAAGATCAATGCTGGAGTATGCCGCAGTGGTTTGGAATCCTATTTATGATTGCTATGTTCAGGCTTTAGAAGCCTTGCAGCGACGTTTTCTAAAGTATTTAGCTTTTAGGGCAGATGGTGCTTACCCTCCAAGAGGTTGTGATCACGGTCAGCTTTTGCAGAGATTTAGTATATCATCCTTAGCAATAAGAAGAAAAATTCAAAGCTTAAAACTAATATATGGCCTCACTCATAATAAAGTTGACTGTCCATTTCTTCTTGGGGAGTTGTATTTTCGCGTTCCCCGCCTCGAAACACGGCATACTACGGTGTTCTATCTCAGCACAGCCAGATCAAATATTTTTAGACGGAGTCCGGTATATTTTATGTGTTCAGTCATCAACTCGGTGTCTCATGTGTGCGATTTGCACTTTGACTCATTGAGTAGCATCATCGATTCCTTTTTAAATCTGGAGCGATCCAAAAACTCATTAAGTTGCTTTTGTTAATACATGTAATTTACTTACTTAATTTTCTATTTTTTATTAAATGTTAGATCAACTAACTTAGGTACTGTAACACATATTTAGATTAAGATTTAAGTATTGTTGTATCTCAAAAAACAGTTGTTTTGTATTTTTTTTTTCTTGTGTTTTTCACTTAATTTTGTTATTGAATTTCCTGTAAGTGGGTTTTTTACCTGTTGGAAATAAAGGCTATTTATTTATTTATTTATTTATTTATATGATTTATTTTCTTCTTATCTTTATGAGTTAAACCATCTCCTGTATACCTTGAACTCTCATGTGGCCAGTTAATGAAATATTAAATTTTCTGACATATCTCTAGGAAGAAACAACAATAGAATCCAGTTTATCCAAATACTCAGATGACGCAGCAAGCATTTGTGAAATTAAGGCTAAAAACGCAGTGCAAAATGAGCCAAAAGTAAAACGCAAAATTAGAAAAAAACTGTATGAATGTCGGGAATGCAACAAACTGTTCAAGAAGGCAGACCATTATAAAGTTCACATGACCAAGCATACCGGTGAAAAGAAATACGCGTGCGAATTTTGTCCCAAGAGATTTGCCAGGAGTTATGTTTTGGTATATCATAGGAGAGTTCATACTGGGGAACGACCTTACACTTGTGACGTTTGCTCCAAAAGCTTTAGGTACATCTACCTAGTTTGTTTTTAACTTTTACTTATTCAGTGCAGGTTCATTCTGTTTAAATAGTTTATTCCCAACTAACTTACAGTACAGATTATAGGGAAACTAACTAACTAGTTAAATAAAATTATATAAAATAATTAAAGAAAACTACTACCTAATCTAAATCCTAGATTAAAAATATATAGTTCATTATACATGTCTAGACAAATTTAATGAAAGTGATATTTTTCCGCACGCGGCTGCAGTCGAGTGCGGGAAACTCACTTTCCGACGAGTTTGGTACATAATTTTTATTATAAGCGTGCATAAATTACGTACCTATGTATTAGCAAATGCAGTTTAGTGAGGAGGGTGAAATGAAATATGTTAAATTTTTATTTATTAGATTAAAAATAACAATACATTTTTCAATTATTATTTTATTAAACAATTGTTTATTGTTTTTATAATATATTGATATTAGATATATTTTCTCCTGAATCACATTTTCCACATCTGTGGATTTGGCAATCCCCGGGATCCCGCAATATTGGAGGGCAATAATCAGTGATTTATTTGTATATATATATATATATATATATATATATATATATATATATATATATAAAAAAAAAAATTATTTATCTCAAAGGCTTAACACAGTGTTAACGAATTTTTTGAAGATAGCTTTAACTAGATTATGTGTTTTTGTTCATAGATAGATAGATAGATACATTTATTTGACAACGTTACAAAATATGTTTGTTGCAAGTCATACAAAAAAAGCATATAAGCTAAGTAAAAATACAAACGTATAACATTGTTTACAAACTAAGAAAAGAGTAAAATATATATGTATATTATAAACAAACAATTAGTGTCAATTCAACTCAAGGTTGGCGCCTCCATATATTCATTGACTGAATAAAAAGAATGCTTTAGTAGTATTTTTTTAATTTTTATTTTAAATTGAGAATAATTTAAACACTTGACGGTGTTGTCGAGTTTATTATAAATAGATATATTCACAGAGTTTCGTGATGCACTCGCAAGGAGATCCCTCGGAACCAGCATTGACTCAGACGATCTAGTTTGGTAATTATGGTTATAAGAGAGACGAGTATACTTCTCGAAATGCTCTTTAATTTCAAGAAGAGTTTGATATATGTAGATGCAAGGTAGTGTCATGATATTATATTTCTTAAAGAGTGGTCTGCACGAGGTTTGTGAACCAGCCCCTTCAACGGTCCTAATTGCTCGCTTTTGTGCAATAAAGGCTTTGTAACTTTTCAATGAACCGCCCCAGATGACAGTTCCATAGCTCAATAGGGAGTGGATATTTGCGAAATATACCATTAGTAATATTTCTATATCAAATGATTTTTTTAATTGCTTAAGCAAATAAATCTGACTACTTAGTTTCAAACAAAGATTGTCTATATGTGGATACCATTTTAAACCGTCATCCAAAAGGACACCCAACAGTTTAACATAGACTCCTTTAACAAGTGTACAATTGAAACTAAATTAAATGGGTTTTTTCGTTGTTTAATTTAAGGTTATTGCTCGAAAACCAAGGCTGAGCTTTTACTAGGGTGCATTCAGTATTTTGGACGAGTGCGCTATTGTGTTTGGGGGCTGAAATTAAAAGTGTCGCATCATCTACATATAGAACACACTTATTAGGAGAAAGACTTTGACTAAAGTCATTTATATAGACTATAAATAGCAGGGGCCCCAGAATAGACTCTTGGGGAACCCCTGTCCTCAGACCCTGAAAATCTGACTATTTTTGGTTCAAAGCCACCGCTTGTATGCGACTATGTAGATAAGATTTTAGGAAAAGTATTCCGTTTATTCCATAATAACTAAGTTTATCAAGTAAAATAGGATGAGATACACAATCAAAGGCTCGGCTGAGATCGCACAACGCAGCAGCGTGTTGCTGACCCTCCTGCAAACCCTCGACGATGGCCCCCACCACCTCCAGAATTCCGTCAATAGTGGAGCGACCACCCCTAAAACCAAACTGTCCAGAATCCAACAAGTTGAAATTTTCAAAATATGAAACAAGTTTAATCTTCAAAATTGCTTCAATTATTTTTCCAATTAGAGGCAGTATCGAAATTGGTCGATAATTGTCGGGTTTGTAAGTATAGTCAAGTATGGCACAATGACTTCCAGACAACTTTTAATCATTTTGGTGTTAATGTCGTATATATCGAAACAGTTAGAATTTTTTAAGTTCCTGATAGCTGTGGCAACGTCGGCCTCAAGGACTGGTGACAAAAAAAATGAAGATCTTGGGCGAGGTACCCTGCCTAAAAAATCAAAATGCGAAACTCTGGACGTTGCTAACGAGTTAATAATTGTATTAGGCATAGTACAAAAAAAAGTATTAAACTGATTAACATCAATTTTACACTCTTGCACTTTTCGCGAGGTATTACATTCATGTTTTATCAACTTCCATGAATCACTTGATTTGCTACTTGAATTAGTTAAATACTCCCTGTACGCTACGGTTTTGGCGTTACTGATTTCTTGTCGGTATATTTTTTTAAATGATTTAAACACATCGTAGTCCTGGAGAGACTTACGTCACTGACTGTTTTAAGAGCTGATAAAGTATCTCGCATTCTCCGTAAATCATCATTAACCATTTCACCGGTTGCATAGTACTATTTTTGAAAGTTTTAAAAGGCAAGTGTTTATTTATTATACCAGTAAAATTGTTCAAAATACATTGTGTCAAAGTGTTTGGTTTCCACTAGATGCCCCTTGAGAGTACTACTGGTCTCACGAGATAACCCTTTCTTTCAAGCTATCCCCTTACCCCTCCCACTCCCGCCACATAGCGGTCATTACGCTAATATTCTATGTAGAACTGCGGCAGACGAAAGGGATAGAATACAGGAACAACTAGGCCTCACACGTTCACAGCGTCTGCTCCCTTTCTAGCGGGGTCGTTAGTTTCCACTCTGAGCGGTTGAGTCTCCCGTTTCCCCCAATTCCTTCCGTCCAAATATTTGGGTCAGCAAAACCGAACACGTGGCACCACTTATGTTATCAACACAGAGGTCTGCATTCGACGAGACGAACCGGAAGACTGAATAGCGTATTTGAAGCCTCTGTTTGCTTGTTTACATGTGGAGGCACAGTGACGGCCGTACCTGTGTTCTGCGGTTTAAATGAAGGTGATCGTAGTGTATTTTGCCGAGCAATGCTACCGATATTACCGACTGACGTCGTCAGTGGTTTGGAACCTTGCTGCAAAGTTGATAGTGGTTTGGAACTCTGCTGGGAGGATCCATTTTGCTGTTTATTAGAACATTTAAGTAAATAGATAATTTCTTCCTGATCTTTTATCCTGCTCTCGAGTTGAGAGACAAGTTTATTAATGGTTTGGAACTCACTTTGTTTGGCTTCCAACTCGGCTCGTCGGCGAATACATGCATACAAATGACAACCGACCTCCCCTGAGCAAAAACTTCGGTATTATCACTAATTTCACTGCACTTTTCACAGTTTTTTTCTTGTATATACTTTAGAAAACTACTGTCCGCAATACTGTCGGGCACTTTTCTATTAACAATGATTTCTATAAGCTCATTTTTGTTTAATCTGTTTAGCTTTCGTATGATCGACTGTGCGTCACTGGGCGCTATTTTGATATCCGATTATATACTTGTTTTGTTATTTATTTTAATTACTAA